>OX632365.1:6266085-6326780 GCA_951751655.1 Ophion costatus | reverse complement strand
GATTTTTATTTAAACGATGGAAAATATGTGTAGAATATGTGTAGAATAGTTATGGTTGAAATTGTCATTGAATCTGAAAGTTTTTATATGTTCGCGTGCAATAAAATTCATCATTTGCCAGAACATTTGGCACACTATAATCGATAATACGAATAACCAACCTAAGTAAACATCAATCACAGCAGCTGTGGGTAAAATAAATTTAGACCCTTTTGGACCCCGTAGAAGCGATCGTACCTCCTTAAGTTAGAGAAGTTGACGCGAGTGGTTTCAACAGTTCAAGAACGGCGAGTTTGACGTCGAAGACAAAGAACGTAGCGGAAGGGCGAAAGTGTACCAAGACGCGGAATTGGAAGCACTATCGGAAAGATATTCGTGCCAAACGCAAGAAGAACTTGCACTTACATTAGGAGTGACTCAACGAGCAATTTCAATTTGAATAAAACATAAAGTACCGTTCTTTCACAATAAATGCCTAACTTTTTAATAAAAAAAACGGCGGAGACTTATTTGTACTCCTAATATTACATTATATTTAAACCGATGCGATGGTCTAGTGGTTAGCGTGCTTGCCACTAAACCTGCGGACCGGGACGTACCGGGTTCGAATCCCAGTCGCGGACATTTCGTCGTGAAATATTTTTCTGCGGCATTTCGCGGCTAAATAAGACTAGTTGCACAACTGGGGGGCGAACTTGATGACCGTCAGTATTGGCATAGGTTTTCCGCAGTTTCCCTATACCCGTGATAGAAATGTCATGATGAAATACGATACAGAAGGAGAAGTCGGCTGCGGCCGCAAGAAGGGGGCGGGGGCAGGGAGAAAAAAGTGAAGGAAAAGGAGTGTGGGAAAAACAGTGGAGGAAAGAAACAGTCACAGTGGGGAAAAAATAGGTAACAAACGCCAACAGCGTGTATCTTAGGAAAACACAAACAAATAAAACAAATATATTATGATATTTAGAAAATATATGTAGGATATTTACTAATATATAGAAACGATAAGAAAATATATGTAGAGTCCAAAGTGTCAAAGTGTATTTCGAAAAACTTCAAACTTTGCAGCCCGTCAACGCTGTGCCGGACCGCCCGGATTCGGAGCGCGCAGAACGCAGAGGGGCAGGCAGAGATGAGCAAAAAGTTATTAAATTGACAACTACTAGTGAAATTGATAATTTAATTACTTTGTCACAGATGAATTAAGTAAATTAGTTATCACAAATACCTAATGCGATTCAATTCAAATTCTATGTAAACTTTAAACGCGTTTTTCTCAAACGCCATTTTTGAAATTGGCGTGCAGGATTACTCAAAAACTATCGCTAAGATTGCTACCTTCTACTTGACGAAAATTGGCTTTGAAATTTAAAAAAAAAAACTATTTTTCAATGCAAATTTTACAGAAATTTTGCGTGATGTTTTAATTTTTTTTGCAAATGCGTGCCATTCTCTTAAACTTGCATTTTCCTCATTTTAATTAAAACCAAAAAAAACTGTCCATGTTCGGACTGAAATTAAAAAAATTTTTTTTTTGCAAATCAAAGTGTACGGGAAGCTAGACTGCACGCTGATTTGCAATTCCCGAGGCAACGTTACTGTAAGACTCTGCCACACCTCCGCCACTTTGATGATAAAAGAATTTTAAAAAAGCAAATTCGTATACTCAAATGTACTATTGAAGTACACTACCAGCCAAAAGTTTCCGGAAACGTCAGGTAAATGCAGAACTTTCGATCACTGGATAATTGCCAAACAATGTTAGAATAATATCGTTGATTTCATCGATAATTTTACGACGATATTATACAGCTCTGTATAATTAATTATATTTTTCTAACATAATTTTGCAATTATTTAAAGTGATCGAAAGTTTTGCAATTATCCGAAGTGTCCCGAAACTTTTGGTCGGTAGTGTACATCTACAGTTTTATAAATGTAGAGTAATTATTTCTTACAAGGAACATCCCTCAGGTGACACCCTTCGATTTTGTTGAAATTTGGATATGTTATAAAGCACCGAAAAGTAAGCGATACGTATTTTTTTTTATCGGCGGAAAAACGGTTTTAAGGGGTGAAACGCGCCCTCGAAAATAGGGGTGTTTTTCGTTTTTTGTCGATAATGGTATCGTTCTCATCTCCAATGTATAGTACACGAAAAAATAAACATTGTTGCAATTTGAATTTTTTTTATATCTCATACCGCCAAAACGTTATCGACGAAAAACGAAAAAACATCCCCATTTTCGAGGGTGCGTTTCACCCCTCAAAACCGTTTTTCCGCCGATAAAAAAAAATACGTGTCTCAAAATTTTTGATGCTCTATCACATATATGAGTTTCAACAAAATCGGAGGCGGACACCTGAGGGATGTTCCTTGTTAGTTTTAAAAAGGCTGTAACTTAAAAAGTGGCGGAATTATTAATTTTTGAAAAAACGCTTTTTCCTTTTTTTTAAAATAACTCCCTTAAAAATTATAGGGTCGGGTCGTTCCACTGCTCATCCTTTTCGTCTTTTCGTTTCCTATATTTCGTCTTTCGGGTCCATTTCGATAGCTGTAATACTTTTCGTTTTACACGCAAAAAAAACACGATTTTTTCACTAAATTGTTTATAAAAAAAAACTAGCAATGGGAAATTGGAGTAGAAAACATATAACTAAGCAATGAGGGGTGATTCCACGTGAGATCGTACAGTTGTTTATCAGATGGTAGTTTGGTCATGAAATGAACATTTTACAGCTAATTTGCTTGGCCTAACGGTGAGGTATGCTTTGAAATGTTTTCATTGGCGGCCGAGAAATCGATCTGCTTAATAATCGTATTCCGAAGGGATGTCGTCCTCTGGGGGCGAGGAGAGGCCAAAGATTGGGCGAATGAGAGGGCGCAGTGAAGGATGGTATCGTAATATTATATAGGCATATAGGTGCGGTGAGTACCTAAGGAAGGGCTCTCGTCGTCTGGCGTGAGGCCGACACTGGGCTCGGTACTGCTCCCGCAATCCTCGCCTGGGTCGTTCGCTTCGACGACGACGACGTCGCGCGTTCCGACGCCGCGTGGAGTTTCGTCGGTACCCCCGTTGTTGTTGCTGCTGCTGCTGTTGCTAACGTTGTTTCCTCCTCCGGCTCCTCCCCCCCTTCCGACCCCTCCGCCGCCGCCGCCGCCGCCAACAACAACGACGCTCCCAAAATCGTTGTCCGCAGGCTCGTGCTCGTCGTACTCTGAGAGCACCTTGTCCAGCAATTCGATCGATCGTTGAACATCGTCACCTCTGGAACAAACGGTTTCGTTCGATTCTATAGAGATTACGTTCGAGTATACGAGTAGCGGGGCTATACGTATACATTTGCATTGGCGTAACTAGGTAGGGGCCGGGTCCCCCCAAAATACTGTCTGTGCCCCCCCCCAGAATTTTCTCAATATCTGTCTTATTCATGATCATACGTATCGATCTGGTTACACTGTTACTTTTTCGATAGCAAGAGTGAAGCTCTCATTGTAAGTGATTTAGGTGGTTTTGAATTAGGTGGTTAACCACACAGGTCGCTGCGATCATATTGTATTTCACACGTTCGCATTCTGAACGATCTCTCATGTATGGACCCACCGAATTAAGCGGCCTATGCAGGAACTCACAAGGAACATCCCTCAGGTGACACCCTTTGATTGTGTTGAAATTTGGATATATTATAGAGCACCGAAAAGTAAGCGATACGTATTTTTTTTTTATCGGCGGAAAAACGGTTTTAAGTGGTGAAACCACCCCTCGAAAATAGGGGTGTTTTTCGTTTTTCCTCGATAACGTTATCGTTCTCATATCCAATGTATAGTACACGAAAAAATAAACATTGTTGGAATTTGAAATTTTGTCATATCTCGTACCGTTAAAACGTTATCGACGAAGAACGAAAAACATCCCCATTTTTTAGGGCGCCTTTCACCCCTTAAAACCGTTTTTCCGCCGTTAAAAAAAATACATGTCGTTTACTTTTCGGTACTTTATAACATATCCAAATTTCAACAAAATCGAAGGGTGTCACCTGAGGGATGTTCCTTGTCAGTAGTGATGATAACAACAACAAAATGATAACAACTATGTAAGAATTCTTAATTATTCGTACCAACGAGGCTGTGATGGGCACAGACAAACAGGATAGCAGTGTTATTGCGTATCGGGAGATGAGGGCACTTGTATACCAGCCACGTCTTATTGCGTCGTCGAAATGGGGTTAGTATGGTGCTTAACTAACAATAAGAGCGACTCCTTATCACCGCACAGACAGCGGCCCAAGCGGCCTATACAGGAGCTTCCACCGCATGTATGCAGGAACTACTGAGTTCCTGCATAGGCCGCTTGGGCCGCTGTCTGTACGGTAATAAGAACTTAGCAGTTCCCGCATAGGCCGCTTGGGGTGGTAGTTCCTGTATAGACCGCTTGAGCCGCTGTCTGTACGGTAATAAGAACTCAGTAGTTCCCGCATAGGCCGCTTGCGGTGGTAGTTCCTGTATAGACCGCTTGAGCCGCTGTCTGTACGGTAATAAGAACTCACAAGGAACATCCCTCAGGTGACACCCTTCGATTTTGTTGAAATTTGGATATGTTATAAAGCACCGAAAAGTAAGCGATACGTATTTTTTTTTATCGGCGGAAAAACGGTTTTAAGGGGTGAAACGCGCCCTCGAAAATAGGGGTGTTTTTCGTTTTTCGTCGATAATGGTATCGTTCTCATCTCCAATGTATAGTACATGAAAAAATAAACATTGTTGCAATTTGAATTTTTTTTATATCTCATACCGTTAAAACGTTATCGACGAAAAACGAAAAAACATCCCCATTTTCGAGGGTGCGTTTCACCCCTCAAAACCGTTTTTCCGCCGATAAAAAAAAATACGTGTCTCAAAATTTTTGATGCTCTATCACATATATGAGTTTCAACAAAATCGGAGGCGGACACCTGAGGGATGTTCCTTGTCAGTAGTTCCCGCATAGGCCGCTTGCGGTGGTAGTTTCTGTATAGACCGTTTGGGCCGCTGTCTGTACGGTACTAAGAAATCGCTCTTATTGATAGTTAACCGGCCATACTAACCCCATTTCGACGACGCAATAAGACGTGACTGGTATACAAGAGTCCTCAACTCCCGATACGCAATAACACTGATATTCTGTTTGTTTGTGCCCATCACAGCCTCGTTAGTAAGGATAATGAAGAAAGGCTTTATTGATGTAAAAATCCTTGTTTCCACATCCTTGCATGCAAATAAAATATGTAGATGAGATATGTATATATAGATCCAACAGACGCACGCCCCCCTAAAGAAAATTTCAAATACGCCAATGTACATGTATGGCATGTATGCGAAACTGCGACTGTTCAACAGAGCCGTCCGTATTATCACGCACAAAGGGAATACCTTGGCCCATTGGAGAACAGTTTGAGGAAGAATTTGCGGTGTGGGGACAAAGGGATCAAGGGACAAAGAGGAGAAGTGAAGAACGAGGATTGCGAATGGAGGTGCGGTAACGACTGCATTTGCCTGAAAGCAGCGCACGTATACGCAATCTCCAAAGACCGACCTTACTTTGCCTTTCGCGTAGACTTTTTCGACCAATTAAGGCAGTTGGAGAGGTCCAGTTGAGTCAAACGACGGTTTGTGCATTTTGTCAATGAACCTTTCAAAATATGCATACGAGGTCTAGATCTATTCTATAGATGCTATTTTTTCAGGAAATATATAATTAAAGGGAAAAATGATGCATTTCTATATTTTTATTACGTAAATAACAGACACTTAAGGGTTACTTGAAAAAGTATAACATTATTGATGATTATTATGGAAAAACTGCAAATGTTTTATACAACTCAGGATGAAATTATGAGTCATTTATAGTTATGCCTACTTATATTTGTCACGAGATTATGTACCACTTGATATTAATCAATTACTATTGATTAATATCAGCAACACCTGATATTAGTCAATTACCATTGATTCATATCAAGTGTTGCCGAAATACGGCGATGTCGTGGACATTGAGGTTGGCAGTGGTCTTCATTCGCCAGCCAAGATTCGTAATCTTTCACCAAGCCTTGATGGTTCAATATTGGATATACTCGCGGAGAAATGGCTTAGCCTGATCGTGATCAGGCCATGATCCGGGTGTGATACGGGTAACACCTATTACGGACATCCTGATTCTGCCCCGATCGGGTCGGAAGTATTTAGGGCCGAAATCAAGCAATACTAAAATGGCCCTACTAAGGCTTTCCTGGATAAGTCCTGGATAAGATAAGATCCTACTGAGACTTTCCTGGATAAGTCCTTACCACAGCTTCCCCTGATGAGGCCCTATGCAGGCTTCCCCAAGCAGGCCCTGTTAAGGCTTTACCCGATAAGGCCATAAACAGGCTTGCCCTATCATTGCCTCAGCAGTAGATAGATGCGCATAACCTCTTATTTTCCATATGGAAACTTCGATTCGACAGCATCGCAGCTTTGGAGTTTCGATGTATTCCTAAATTCCATAAGAAAGATCTTATCGACGGTCATGACATTATGCAACTCGGATGCGCGTGAGATGATTTCGGCAGCTTTGTATTGGGAGTACAAATACGTCTCCGCCGTTTGACAAAAGATGGCCCCATCAGGAGGTTATGGTTGATATTGTCAGACGTAAAACGTCATATCGTAAGGTTGGACATCTGGCAAGACCATAACTTTGAAATATTAGGCATTTTGTATCAGCATCACATAAATTTTTTTCGCGCGAAAATGTCCAGTGTTCGGCCGAGTAAGCGTAATTTGCGGGAACTTTTGATTTGTTTCTTAAATTTGAAGAAATCTGCAGCTAAGGCGCATCGATTGCTTGTAGAAGCATATGGTGAGGCTGCTTTAAGTGAGAAAAGTTGTTAGTGGTTTAAAAAGTTTAAGAACGGCGAATTTGACGTCGAAGACAAAGAACGTAGCGGAAGGCCTAACGCGTACGAAGACGCGGAATTGTAAGCATTATTGGAGGGAGATTCGTGCCAAACGCGAGAAGAACTTGCACTCACATCAGGAGTGACTCAACAAGCAATTTTAATGTGAATAAAACATAAAGTACCGTTCTTTCACAATAAATGCCCAATTTTTCATAAAAACGACGGAGACTTAATTATACTCCTAATAAAAATAAGAGCACGGATCAGACAGTGTCATCGTCGTGGGAACAAGGTCGTGGGAACCTACAAACACCTAACGATGTTTATAGGTGTTTAGGAGGCTATACCAGTGTGACACTTTCAAAAAATCGATTATTAATATACTTTCAAGAATATCCTGTAAAAAGTTCAAGTCCGTATCTCTAATGCTCCCCGAATGGCAGCCTTCTAAAGAGCAACCTTCTAACCTTGTAAAGAGTAAAGATTTTTCAAATTTGCTGACATCGTAACTCAGAGAGCAGTTATCCGATTGACTTGAAATTTGAACTGAGTGCCCTTGCATATATTTACTCTACTATGACGTAGGATATTTTTGATTGGATGAAAATTGACGATTTGGCATTGAAAAAACGACCGTTTTATTGGCAATAAACAGACTTTTTTCATAACTACGCCATTTTGTTAGATTTTGATATTTTTCGAAAATCCTACGTCACTATACAGGAAATACCATCCAGTTTAACGACATTTTTTCCTTTTTCGGTTTCAGCTACTCAATCGACCGGAATCGTGTCAGCAGTGGAGGAACTTTTTTTTTGGCCCGTCCGAAGGCAGCTCATAAGTCGCTTGGATATCAATATTTTTCTATGAAAAAATTATGTAATATAGGTCAAATATAGCCAAATATATTCTTAATTTTCCGAACCAATTAATTGAGTAATTTTCTTCCAAAAAATGTCCGAAAATCACTCAAATTTGCAGCGTTCACACTGGTATGCCCTTCAACATATTATTCATACGTTCAAGGTATCGGGAGCGGATCATCATATGCATAGTGCTTAATGAAGGCCTTAACTGTATGCATATCGGAATTAACTATAGCACAATGTTTATTTGATAGAAGTCATCGTAACAAAACATTCTAACACCGAGAACGCAGTTCCGATCTGTACGAAAGATTTTGAGTATGCCGTAGGAAAAGTGCTCAACAATGCCAAGGATTGGGAGGGCTATTCTTATTCCGAATCATGCGGTTGCATGATTCGGAATAAGAATACTACAACATTAAACTGGCTCGATCCCTACAATTATATTACTCATAGTAATATAACTATGAAGTATTATATTAAGTTAAAGTGTAATAGTATAGTATAATTATACCGTGCTAATATATTGCCTAAGCAATATAGTGCAATTATTGAAGTAATATAATTTCATTTTCTTGTAACCAAGTTTAATAGAAAAATATGTTGACAAATATAATCTATACTGGGATTTGAAATTGATTGTAGAGTCCGTATGTGCTCTGGCTGCGTCAAGGAGTATTGTAATGACCTGATCAGACAATATTACAGACGGCTGATCAGGAAACCCGAAAAGGGCCTGATCCGGCAACCAGGTAAGGCCCATATATGACACAACGTTACATTTTCTAGCAGAGCGCCTTCAGGCTGCCTTATAGTGCCCTGGTCGTGCCCTCCCAGGGCAGTCAGGCCTCATTTTTTATGAGGCCTGAATCCGGCCTCATAAAAAATTCTACGCGGGATATATGATTTACGATGGGCAAGATGGGTTTTTTCTCAGTTTACAAAGGTTCAGTTTGCCTTTTTGGAAAACGTTTATGTTGACGCTAAGTAGCCAAAAAAATTTAATCACCCGTAGGGTAAACGTCTTGCCCATCTAACCGCCCATTACACACATGAAACTATTCCTTATCTCCGGCGTTTGGTGGTGATAAAATTTCGAAAAATTCGTAAGAACTCAGTATAGATTGGACGATAACGTATATTTTTTTTTTCAAATTTAATCTTAGATTGTGGCTAACGTTCCAATCCCCTTGAACCTTCGTTCCCTGCATTCGCAGTAGATATCGCCGCGAAAAAAGTATAAATTAACAGCTCATGTGGCAAAAAACCCGGGACTCTCGTTTCACGCGAACCTGTGAGCTAAAAATCACCATGTAAACGATGACGAGGGAAAAAAATATGCAAAAAAATAGATTAATCGCACTTAAAGTTGGAAGAATGGTGAAAATAATCGCGGAGCAATTTAAACGAACCGTACACGAGATAGGCGTGTGTATGTGCGTGTGTACAAACTTACATTTCTCGTGCTCGATTCTCGGTTCTTTCGGCGTCCAGCGGTCCGTAAATAAAGCTTTAGCTCTAGTGAATTGGGTAAGGGCGCGGCCTCGTTTGCGGGCTAATCGCGAGTATAGAAGCTGTGTTGATCTCTCTCTCTCTCTCTCTCTCTCTTGCTCTCTACCCTTCTCCCGTCAGGATTCTCGAGAGTTCGTATAACTGCGGGAGAGCTCGGAGAAAATTACGATCCTCAAGTCGTATCGCACTACAGTACTCCATACTACTATTCCTGAAATCGCGGCAGAAAAAGATATGCGGAGCGAGAATGAGAGAATAAGAAAGGGGGGGGGGGGGAGAGAGAGAGAACGAGAGAGCGAGTGCAGAGTGAGAAAGCCAGCGGGAAAGGTTGATCGAATCAAGCCGCACGAATCTTTTGAAATTAAAAGCCCGAGGAGATTACGTTATCACGGAATAGCAGGGAGAGTGAAAATAAAAACTGTACGAGTATATAGAGTACGACGAAGAAAAAGGGAGAATGAGAGAGAGAGAGAGAAAGAGAGAGAGAGAGGGAGAGAGAAAGTTTTGCTCCCTAACTGATGTTGTCGCTCTCCCGCTGCCGGCGATCGAGTAATCGGATCGGGGAATCCCCGCGTCTATATATAAGTCCATATAGATTGTCGCCCGTGGCGCCAGCTGCGCGGAGGTGGACACCGACTGTACTACAGAAGCTCGAGCGCACATTTATTCACGCCTTACTAGCCGCATATTTGTGTATATATGTGTGTACATACGTACATATCTATATACTTATATGCATATATATATATATATATATATATATATATATATATATATATATATATATATATATATATATATATATATATATATATGCATATATATATATATATATATATATATATATATATATATATATATATAAGTATAAGGGTGTGTATGTATGCTTGTGTATGAGTTCATGTAATATCGACCATACACTAGAGCTTTCTAGGTCATTCGCATTCATCGATATATATGTTGAACCGTGTACATAGTGTGGGTGTGCGTATATATATATATATATATGTAACGTTACTTGCAACGACTGTCAAAAGTGCATTACTCGTCGACGAAAATTGAGAATAGCTGAAAAAATTGTCCCGTAATTTGATTTCTCACGATTTTACGCTGTAATGTACTTTCACTACGGATTAATCGCCAAATGGCGATATTTTTAAGTGACAACGATGTATCGATAAAAAGACGATCAGATGCTTTTAGCGTAGCGAATATGTGACAACGCCGGTGGTAAAAAAAAAGAAAGAAAGTGGCATTTTCCTAAGATCAGAATCTTACCGAACCCCGGTTAGGGCTCATATATCTTTAAAGAAAAGTATCCTTTTGTTTATTGGCTTAAATGATTAATAAACATCCCAAGAATGGGTTGATATGTACGAGCATGTCGAGAATTGTATGGTCCAAAGAAAAGTGGGTTTAAAATTTTCAACGCGTTCTTCTTGAAGCCATTGAAAATCGGGCGGACTCGTAGCTTCTACAATTTTCAAGCGAGTGACGTTAAATTACAACTGTGGATTTTTAAACAGATTTTCTGGCGACACACGATTTTTTGAGGTTGATTAACAATGACGGTTTTTCTAAAGAAATTGAGGTAGTTTTTGCGGTGAAATAATGCGAATTTTTTCAATGTGGTGCGAAATTTGCAAAAATCGATATACTGTAATAATTGGGTGTACTTTGCTAGCAAAACTCATGTAGATTACGAGAAAGAAATCATTTTTTGTTTTGGGTGCTCATGTCCGTCTCCAACGAGTCCGCCTTTGGTGGGTCTAAAAAAACCGTTTTCTTCCTCGCTAGGCAGCCATTTTGTATTTTTGGAAAATAAAAAATGAATTTGAGTACTTATAGATATATAAAATAAATGTATTTTTTTTTATCGGCGGAAAAACGGTTTTAAGGGGTGAAACCATCCCTCGAAAAAAAGGCATCTTTAGGGTGTTTCACCCGTTAATTTTTTTTGTCATGTCACTATAGCGGATTTTTCATTGCTTCGGATTAGAAAAATTTTCGTTTTTGTTTCATTAAAACCGGTGGACTTCTTGTGTGTGAAACTGCCATATTACCCCTAGAGATGCCTTTTTTCGAGGGGTTATTCCATCACTTGAAAGCGTTTTACCGCCAGTAAAAAAAAATACGTATCGCTTATTTTTCGGTGCTTTATAACATATCCAAATTTCAACAAAATCGAAGGGTGTCACCTGAGGGATGTTCCTTGTAAGCCTCATTTCAATTGCTTTATTAGTTTTTTTTAATCCTAAAGAAGGCTTGTTTTCCGATCAGCCAAAGGTGTATAAGGCCTTAAGGTCGCATTGACGTATTTAGTAATTTCAAATGAATAAATAAGTGCCGCATCGTTGTAACGTATGCCCATCACTGAGAAACATAGAAACGATTCTTGCGAGGGGGGAAAAAAATTGTGAGCGTTGGAGATAAAATAAGAGGGTTGGATAATTGTTAATTAGGAAAGCAAGGAAAGCAGAATTGATTAGTACATTTTTCAACATGAATAGTAGAGATGACGCTGTGGTACTTTGAAAATCGTGCGTCGAGGGGCTTGACGTCGGAAGAAGATCGATCGATGGTAGGTGTGAAGTGTGAAACATTCAAAGTCCATTTGGCGAGTTCCGTTTGGCCGTGAGGGAAGAGCTTCGGTGATGCTTTTCCCGTCATATATATTAGTTATCCATAAGAAAGTATCATGCATGTATGTGTACATATGCATATTAATATACATAAGGAGGAAGAGACATTTCAAACCCGTCAATATATATTTAACGTAGGCTATCAGAACATGTTTTTAAGGGGTCTGTGTAAGCTTGAAAAATAAATGATCGCTCCGTCCTATAACTTGGGGCGTTAATGTTGAATTGTAGCGAAAATGTTGTGAAACTTGAAAAAAGTCACCAAGTAATCATTTTTGTGAAGTTTGAGATCTGTTGTTTACCCATTTGTTCTCTTGCGTTTTTCTCGAAATGACATTTCAAAATGTACTCATCCGAGCCACTTCAAATTCGGAGGGAGTATAGTTTTCAACATTTTCTATCGTATGACCGGATGTTTTTTTTTATATGCTTATCTATTTGTTGATAAATTATTGTAGTTTGTTTTTCTTTTGAAAATCGAACTTTTTTTTTAAAGCTTGGCAATTTCGTATTTTTTAATTAAAAAAAATACATCCGGTCATACGAAAGTTTGTTATTATACGAAAAGTACATTTATTTTTATTTTTTTTTTCGGATGACCCTAGTTGCCAGAAACACCTACACGAATCGGCCATGAAACAACAGCGACAATGTTTAAATAATAATAACTCAATTGTTTATTGAGATTTAGCAATAAGAGAAAAACTTAAACTTGCCAAGACACAATTCATCAATTGTGAATAAAATTCCAATCTCGTCATCCAAAAAAACCTCTTATCAGAAAAAAATAGTGAAGATCAACAGAAAGTTTTTTGACGCCCGAGCTTATCCAGACCGGTTAATATCGAATGTGGGCTTTCAGAACACTCTGCCGGTTGGCGGACAATTATTAAGGAGGAAAATCCCTTCAGACGCTCGGAAATAAGTCATTTTTCATCATTTTTCATCATTTTTTTTCAAGGTGATAAAATAATCGCATCAACTAAAAATTTTGACATTATTTTATTACAACGTTCAAGTGTAAAAAAAATTATTTTTCAAACAAAACAAAATGGCCGCGTTATAAAGTATTTCTTTAGGCGTCGTTTGAAAAACTGCTCATGTCATAGCTCCAAAAATTATTGATCGATCTGGCTGAAATTTTGAGAGGTTTCTCGATATAACATTATTGGAAGGATATACTTAAAGTTTTAAGGTTATCCCGTAAATAGATTAGTTTTTTGAAGTAAAAAGTGCCGAGAAAATGGTTATAAATATGAAAATTAGTTTTGCAAAGCCTAATTACTTTTTAATTTTATAATTTTTAATATTTTAACAGGTATATCCTTTCAATAATGTTATAGTGAGAAAGCTCCCAAAATTTCAACCAGATCGATCAATACCTTCCCAAGCTATAACATGAGCAGTTTTTCAAAAGACGCCTAAAGGAATACCTCATAACGCCGCCATTTGGTTTTATTCAAAAAAGAAAAAAATAAACCCTTGAAGGTTGTAATAAGACAATGTAAAAATTTAAAAACGCTGCGATTATTATATCACCTTTGAAAAAATTCATGAAAAATGACTCAATTTCCTTCGTCTAAAGAGATTTCCCCCTTAAAGTGTTTTCGAAGGAATCGACCCATGAACTTGGCGATAGGATGGTACGTAAAACAATTTTTCCATAAAAGTGCTTATATTCGTCTAAAAGGGACGTCGAACCCATTTCCATAATGTTGAGTACGTAGACAACAGTCTACTGTGAGAACTGTCCTCGAAGTCGAATGTCCTCAAAATCACCCTTTTCCCATATATTTATACATATACACGTAAGGCGAAGTCCTAGCCTCCCAATATCGATGTACAGGTATGTGGCCCGCTATGGTCCATATATGTACTGTACCACGAGATATCGAGCTCCGGGTCTACGCCCAGGTTAATTGGGTTAGTCGGGTTACTCTGGTTACTTGGCTAGGCAAACTTCGTTAACGGAACGAGCCCTTATTCCATCGCGTACCGTCTCTCTCGCCCTATCTCTCTCGCTCTCTGAGCTTCACCATCGAACGGATTTTGTCCGAGAACGTATCCCTGTACATTTACCTATACTACTGAAATGTGCGAGACAGTGAGTGTCCATCAGAGAGCGCTTGAGAGAAGAGTGAAACGAGCACGTGTTGAGAACATCGCCAGGCGCAGGCTAAATCAATTATATCCTTCCCAGTTTTCCCGATTATCGTTACACTATCCCCCCTCTCTCTCGCCCCTCTCTCTTTTCCCCTCGCCTATGACGATTCAATTAGACCCACTGGGGCAAAAGGACGAAGGATTAGTGACGAATGAGTGGAGAGCACGAGAGCAGAGATGGATGAGAATTGAAATTGAAATTATATACGAAATCGTTCAGGTTTGACGGATAATAACTTTTTATCGCCGTGAATTATATAGGGTGTTGGGAAGGTGGATGCAAAGCCTTAAGGGGGTGATAAATCACCTCGTTAGGGGCATATCTAACCTAGGTTACCTTAGGCCAAAGTCTAAGGATTTCGAGTCATCATGGTCAGTATGATTTTTGAAAAATTTACCAACATTAGGTACTAAATCGTTCATAATGTTCAAATAGACAATAATTGGTAAGTGAAAACTTATTTGCATCTTGGCTTAGTGTGTATTCAATCGACAAACACCACTACAATCATCTGTATCCACACAAGTAACTAAATTGGACTTGTTGAATAATTAAAAACTTGTCAAAAAATAAAAATACCTTTTATGTTAATGTCCTATTCGAAAAAATAGCATCAACATAAAAGGTAAACGAGTTAGTACCTAACTTTCGGAAATTTTTCAAAAATCATACTTACCATGATAACGCGAAATCCTTAGACTTTGGACTAAGGTAACCTAGGTTAGATATGTTCCTAACGAGGTGACCTATCACCCCCTCAAGGCTTTGCATTGACCTTCTTACCACCCTGTATACGTTATGAGGTTTATTTTGCAAAACGAAACTCTATTGAGTAAGCAATAGCCTCGAGCCAGAGCAGAAACTACTTTTTATTTATGAATTATTATTTCCGGTGATCCCTTTCGCCAATATGGTCTAAATAATACGGTATCGTTCTGGGTATAATCCAACAGATCCGAGAACATTGGTGTACATCAATGCGATAATTATATTCCGTTGAGACTAAATTGCGAAAAAAATACAAGCTACTACGCTTTGAAGTAAAAACATTTTTTTGCCGTCGAATTCCGGGCTTCAAATGCGCCTTAAAAATATGCCAAATGAAAAAATGGCTCGATAGACTTCAGAGAATTAATTTTCGAAGGTAAAAAATTGCTCATGCTGTAGCTCAAAAAGTTATTGATCGACCTGGCTGAGATATTGGAAGGTTTCTCATTTTATAAATAAATTACTTTTTTAGGATGAAATTGTCGAAAAAATGGTCAAGAATATGAACATTCGATGACAAAGCCTGCTTTATTTTTAATTTTGTACTTTTTAAATATTTATATAGGTATAGCCTTCCAATAATGTTATAGTGAGAATCTTCCCAAAACTTCAGTCAGATTGATCAATAACTTGTCGATCTATAACATGAACAGTTTTTTTAAAGACGCCTACAGGAATACCTTATAACCTCGCCATTTTGTTTTGTTTGGAAAAGACAAACATTTTTTTTTTTAATACTTAAATTTATTTATAATATATTAAAGCTTTAAAAAACTGCATGAAAAGTGACTCATTTTCAGGCGTCTGAAGAGATCTCTCCCCTTAAAAAAGGATAACTGTGTGGGCGCGAGTCCGCGAGATCTCTCAGGAATAGTCGAGTGACACAAGAGTGGAGTAAAAGTGCGTAAGTGCGAAGGAATCGTAAAAGTCCGGAAGGATAGAGTGAATAACATTTAAATTAACGATATATAAGCAATAAAAAAAATAAAAAATGTACTCCATTTTTGACAATGCAACGATTATTTACGAGTCGACGAGAACGCCATTTTTTTCAGTAATAATTCATCGACCAGATTTGCAAATTCTGTATTTTTTTTTGTCGCCCAATATATTAGGCACTGCATTGTAATTAGTTGAATCGACGCGCCGCTGTGACGTGGCTTTACTTCGGTCAATAAATTATGTAGCTCGAGCGCGGTCTGGCACGCAGTGCACACGCTGTGCGATACGCCCATGCATGGCAGACATCTGATTAATCGCTTAATAATTGAATAATAATTTCCCTTATACCCACGTAATCCAAATATCTCTGTATCGTCACCAAAAAGTATGGACGTTCGTGAAATTCATTTTCCCTCTGCTTTTTCGTTTATTTGCTCCGCAACTTGTACTCCATTTTTGTATCTCGTAACGTCCATTTTTCGTGGTTGAAAAAATAGCGACGACGGTCAGTCGCTTATCGAATTATTCGCGGTCGAATTAATGCTCATCCGTTTTAATGCGTCTCGAAGTAGGTCACGCTTCGATATGTTTCTAGTCAGCTTTCTCGTATTTTTCATACGACTCGGTCGAGAAAAATATCGAGGCTTCTTTTTTTTCCTATTTCGAAAACGAAATACATTTTTTTTTCCTATTTCGAAAACGAAATACATTTTTTTCTTCCAGCCAATGAGTTAATACCGGTCCTGACTATATCATTTACAAACTGTGAAGCATAGAATGAAGTGATATTATGCACGTGTAGAATTAAGGGGGGAGATAACTTTGGACGGGGAAAAAAATGGTTGATTTTCATAATTTTTTTTTGAAAGAACGATTTTTCCATTACTTTTCAGACTTGGGGATGTTTTATTATCACGTTTGGGTGTTACATGGTTAAAAAAAAACTAATCTTCAAAAATGGCGGTTGTACGGCACGGTCTTCTCAACTGCACTTTACAAGCTTTTATTTAGCTTGACTTTGTTTTAGATGCAAAACGGAAAATCGATATTTCACCCACTTGACGACTACTCAGAGCTCCGAAATGTTGCAAACATGCATCTGAAAGGTGACGCTGCATGATGCAAAACTTAAAAAAAATATATTCATAACATTCTCAACTCTTCATGTAAAATTAGCGATATCTAATCATTCATATAAAATCTTACATGTACAACCAAATTCGTAGCCGATTGTGTTTGTATGTGAAAAGTTTCTATGCAGCCATTAGTCGTAAGTTTAATCCCAATTAGTCTTTATTTTTCACAAGCATTCCATGTTCTCAACGTACAAACTCGTAAACTACTAGTAACGACTGATTAGAAAAATCAATTATCGACTAAAAAGCAGAAAATAATTTATGTGTAAAAAACTATTTTAAAAAACAAGCTTTCATTTAATGCACTAAAAAGTAGGAAGCATTTTGTTTACAACAGACTAGTAACAACTAACAACTGACTACAACTTCTTCTGCAGCAGTTAGTCTTAAGTTCAACCCCAATTACAGTCTTTGTTATTTTTGACAAGCATTCCATGTGCCTAACGTACAAACTCGTAAATTACCAGTAACAATTAACTAAAATGTTCCTAACGTACAAACTCGTAAACTACTAGTAACAACTAACTAGAAAAATCAATTATAAATGAAAAAGCAGAAAATAATTTATGTGTAAAAAAATATTTTTAAAAACAAGCTTTAATTTAATGTACTAAAAAGTAGAAAACATTTTGTTTACAAAGTGACCTATATGTGACGATGAATTAAAGCTTGGAGCGCTCAAATCTAGACATATAATCGTTCATTTGCATAAATCCGTTAACCTATAAACTGTATTTAATTTACTGTAGAACAACCTTAGATTTCTTAAATAAAAATCCTGTAACTAAGTATAAACGTGTGATAATACATTTTTCCTCAATTACTATTGTGCCAAACTAAATACGGTTAATAAAACTGAATTGACCAAATGTATTAAACATTCAAAAAGTTAAGTGACTCAAGCTTTTAGTTATAATCGCATATAGATGACTGGGTAAAAAAAACTATTATCTACTTTTTAGTACATTAAATAAAAGCTCGTATTTTTTAAATATTTTGTTTACATATCAATTGTAAAACTGGCGAGACGCGGAGCGCAAAAACTAATTGATCTATTCTGATAAAATTTGGTATAAGTTTTTTAACCTTATTGTCCAAAACATGATCCTAAAAGGTTTGACAATTTAAAAAAAGTATATTTTATTGCAAGTTGTAGCCATGTTATCCGAAACATCGATTTTTTTTCATATTCATATTCATATTATGTTCATATTCTGCGCATGAGTACGAGTGAAAGAGAAATCTTCGTTGTTTTTATTTTGAGTTTTTGTTTATCAAAAAAATCATGAAAATCAGCCATTTTTGCCTCACCTAAAATTATCTCCCCCCTTAAACCTTTACCATATTACGATTTTTTTCGAAATTGATTAGCTACTTTATACCTATTCCCCGTAGTGAAATGTTTAAAATTAAGAGGAGGCAAAAATAAAAACACTGCAATAGCAGAAACTATGGAAATAGAAACGAATATCCGATAGGACGAGGAAAGCTGCTCTTCCTCGGTTGTGCCAGCGTCCGATAAGAGACCGGACCCGCGGTATAGTAGAAACTCGGTTAGATGAATCAATTGGGACCTGGACTAGTAGTCCGAATCAGCGGATTTTCGCAAGAAACAATGTTACATATGGTGCTGAAGTTTTTAACGTTGGAATGCAACGAAAATTCTTCTATATATTTTTATTTCGTAACTTTTTTTTCAACCCCTAAACGCTTTTTTCCTGATTTAGGTTAGGGGTCCCTAAAGAGATCGTTCAAAAATGTTTCAACCATTTTTGTAGTTTTAATGTCATGAAAAAGAATGTTGCTGTACGAAAAAAGTGTCATTTCGTTGCATCCCAACGATGCAATCTTCAATACCATCGTTACACAGCAATAAAATATAAGAATTTGATGACGTTGAAGTTTGCATCGTTGGAGGTCAACGAAAATGAATTCTACTTGAGTGCTTACGTTTTTTTTGCCAATTTCGGCTGTTCACATCGCATCATCGTCTTCACGTATTCTTATTAGAAATGTATGACCCCAATTAGCGATAAAGCCTGTGGATAATGACGAAGATAAAGAAATGAAAAACGAAAGAAAAGAAAGCTGCATTCCAACGATCCAAATTTCAACGTCATAGAATTCGTTCCTCAGTTTAGACACCTCACATCGACGCGTTTCCATTGACAAGGAACATCACTTAAGTGTTCGGCTTTGATTTTGTTGAAACTCATAACTGTGATGAAGCATTGAAAACTATTACACACGCATTTTTTTTATCAGCGGATTTTTTTTTCAAGGTCGGAAACGACCCTTTAAAGAAAGGCATGTGACCCCTCCATTTAATCATGTTTCAATACTTCTGTAGCGGATTTTTCATCGTTTTATATTAACAATTTTTAATTGTAACCGTTTATTATTATAAACCGATAACAATTTTTAATTATAACCGTTTTTCTGCAGATAAAAAAAATACGAGTCTAATAGTTTTCAGTGCTTCATCACATATATGAGTTTCAACAAAATCGAAGGCGGACCTTTACGGGGTCTTCTCACTTTCGACGTTAAAAAAGCTATTTTCACGAATTTTTTTGACAGATTTATATTATAGATATTTATATTAAAGTTTTTACACTTAATAAATACAGGGTCGAAATACATTTCAAATTTAAAAAAATGTATTTATGTAACCCAAACAAACTTTAAACGCGTTTTTCTCGGAACAACGTTTTTCGACGACTTGTTGATAAAATCTTCGAAACTACTAAACTGATCCTTATGAAATTTCAGCCACATATTCTTTACTATTATAGCTATAGCGCATAACAAGGATTTTTTAAATTTTGATATTTACTATTTTTTTTCCAAAAGCGGTGAAAAACCGGGTTTTTTTGTTTTTTCTAAAAATGTCTGCCATTTTGTTATTTTTGCATATATCAAAAATCGTATGATATGCGCTATAGCCATTAACATACTGAATCTGAAACCGTTTGATTTTTTGTTTCGGATGATTCATCTCCGAGCTTTCATCAACAGCGCAGACCTACAATTTTTTTAGGACATTCTTATAATTGCCATTTTTGTCCATAAATAGTGACTTAAATAGATATTTAAAAAAAATGTATTCCGAAAGTGTATTTATTAATTGTAACAATTTTTATATCAATATCGATAACATAAACCTATAAAAAAATTCATGAAAAAACCTTGTTTAGCGTCGTAAGGGAGAAGACTCCTTAAATTATGTTTCTTGTAAGAGAGTTGTTAGAGGGCCCATAAGTTAGCCCCATTGCTAAATTATTTGTCTAGATTTGCTCAAGTTCGAGACAAAAAAAAACTGAATTTCGCAAAAATGAATATGCTACTACAGTGATCATTCGAATTTAGTATTTTTTACCTATTGAATTTATACTTGACGTTATATTCCGAAAATTCAAAATAGCCGATTGAAATACTAATAACTATTCAGTTTTCGAATTTTTATCGACCTTTGTTTCAATCGTTGTACGAGACATAGTTCATAATTTTATATCTAATTGCGAAAAAACATGTTGACGATGTTGGGAAGGAACGGGAATCTACTGTAATGGCAATAGAACGTCAAGAATGAGCATGTGCTGCTCCGATTTAGCTATGGGCGGCTGCGGCTGTGTAATATAAAACCAGGCAAATCGCGATTCGCGTCACCAGTCGTTCGTCAGTGGCCCGAGTGCAAAGCGAGAAAAACAGTGCAATTTTCTGTTCCAGTAAAAAGACAATTAAAAATTGGAAAATAGAAAAAAAAAAAACAAAAATGAGTCACCACAATTGCTTCGTAACTCCGCTGTTCATTCCTTTGGTAATCGGAATCCTCGGATCTGGTGAGCCTCGTTGAAAAACTAATTTTCTCCATTGGACCGAGCAGGAAAAATGATACGATGTTGAAGTTTGCATCGTTGGAATGCAACGAAAATTCTTTTTAATTTTTTTATTTCCTCATTTTCATTATCATCCCGGATCTTTTCTTACATTTTTGGACTGAAAATATTTAATGAGATTCTTGAAAAAACGTCTGAGTGAGTTTGGAGGGCTAATGTGCCAAAAAAGAGTGAACTACGAAAGTTTCGTTGCGTCCCAACGATGCAAACTTCAATACCATAAAACGATATGCCCTTCAAAACTTTTGGAATAAAAAAAAAATTATTATACCTGCGGTATTTACGAATTCTTTCGGTCTTTTTGCTCCTTCTTGGTGCAAGCATTGTATAGGTGAATTTTTTTCGAAATTTGAATGAGCCCAGAATATTGCAAACATTGAAACATCCACATACGGTTCAGCAGGATTCTTATTTTAGATATTATAAGAATTTTTTTGTTTTGGGATTTTCGTTTTTGCTGCTCGCTTTATGCACGACTAAAAAAAATTGATTTCGTGTCTCTTTTTCCTTCTTTCTTCGCTTCGATTTGCTCAGACGCGAGAGCGCCGCAAAAGTTGTTGAGCAGCGAAAGTGTCCGAGGGGGTGAATTGAAGTATCAGGTCTCGTTGAAAATACGTAATTATAATCAGTGCGGTGGGGCGTTGATAAGTGAGAGGCACGTGCTGACCGCGGCGCACTGTTTCGTCGGTCGTCTCGATCCTCCTTACACGAACGGCCTCGTCCTCGTGACCGGTGCGACCAGCCTCAATTCCGGTGGTGAACATCATTACGCTAAATACGTCAAGCTTCACCCCGAATACGTCAAGGGTAACGGTACGAATCGTTGGCGTCACGACATCGCCGTTGTCACGGTAAGGCGAGACGTAGTCTCGATTCATCCTCGTTCCGGTAACCTCTCGCGATTATTATCGCTATTATTACCGTATTAAATTAATTTTTAACTAGAATGCGCTACTTTTCTACTTTTTCATTAAAATAGCTATTACTATTACGCCTATAATCTCCTGTTATAAACATTTTCGACAATTTTTCATCGGGATATATAATTAGTATAGTTTTTTTAAATTATGAATAACAATTATTATAATTACCGATATCATTGAAGATTTTATTACTTATTTCTTTGAAATTGAACATGGTTGTCCTTTCTCATCTTAAGGATGTTGAGTCCCAAATCGCAAATGATGATAAAATTCTGAGAATTTGGTTTGTTTTTGTATGAAGTACTTCAGAGGTCGTGTAAAAATTTCACGACAATTAGGAAGCTCGTTATTGAACAATTAACATTCACAAATTAAATGTTGTTTTATGGAAACTGATGTAACTTTGCAATAAGTTTTTTTTTGACCTCTCAATTTTATAATATCTACAATATACTGAAAGCAACGGAAACAAAACGAAGTTTATTGATAATTTTTTTTTTATTTCTTTTAAAAATTGTTCTTAACAAAATGTTAATTTTTTAATAGCGAGCTTCCTAATCGTCGTGAAGATTTAACACGACCTCTTAAATACTTCATACAAAAACATACCAAATTTTCAGAATTTTCTTATCATTTTTTATTTCCACCCTTAAGGAGGTTGAAGTAATGATGATAGAATTCGGAAAATTTGGTATGTTTTTACATGGAGTATTCAGGAGGTCGTGTAAGAATTTCATGACGATTAAGAAGCTATTTATTGAACAATTAACATTAACATGTTTCATAAGGACTCAACATCCTTAATAATCATCAGGTTCACGACTATTTTTAGTTATTTTTAGCTTTTCTTTTATGGTCATAAATTTGTATGATTACACTGCGAAAACAAATGTGTTTTTACATACTTTAGATGCGTAAATGACTGTAGACACTTTTTACACGTCTTAACGTGTGTGAGAAATAACAGTGTAAAAATAACATGAATAGATGCGTTCAAACAACACACTTACGTCTTTTGTGTTCTTACACACGTTAAAACGTGTTAAAAGTATCTACAGCCATCTACCCACTCAAAGTGTGTAAAAAAACACTCTGTCTTTTGAAGTACTGTATATACATGAGATGCGTCGGAATAATACATTGAATAACAAAAGCTTTTATAATAGATTTAAAAAAATTATAATACACCGATAGATTAAAATTTTTTTTAAATAGATTTAAAATAGATAATGGTGTATAGAATAACCACAAAAAACCTGAAGGCAATCGGTTCATTGGTTTTCGAGAAATTTTGGGTACCGATTTTTTTACGACGCTCCAAGGATCATACAATATCCTTGTATATTTTTGATATTTTTAAATAAAAAAAATTAAACATATTTTTGAATGTATATACTTTTATGGTAGATAATTAAAATCCCAATCTGAAATTTCAAATAGTTTTCCTTGAAAAAATGCCCAAAAATGACCTTTTTTCCGGCTCCTAGGTGTATATCTCCCCTTAAGGATGTTGAGTCCCAAATCGCAAATGATGATAAAATTCTAAAAATTTGGTATATTTTTGTATGAAGTATTTCAGAGGTCGTGTAAAAACTTCACGACAATTAGGAAGCTCGTTATTGAACAATTAACATTCACAAATTAAATATTGTTTTATGGAAACCGATGTAACTTTGCAATAAGTTTTTTTTTTATCTCTCAATTTTATAATATCTACAATATACTGAAAGCAACGGAAACAAAACGAAGTTTACTGATAAATTTTTTTTTTATTTCTTTTAAAAATTGTTCTTAACAAAATATTAATTTTTTAATAACGAGCTTCCTAATCGTCGTGAAATTTTAACACGACCTCTTAAATACTTCATACAAAAACATACCAAATTTTCCGAATTTTCTTATCATTTTTTATTTCAACCCTTAAGGAGGTTGAAGTAATGATGATAGAATTCTGAAAATTTGGTATGTTTTTACATGAAGTATTCAGGAGGTCGTGTAAAAATTTCATGACGATTAAGAATCTATTTATTGAACAATTAACATTAACATGTTTCACAGGGACTCAACATCCTTAAACACACGTCAAACACGCCTAGTTTTTGCAGTGCAGTCTTTTTTTCCACGTGCTTGCGAGTATCCACCATTCGTATTATTTTTTTTCACTTTTGTGAATTGCACTGTTGGATCGCATCGGCAAGAGGGCACAGGGAAACTGCAGGAAACTTGTATTTATACCGGCGGCTATTTTTCAGGGGTTTTCAGTTGCGACACAATCGAAAGCTCAGTGGAACTGGCAGTGGTCCAGTAGTCGAAGCGCAAGCCAGTGCGCGGCTTAGCGGTCCCCCATCCAAGTACTGGCTCAGACTGACGCTGCTTAACATGGGAGATGGGCAAAGCCGTACACCTGGCGCGCGTCCAGCGCCGTCAGGGTTTTTTGTTGTTGTTGAAATTGAAATATATTATTCGTCTACCGTTCATCTACATAGAGTATTATGGTGTATGTGTTCAAAGCTCGTGACACCGGCGGTTAAGAACGAATTTCAAGCCCCCGTGGCTCTGCCGTCGAGCGACACAAGGGCCAACGGGACCGGGATTGTTAGTGGCTGGGGCCAACTGCAACGAGGCCGGAACGCCCAGTATCCGAACGAACTACAAAAGAGAAACGTCACGATTCTCACACAGGCTGACTGTAATTCGCGCAATCCCGTTCTCGATACGCAGATATGCGGTTTTGACGGAAACAACACCGGATTTTGCCACGTGCGTTGACAAGAATAATCGATTTTTTTTAACATTCCTGTTTTACGTATATACTGCTAGGGTTCCGTAGTCAAACGGGGAACCCTCGTAACGTCGTCCTTTCCGTCTGTCCCGGCCTCACAGTTTCTACAGTTTTAACCCTATGTTCTATAACCCTACCATGGATACCACAAACCCCACATAGAGGAAGTAGGGGCACGATGGTAACGCTAAGATCATATTCAAACAAACCAATACACACGAATCCGTCTACTTCAATTATTCGTTCAAAGCAATCAACATTCATTAATCTTTTAATTTGGAAACAAAAATATCAGTCTTTCTGATTGTCAGCACGCAATATATTTATTTTTAATTAAACCTTTGTTTTGTCCCATCTTACCTAGCATGCAGGGCAAGATGAAACAGCGCTGGAAGCATGGTAGGATACAAGTCATTGGCATCTTTCACATATAAAAATGGTTTCATTTTTAATACCAGCAATTTGATAAGGCAGTCGTCTGTAGTATTTAGTAGTATTTAGTCCGAAGTATCAGTAGTAGTATTAGTTCTGTAGTATTTAGTCCGAAAAATATTGTTTTATTCAAAAGTTGTAGGTGTTTGAACTTAAGAAATGAATTTTCAGTGAAAAATTTTGTTATAACTGCTCATAAACTGCGTAATAAAATGAAAAGTTTTCGATTAACCAGAAATTCCGTACGTACTTGTCTGCGAAATGCAATTAGGAACATAACTTTAAAATTTGAAGTAATCCGAGTGAAAATTGTTGAAGTTATTTTTCACGCCAATTGGAAAAAAGCTGTTTCGAGAAGTTTCGAGTAGTCGGCGATTTTGTACATCGAAAAAAAATATATATTTTTTTTCTAACAGCTTGATATTCATGCTAAATAGATGTGTCATTAATTTGATGAGTGAATCACTTTTTAATACGAAAAAAATTGTTAAATTCGCACATGATTTTATAACCCACTGTGGCCTAAGGCCTTAACGAGTCACAATAAATTACGCAATAACCTTGAAAATTTCTGACAAGCCGTTCTTATTATTTTAATAATTCGTACTTTCATTGTATTTACTTGCCTGTCATTAATACGAGCAACTCAAATGAACGAAAAAGATGGTGAACTTTGCCAAAACTTGTGTGTGTGTGTGTGTGTGTGTGTGTGTGTGTGGATGCTTCAGATGAGAATCTCAATCATAATGTAGGAAGATCGTGGAACAACATTTTTTAGGGTTTGTTTCCCCGTATGTAAAATGGGAGCGATTTTTTTTATTCGCGCACTCCATCGAATGGGGCATCGAATTGGACAGGTTTTTCGAAACGAAATTGTAGGTTCGTTTACCATTTTTAATTTTTAAGCTCCGTTCGCGAAATACTAAGCTGTAAAGTGATGATTCGCATCCCCCTCCCGGCCCCTCTAATTTGGCGATCGTGGATTTGAAAAATTCGGGAAAAAATCTCGGTAGTAGCATTTCATTAGAGCGTTCGATTGAATTCAGGAAATATAAGCAACCAAGTAAACGGTTGAGACTACTGTGAAAATGACGAACATTCGATCGTTGCTTGAGACAACAAAAACCAATGCGGCAGGTCCAACATATGACTCATCCTCTAGAAAACCCAGTCATAACCCAGAAAAATCGTGGTTTAAGATAAGTATGCCACAAAAGTCTGCCTCTCAGGAGGGTTACTAAACGGTGTACATGATTTCTCAACATCTGATGAACGGTTTGACTTGAAATTTGGTACACTTATTCAGTGTGACAGTAGTTTAGTCTCGATGGACGTTTTTCTTCACAATTTTCTTTTTCTTTGTATATTGAGATAATCCTGATTTTGGGGTCGTCACAGTCACCTAACCCCTTAGTTGGCTTCATAGAAACTCCATGCGAGGACTGCACAAATAACGTTTCAGCGTGCTGTTTAAAGCCTCTGTAATAAAACATCAAACATGAAACAAAGCCTCTTCACTCCGCCTGTACCATAGAGTATTATGATTGCGGATTATATAATGAAATTAAAATTCGTACGCGATAAATAATTGTGGTATAACGTACACCATAATAATAACTACATATTCGTTGAATATTGATGCTTCGCGTGATTGCGCAAACAAATTACTACGGAAGACTACTTTATGTGTGTTCCAACGCATACTTGGTAGATTTTGACAATTAAAAAAATGTCTCGTAACGAGTTATGCAGTCGAACGAGAGTGTCTCTATGAAAATGTTCAAACGACCCTATTTCAATGTTGAAAAACTCTCAATATGATAAAGTATAATTTTACATGTGCATGAAATTACTCGATCCCGTTTTATCAATTTGCAAAATAATGAGACAGGACTACATTTGATTCACAGTGGGAGGAAAATGAGACACGTGAACATAACTCGTTAAATATATGGAAGCATAGTTAACTCGTTGATACAATTTCACGATCGTCTATAAATGTGCAAGTTATTTAGTATGGCCCGAATTTCATTGTTTCCGGGCTGTCAGTTTCACGTAACGACTTGCTGGTGAATCAATCCATAGCGTTATTATCTTTATTAAAAGTGCATCCTGTTCTCTTAATAACTATTGTTATTAAAAGTGCTTCCTCTTCTCACTGATTGACCCCTGCCGTTAACTACAAGATTCTCATTGAAACATTTGGGAAAAGTTCTTTTTGCTCTCTCTAATATCCCCTCCCAGCTCGGAATCTCTAGAGCAGGTAACGATTTTTCGTTCCCACATTCATTTAGTTGTGAAATGCGCATAACGCTGAACAAGAGAACGATAATGGCGCAGTTTTGATAACAAACCATGACGTTGAAGTTTGCATCGTTGGAATGCAACGTAAGTGACTTTTTTTATTTCCCAAATTTTCTTTGACAGACTTAAGGCGAGAAATCCCTTTAGGAGCGTGAAAAATAGGTATTTTTCGGGAATTTTTTTAGAGGGGATAAAATAATCTGATCATTTTCAAATTTGGACATGAGTTTATTATAACTGTAAAGTTTAAAAAAAATTTTTTTTTGGGATGACGAACAAAATGACGGCGTTATTAAGGGTCTTCGGACGCCTGTTTTCCGCGATATCGAAAAGTGCTGAAAAGTAAACATTCGTTTACTGACATATTAAGGGTAAGGATATACCTAAAAAATGATGAAAAAGTGCAAAATTGAAAATTTGGGAGCCTTTTTACTCCAAAGTTCGAATTTTCGACCATTTTTTCGACATATTTGACCCCAAAAAAATTATTTATTTAAACGCTACCTTTCAAACTTTAGGTATATCCTTCCGATAATATTACTGACAAGGAACATCCCTCAGGTGTCCGCCTCCGATTTTGTTGAAACTCATATATGTGATAGAGCATCAAAAATTTTGAGACACGTATTTTTTTTTATCGGCGGAAAAACGGTTTTGAGGGGTGAAACGCACCCTCGAAAATGGGGATGTTTTTTCGTTTTTCGTCGATAACGTTTTAACGGTATGAGATATAAAAAAAATTCAAATTGCAACAATGTTTATTTTTTCATGTACATACATTGGAAATGAGAACGATACCATTATCGACGAAAAACGAAAAACACCCCTATTTTCGAGGGCGCGTTTCACCCCTTAAAACCGTTTTTCCGCCGATAAAAAAAAATACGTATCGCTTACTTTTCGGTGCTTTATAACATATCCAAATTTCAACAAAATCGAAGGGTGTCACCTGAGGGATGTTCCTTGTGAGAGTAATCACCCAAACAAACCCAAATCTGACGATAACTTGTTGAGCTACAACACGAGCAGTTTTTGAAAAGTAGTTTCGAGATAATCGTGTTTAAAGTTTCAACATGTGAAAACTATTAATTGTAGTGACATACACCGCGCTCTAGATTATATGCGATAACTCCGCAAATATTCAATATTTCGAGTTTTCCTTTGGTCAGTATATTCTTTGGGTATCATACTTTCGAAATATGTAAAAAAAATCGATTTTTTGATAATTCTAAAGGGATTTCTCGCCTTGAGTTATGAAGAAAATCACGCAAATATTTTTTTCACGATTCTTATTTAGCGATCTACAACAAATTTGCAAAGTATGATTTTGGGTAATAATGAAAATTGGAAATTGGAAAGAACTTTCGTTGCATTTCAACGATGCTAACTTCAACCCCATAAGAAACCGCGCCGAATCTCGCGACTTGGCTACAGGGTTGACCATGTAACGTGACCACCCTAAATATCTCCGTTGCCTTTAGAGTGACCAAAAAATGTCAGGAGGTAATTTCATTGATTTCGAAAGACTGATACAATGGTGAAAAATTCATTTTTGTCAAAGTCATAGTTTTTGCGTTCTCAAGGTCATCAATGGTTTTTTCAATGGAAACATGTTTTTTTTATAATTATGACGTTGTAGCTGATATTCAGACAAACCCAACGACCTATGATATCATGACCTTGGAATGATGTTTGACCAAAATATTTTGCTGTAAAAGCATTTCAAGGTCATGATGTCATAGGTCGTTGGATTCGGCTGAATATCAGCTACAACGTCATAATAAAAAAAACGTTCCCATTTGAAAAACCATTGATGACCTTGAGAACGCAAAAACTACGACTTTGACAAAAATGAATGTCATTTCAAAGTTAGCATATCATAGGTCGTTGGATTCGTCTAAACATCAGCTACAAAGCCTTAATAAAAAAGAAACATGTTCCCATTTGGAAAACCATTGATGACCTTGAGAATAGTTTTTGCGTTCTCAAGGTCATCAGTGGTTTTTCAAATGGAAACATATTGTTTTTATCAAGACGTTGTAGCTGGTATTCAGACGAATCCAACAACCTTTGATATCATGACCGTGAAATGATTTTTTATATTAAGCCCATGAAATGATCCTGTAAATTAAGCCCAAATAACCCGTAAGCTAGCTAGGGTTTTTTCTCTCCAAATTTACGCCCGCACGTATCAATTGTAGTACATAAAAGGGTTCGGCAAAAATCGAATAACCAAGTATGTGCTCCTACTACCTCAATCAGTTATCCTGCTCTCAAAATTTCCGTAAATTTGTCTCCATTTTTTTCAAATTTCCCTTTAACTTATTTTTGATTAATATTTTTCAGGGTGACAGCGGTGGTCCCCTAGTTTATAACAACGAGGTCATCGGTGTCGTGTCGTTCGCCGTACTCTGCGGAATCGGTTATCCGGATGTGTACACCAGAGTCTGGTCATACAGGAATTTTATTGCAGATGCGATGAGGCGCCAGTAAAATACAACAGGAATGTTAAAAATGATAACAATATTAGTAATAGTCAAACAAATTCGCTATAATTAATGGAGGAAGCATTAAAAAAAAAGTGTCGACAAAATATGATAAAATACTTGACCCGAGCACCTACACTACACAATGGATTCTCAGTTTCGAAACGAGTCATTTATTTAAGCCGCGGTCCCAAATTAATCATAAATTATAGATGGCCGATTTGGTTTTGATAGCGTGGTATGCATATATGTGCATATATTTTCTCGATATATTTTTAAAAAAGTGGTAGGATCAGTCTGTTTGTTCATTCATAAAGGCTCGCTTACACTAGCCTAGGTTGACCGTTGCATGGATTTTGATGAATCTTTATCGCATTGATGCTTGAATCGTTGGAACACAACGATTTAGTTTTCCATTTGTGTATTTTTATTACCTACTAGCTTTCCGTTGCCTTTTGTATATATATTTCCCGTACAAATTTTGCCAGCCCCTTTCACCCCCTTAGGGGTTCAATTTTGAAAAACGTCGAAATACGTGCTTCATTAAATGTGTCACAGAGCATTAATACCACCTTTCAAGTACATTTGACCATAAAAATGTTATACCCCATACAAACTTTGCCATCCCGTTTCACCTCCTTAGGGGTAGAATTTCGAGAAATTCCATCCAAAGCGATGCCTTCAATATAAAATCAACAGCGTCTCAAAATTTGACGTTTCTACCTTTAGCGGTTTAGGCTGGGCGATGATGAGTCAGTCAGTCAGTCAGTCAGTAAGGTTGCCTTTCATATATATACATTTTCCAAAATTTTGTTTGAAGGTCGAGATGGTAAATCTCTAATAAGAATACGCGAAAAAGTTGAGCGATTTTCACACCCAGATTCGGCTGAATAAGTCGTTAGAGATCGTTTATACGAGGGTCGTTTGAAAAGTCCGTGCAAAGTCAGAGGGATGGCACTACTGATGCGTATCGAGGTTATTTTCAGTTAGTAGCATCTCTTGGAAGAAATTATACCAAGTTTCAGCCAGATCGGTGTATTTCTATGTGTTTGGCATTCGTTGGAACCGAGAAAGTCGAGTGATTAAAAAAAATGGACGAAAAAGAATTTCGTGTGTTGATTAAACATTACTTTATGAAAGGCAAAACACCTCAGGAGACTAAAAAGAAGCTTGATAAACATTATGGTGACTGTGCACCTTCGATTAGAACAGTTTATAACTGGTTTCAAAATTTTCGGAGTGGCCATATGGGCACAAGCGACACTGAACGTTCTCGACGCTCTGTTGAGGTCACTGCTCCAGATATTATTGATAAAATCCATGATATGGTGATGAATGACAGGAGAGTGAAGGTGCGTGAGATTGCTAGTGATGTGCGCATCTCGAATGAACGGGTACATAATATTTTGCACCAACATTTGGACATGAAAAAGCTATCCGCAAGATGGGTGCCGCGATTGCTCGCGATTGACCAAAAACGAATTCGAGTCAAGTGTTGCAAGGACGGTTTGCAGCTGTTCCAAAGGAATCCGCCGGACTTTAAGCGTCGTTTCGTCACTGTGGATGAAACATGGATACATCCCTACACTCCTGAGACCAAAGAACATTCTAAACAATGGGTTGGCAAGGGGGAACCAGCACCAAAAAAGGCGACGACCGTTCCCTCGGCCGGGAAGGTTATGGCGACTGTCTTTTTGGATTCGCCAGGAATAATCCTCATCGACTATCTGGAGAAGAGTAAAACTATTATAGGCGGATATTATTCATCGTTATTGGACCGTTTGAAAACCGAGCTGCAAGAAAAACGTTCAAGATTGGCCCACAAAAACGTCCTTTTCCATCACGACAACGCACCAGCTCATGTCTCAGCAGTTGTGGCCGCAAAATTAATGGAAGTAGGGTTCCATCTCGTTTCACATCCCCCTATTCTCCAGATTTGGCTCCCTCGGACTATTTTTTGTTCCCCAATATGAAGAACTGGCTGGCGGGAAGGAGATTTTATTCAAACGAGGAGGTAATTGCAGGAACGAATGGCTATTTTGCAGACATAGACAAATCCCATTATACGGAACGGATCAACAAACTAGAGCAGCGTTGGATAAAGTGTATAAGTCTAAAAGGAGATTATGTTGAAAAATAAAAAAGGGTATCCAAAAAAATTAAGTGGTCTACATTTTTGCACGGACTTATCAAACGACCCTAGTGTTAACAGCATCAAGTGGAAGTGGAGGGTGTCGAGAGAGCGGAACTGCTAAGAGCATTCTCCGACCCCAACAAAAATTTGGAAGAATACCGAATTGAAGGCCAGTTTCGTCATCGATTTCCGGGAGAGATATTACGAGAGGCAAGGAAAAAAACCATGCATGCGATTAGATTGCTAACCGGTCGTCAAAGGCGTTTCGGTCGTAGGGTAATCCCTGCGCTCCTTCCCCGCACTCTGTCACTATTTCTCCCTCATGCACTCTATCCCTCCTTCCCTCTGATGTCCTTCTCGGTTACTTCCGCGCGGCCACGAAGATGTTGCACTCGGTCTAAACAGCCGGTACGTCATCAAACCCAAGCGATTCAATTACTAGGATCGTCGGAATTAGCGTACGCAAAATTGGGGGCAATCATGAACACGGGCCGGGAAAACGAAACGGAGGTGGGAATTGTAGAGTCAACTTGCAGCGAATAAAAACGAGCGAAAAAACTTGCGGTTGAGTGGGGAACAACGAGGACAATGATGACGAACCCTACAATTCATAATGTTCAAGGATATATATTATATATTTAATAATACACTTATGTATTCACGTAATATTTGCGTGTATACGTAGCCATATACTAATTGTGTATGTGTTCATATGGAGGCTTATAAATATGTATGGATATGAATTTTGATACACGTCGAACGTATATGATGACGCAATGCGGTGGATATTGATGAGTACACCCCATGTAAAAATTTGAGTTGAAATAAAGTAGTGTCCCTCGCCTGCCTTCCCTAGATAATATCAGGCAATGGTCAGACCATCAGGTGTGGTTTAGGCTCGCCGTAAAACAGGTCTGGGCCAGGCCCTGATCCTCCGCTTTCTTTTTTAGGAATTGGCGGGGAAACGAGTGGGAAATTACCGGAAAAGTAATAGGAAATAGAGAAGCAAATAACCGGGACTGGATGAGGAAACGATCAGGTAGTGGAAGGGTTTTTAACCATATACCCGAATTAAGGGAGACTTTGTCCTTGGAGTGCCATATTTCAGGTGTTTACATTTTATTTTTTTTTTTAAAGGAAACGAGTAAAGCTTTTTGAGTGCGGTTTTTTCTTGCTTTTATTCATGATATCCAGAACGTTAAAAAAAAATTGTTTTGAAAAAAACCAAAAGGGCGGCCGTTGCAGCTCCGAGAAAACAGGTCCTTAAATCGCGGGAGGTAAACGGCTGACATCACTGCCCTCTCTTTGTTGATCTGAAACACAAATTCAAAGCATATTATCAATCTGTGACCCTTTGGTCATGGAATGACGGATGGGTTTTTCGTTTAGTCCAAATTTCAGAAAATGGCGGTAATTTAAAAAAAATCGAATTTTAGCGTTTTTTCGCATAAAGAGATAAATAATAAATGCAAAAATGTATCTATCGAAAAAATGATCCGTCATTCCGTGAAGATATATTTTCTGAGTATGCTCTCCAAATTTCAGGTCGATATGTTAATTACAGCGGTCAGAAGAATGTCAGCCATTTTTAAAAACGTGTTTTCGAGAAAAACGCGTTTGAAGTTTTGTAATGTGTTTACACAAATGTGTTTATAACTACCGGTAATCGGCAATGCCTGGTCCATAGAGGCATCCCTCCTCTTCTTCTAGCTGCTTCAATCCGGGCCTATTGTGCTCTGTCGGTCACCTGCGTCTCCGCGCGCTCGATCCTCGCTTTGTCCCGTGAATGGACCCAGCTTTCGGCGAATGTGCCAATCCGGACACTCATGAGATCCATGGCAATTAACAATGATTCCTTACCTTCGTTGAAGATAATCACTACTAATTCCGTGGCAATATTGACCACATCTGCGCCGGAATGAAGATCTTCGGGCGCACGCATCCAAATCATATTATTAAGTGACTCATTACTGTTTTGAGTATGAGCACCGAAACATCTTTCGAGCAAATCGTCCGACGACAAGTCTTTGTAAATTGGCTCGATGGCCTTGAGAACAGTGTCACTAAGAGGAGCCTTGTGCTCCCCTTAGTGATACTTTGTCTCAAAGACAAAGTATCCGACGCTTCAGCTTTACGCCACGTACACCAGCTGTTTTCTCCTGGTGGACACTTCTCATGCTGGGGTTTTTTATCCGTGGAGCTCTTGTGGTAATATGTGGCCCATATCGCGCCCTTCATGGCTTGCACAGAATGTGAATTTCGGCGGATAGCAAGGCCCATAGTATTTAGTGAGTTCTCCGATCGCTTTATCTGTGAGTTTGCCTGCCCCTTTTCCTCCGAGTCCCTTGGTTCCTTTTTTCATATTTCTCAATCTCGTTCCCATTCTTTTTTCGACGTGACCAATAGATTCTTTTTTTTGACAGTAACGTCATCATAGGGATTGGCTTCAAGCAATCTCTTAAACGTTTTACTGTCACCATCCCCGACGTAAGTGACGTATTTGACTCCGTGCAGTTCTACCGATCGGAGAAACATTTCGGTGATTCCGTCGGTTTCCATCTTTCATGCGGAACCGACGTGGTTTGCAGTGCAAGTTTCCACGTGTGTTTCCTTCCATTCATCGTAACCAGCAGGATCTTTATCTTTTTTTTCTCCCAAAAGCTGCAAGATTGGCGAAACTTCGTTTTGACCATGGCGTCGACAACTTTTTTTAGTGTGGTATCCAATGAGACTAGTCACGTCAATGAGAGATGAAAACCCTCTCTTTTTCCACGTGCCATCTCCTGAAACGATGAAGTGATCATCCTGTAGTCCTCCAGAAACGTTTTCTTTCTTCTCCTCTGCTACAGCTTTCTTGAGAACCATGTCGTAAACCGATTTCGTCGCGATTCGTATATTTTCTACACAAGCGTAATATATTGTGGTCGTCATCCCGCTGCAAATGTCTATCATGCCACAAAACCTGCTCAAACCGTTAATTCCGAGGCCTAATAAACGGAAAACAAATACGATTCGGCGATTTATTTCATAAGCTTTACCGATAAGTGGATACGAAGTAACACTTTTTTCGCCGCACTCGTATTTTAAATTCAGTTTGAAACCGATGCCTCGTCGATCCCGCATGGAAAAAGCGATTCGTCCGTTGCACTCTTTACACAAAACGTTATCGGATAAAAAGTTAAAAACTAATACGAAGTTCAAAAAGCAGTACACTGAATCAGCACTTAGTTCATAACTTCCCAATTTGCCACTTTGTAAAATTTTCTGCGCTGACGTGCTTGTGAACGACTTGCTCTTTTCAAATTCCCAGCGATTAGGGGGTTGCGGATGCGATCTTTCGAGGCATATTGCGCACAAATTTTCGATAAATTACTTGAAAATAACGAAAAACAAAAAAAAAACAGACGCTACGATGTTTTCGCTTTCAATGCTGAAGCCAGACTGAAATAACCGTTGCAAAATCGATAAAGGAGAAAGTAGGGACCCTATTCAAAGGTTTCTAAGCATAAAAGGCTCTGTTTACCTGCGTCAGACGCGCTGAGACCTGCAGGAACCCAGCTAGCCGGGCGCCCCGCTGAGACGGTCAGAGCGCGCTGACGGTGTCCACTTCAAACGCGTTTAAAATATCGTAAACGTTCGAAATCCAGGAAACGCTTCGACAAATTTATTTCTACTTGCATGTAGATTAAGAATCCGTAATAAAAAAAATTGATTTAGTGAAAATTTCACGGACAAAGTCTCCCTTGAATAGATAGTTTTCAATGACACTGATACTTATTGTTTCACAAGTATGACAAAATCAAAAGCAGTGCACGCTTTAAGGATAGCATTTCTGTACGTGGTATCACAACGAGTCGAAGTCTCATGATTGTACGACGGTACCCAGGTTAAGTTAAGCGTTTTTCTTAAAGCCGCATGGTGGATTGATTGTGAAATAGATTCAGGTAATGTCTTCCCGACTACAACATTGGTATTTTCCGATGAGGCGACAAAGCGTTTAAAACCACAAAACAGGTGTTTTACTTTTTTGCTGCATTAAATAATTTGGTTATTCGTTATGTTCGAATTAATATCGAATTAATATTGAATTAATACATTTAGACGGGGAAAAAATTGAGCCATTTTGAGGGATTTTTAAAACTAAGAAATAATTATTTTACTTTCATCAAACTGTAGGGTTACTTTGGTAGTATATTTACCGATACAAAACATTTTTTTAAGTTCATTTATCATCGGAATGGCGGGGCTGTGGCAGAGTGTCGCAACAAGGTTGCCGCGGGAGTTGCGAATCGGCGTGCAGTTGAGCTTCCTGTAAGCTTTCACTTGCAAAAAAATTCAGTTTGAAAATGTATAGTTTCTATTCGACAATAATTGAAACGAAGAAAAAACAAATATAAGAAATTAGCACGTCTTCATAAAAAAATCAATATATCACGCAAAATTTCTGTGAAATTTGGCTTAAAAAGTAGGGTTTTTTTTTCTAAATTTTCAAAACAATTTTCGTCGAGTAGACGATAGGAATAGTATCAATTTTCGTCAAGTAGAAGGTAGCAATAGTATCAATATTTCTACCCACTTTCAACTCAATCAGCTTAATCGTTTTTTAGTAATCCTGTACGTCAATTTGGTAAATGCAGTTTTGAGAAAAAAAGCGTTTGATGCTTACATTGAATTTGGATTACATTGCACTAGGTACTTGTGGTAACTAATTACTTAAGTAATCTGTTACAAAGTGATTAAATCATCAATTACAGTAGTAATTGTAATTGTTGTCTATTCAATTACTTTTTGCCCATCTCTGCCTGCCCCTCTCCGCTTTCGCTTTTACCTGCGGCCCGCGCTCCAAATCGGAGCGGGAGGCACAGCGTTGACGGGCTGTAACGTTTGAAGTTTTTCGAATTTTGCTTAGAAATTTTTGGAAAATATTCTACATATCTATTTCCACGTTTAGAGAGAAAAAAATGGGGTAAGGTTCCGAAAACCCCGCCCCCTTCGTCCAAGCTGAAATTTTGCACAAACCTCCGTTTTAATATTTTAAGACAATCCCTAAAAGGAATTTTGGCGACGCGCAATAGTTTTTGGGTTTGGATTCGTTTGGGTTGTTTGGGTATTTTGATTAAACAAAACGGAGCGTGCGATCACATATATAGATATGAACGGAGACGTAGCAGATCTAGATATAGTCGACGTGCGTTGAAAAAAACTTTAAAATTCAATATCTCGAAAACTATTGCGGGTCGCTAAAAATTCCTTAAGGGGTTGTCTCAAAATATCGAAAGGAAGGTTTCTGGAAAATTACAGCTCGATCGGAAGGGGAGGGGGGCTTCGGAAACGTACTCTTAAAAAAAAACTTGAAAATTCAATATCTCGAAAACTATTGCGAGTCACCGAAAATCCCTTCAGGGGTTTTCTTAAAATATTGACAGGAAGGTTTGTGCAAAATGTCAGCTCGGTCGGAGGGGGGGGGGGGGGGGGGATTTTCGGAACCTTATCCGTTACATATGGTGATCACCCACCCCTCATCATGCAGAATGTCCCCGAACTGAAGGTAGTCCCTGAAACAGGGGGTTGGGGGTGAAATTCTGAGTCTATTGTTTAAACGACCTATGGGTCTATCTCTAAAAATTAATAATAATTCAGGGCTTGATCTGAGAACTTATTTTTATCAATCGAATTAGAATTTCACCCCCAAACCCTCATATCAGGAACTACCTACAGTTCTGGGGCATCCTGTATAGACGTAATGCCAAATGTCAGATGAGGCTGAAGTTTGCATCTCAGAAACGGAACAAAAATTTATATTTCTGCATTCCTTCAATATATTATGACGTAATTGGCCTGAAAAAAATCAGCTGATAATTTTCGACGATACTTATTTAGCGATCTACTGTATAAATCTACGAAAAAAGAGATCATGTACAATAGTAAAAATAAGAAAATTGAAATGTGAAGAACTTTCGTTGCGTTCCAACGATGCAAACTTCACCACCATAATATCAGCACGCCTGTTCGTTTTGAGAACAATTTTTCAATATTCCAAAATTAATTCGTCCACTTTGGGCCCAGGACAGTCCCTGAAAGGAACCATTATACAAATGGGTCTACATTTATTCAAAGGTAACGTGAAAAACTGGGTTTTTCACATAATATTAACACGTATGGGGGAAATTGGCTGCTGCAAGAACGGTCCTCATAATCTGATGTCTTCAAAAACATTTTACCGCTTATGTATGTGTGTGTCTGAGTGTATGCACACGCGGACACATATATACTCATACGCTTGACTAGTACGCGAATGGATGGAGGCAACTATACGAACGAATATATACTATTGGCAGTGGAGCGTCTAGGCAGCGCTAATGGTGATAATTGTTAATCACCGGGCAAACATACATTTGCCCTCGCATTACGGAACGGGGGCGGTGGAACGTTCGCCGTACTTTTTATTCTATCGGCTTTACCTCACATGGTACTCCAACCACTCTCGTTAGTTCGTTCGATATACGAAGGGAACATCGCGCACTCGTGCCTCGTATAATAGATACGTACGTACATAAGTGTGTGTGTGCGTGCGCGCGCGCGTTGGTAGATATAAATCAACATGCATCTATGTAAAGTTCGTTAACGAGAATTGGCATTGGTGGGGGACTAGGCTGCAAAAATCATCAGGCAGAGGAAGAAAACAAAATTATGGAGTCTCCATAAACTTGAAATGTAAAAAGTACGTTTTTTTAAATTGCATACTTTTATAGCCTAGGGTCTCAACCGCAATTTGTAAAAAAGATGTGGAAAGTCCAAAAATTGACCGCGTTGTGACGTTTTTTGTGAAGGTCGATTTTGAAACGTCGAATCTGACTTCAAATTCGGAGAGAGCATAGTTTATAATATTTTGTATCGTATGGCTGGATAGTTTTTTGGTATTTTCATCTATTTGGTAATAGCAAATTGTTGAAGTTGTTTTTGTCTGTTGAAAGTCGAACTCTTTTCTACCGCGTGTTATTTTCGTAATTTCCAAAATTTTCAAAAAGTAACGGTGTTGAAGTGTAAATCGTTTAAAAGCAACGAAAATTCAATTTTCTTCCTCTACTGCTTAATTTTCATTACTATCAAAAATATTTTCTTGCCAATTTACGTTGTGAATTTTCAATAATGATCCTGAAAAACATTTGACTGATTCTCATAGCCCAACTCCGCGAAAAAACTATTTTGGCGATAAAAAAATTAAAAATCTCGTTGCGTTCCAACGATGCAAACTTCAACGTCACAAAAAGTAGGTATTCGGTCATACGGGTTCTATTACTATCGTAAAAGTATATTTTTTTTTTTTTTTCAATCCCCATCGCCCTAGTTGCCAGAACCACCTACCCTTGGCCATACAGCAGCGCCGGCCCTTCACTCAAATAACAATTACTTCATTGTTCATTAATATTATTAAATTCAAACAAAAACATTCACTTGGCAAAACTATACGTTAATTCTTCGTGAAATCCCGACCTTCTTACCCCAAAATTCTCATCAGAAAAAAATCAGTGTCAAAATCTTTTTCGGGGCCCCAAGCTTACACAGCCCCGTTGCATGGAAAACAAAATCGGCGACGAATGAATTTTTTCCCAAAACGTTTCGCCAACGCGGGTTCATGAAACCCAAAATGCACATGGCAAATTAGTGAATGCAAGTCGGCGGCAGCTGGCAATCTGCATTTCACAATTATAATCAGGTCGCGTCTATAAGAGCAACACATTTGTATAGACGCATTGTCTGTGCTTTGAAAATGATTCATGTGAGCGCGGTAAGTTCGGATTTTGCTCGAGATCTGTGTATACGAGCCATACTGTATGTCTCAGAGATCACGCGACTTTGAGTACACATGCAGACATACACATATGTACATGTGCCACTACGATTTATGCTTGTATGCCAAACCACATGTGGGTATAATGGCCCTTGAACTATCCATATGGAATGGGTGTGTGTGTGTGTGTGTGTGTGTGTGTGTGTGTGTGTGTGTGTGTGTGTGTGTGTGTGTGTGTGTGTGTGTGTGTGTGTGTGTGTGTGTGTGTGTGTGTGTGTGTGTGTGTGTGTGTGTGTGTGTGTGTGTGTGTGTGTGTGTGTGTGTGTGTGTGTGTGTGTGTGTGTGTGTGTGTGTGTGTGTGTGTGTGTGTGTGTGTGTGTGTGTGTGTGTGTGTGTGTGTGTGTGTGTGTGTGTGTGTGTGTGTGTGTGTGTGTGTGTGTGTGTGTGTGTGTGTGTGTGTGTGTGTGTGTGTGTGTGTGTGTGTGTGTGTGTGTGTGTGTGTGTGTGTGTGTGTGTGTGTGTGTGTGTGTGTGTGTGTGTGTGTGTGTGTGTGTGTTATACATGTATCCATGGTCCATATACATGCTATCCTGATACGATAGAAGAAGCCAGACTAAGAAGGACTCATTGATGCAAGAGAATGAGTTACGTACACCTCGTTGGCTATGCCTCGAGATAACTTGCCGTAGAGCTCGGACGCACGGGAAAATCGTCTTACCGAGAGAAGACGAGTTGCCAAACTGTCTGCATTGTCGTATTATATATATGTGTGTGTGTGTGTAAACAGTTCACTGCGATCTTATTGGTAGCACTCTTCTGCAGCACGCATATACACATTCTCTACACTTTTCAATTTTTAACAAATGTCCCATTTATTGATAATTGCTACGTTACAATCATATATATTTTTTCTTATAGTAGATTCCTTCCTATGGAGTCTTCCCACTTATTGCATTTCCCACCATATTCCACTATTCATCCTCACCTTGCAGCCGCAAGGGAGTGGGCACTCCCCCTATGTATCGCATTCACCATGACATTTCCGCCATGGGTACAGGGAAACTGCGGAAAACTTATACCAATACAGCCTGTCCCAGGTTCGCCTCCCAGTCTCGGAGCTAGTCGCGTTTCGTCGAGAAATAAATCACTGGCTATAGCCATAAATCGACGACACACACGTACCGGTCCACGTGCATGACATCAGTGTATCACTGGAGCTACGTCACGCCCCTATTTGTTTTTCTCCAAGACTACGGGACTGGGTTTCGAATCCCGCAACCTTCCGATGCTCTGGTTCAGAGGGAAGCCAGCTAACCACTACAGCAGTACGCCGGTTATAATAATTTGGATTTCATATTCTTATCAAAGTAGGCTTACTGAGGTAAATATTGAGTAGAAACATTATAGATGAAAATGAAAACATTATAGTGTCATTTCGGCGTAGCAGAATATACCAGGTGTAGAAGTATGAAACCGGAATTTTTTTTCTAAAAATTACACGTCTGTTGGTTGAAGATGATAAAAACTAATGGAGACGGCTTTCTGCGTCACATTCAATTGATCCGCGAGTTCTTGTTGACTTTGAGTATCATCTTCATCCAATAAGGCTTGCAATTCGTTGCTGCGAACTTTTTCGGTGGTTTCCGACGCTCTTCGTTTCTCGTGTCAAAATCACCAGTTTTGAATTTTTTGAACCACTCGTAACACTGTGTTTTACCAAGAGCATGTTCACCGTAAGTTTCGACGAGCATTCGATGCGATTCTGCAACAGTTTTCTTCAAATGAAAACGGAAAACCAATGCTGTCCGCAAATCGTAGTTCGTAGGCACAAAACTCGACATGTTTAAGGTTATAGACAAATATACCGGTTCTAGGGAACTTGGATTGTTGTGTGATGAAAATGTTCGTCAGCGGTTAGAGGGTGATGACGACGCCGCAGAAGCGGTCTTACGGTCCCTAAACTGATGGCTAGCACCATCTGTAGGGAAATTCCGGTTTCATACTTCTACACCTCGTACATTTACTGCGCAAATATCAAAAAGGCTAATTTCTATTAAACGTGTCCATAATTCATTTCACTAGTGTATGTGATATAGTATATATTAGGAGTACAAATAAGTATCCGTCGTTTTTTTTTTTTTTTTTCTAAAAAATTGGGCATTTATTGTGAAAGAAGGGCACTTTATGTTTTATTCAAATTGGAATTGCTTGTTGAGTCACTCCTATTGTAAGTGCAAGTTCTTCTCGCGTTTGGCACGAATCTCTCTCCAATAATGCTTTCAATTCCGCGTCTACGTACACTTTCGTCCTTCCGCTACGTTCTTTGTCGTCGACGTCAAACTCACCGTTCTTAAACTTTTGAAACCACTCACGACAATTTCTCTCACTTAAAGCAGCCTCACCATATGCTTCTACAAGCAATCGATGCGCCTCAGCTGCAGATTTCTTCAAATTAAAGAAGTAAATCAAAAGTTCCCGCAAATGACGCTTATTCGGCTCAAAAGTCGACATTTTCGCATGAAAAAAAATTATGCAATGCCGATACAAAATCGCTGATATTTCGAGGTCATGGTCTTGCCAGATGTCCAACCTTATGATATGACATTTAACATTTGACAGTTTCAACAATAACCTCCTGGTGGGGCCATCTTTTGTCAAACGGCGGACACTTATTTGTACTCCCAATATATATAGGAAATGCCCATAGGAAAGGCCATATAGGAAAGGTTGAAGACATTTGACTTCGAGGATCGTTTTATTCCCGAAACCAAGGATTTATTTTACATATATGTATATGAAAAAGACCAATTAATAATAATTGATAGCTAAAATAAATTTCGAAGACATTCGATTTTAAGGATCGTCCTCATAATAGCTTATTGTCCCCATACATTTTGAAAACCCCAATGTCATCAAAACCAACGGTTCAATTTGCGCTTGCGCGCACATACGACACTCACTAGTTTCAATAATTATTCTTATGTTAATTATTATTATATACATTTTGTAATACGTTTGTATGTATGTGTGTGTGTGTGTGCGCGCGCGCAAAATGCTAGTTAATAATCATTTACATAACAATAATTAAAACTAAAATAAATAATGTGGATATTCAATTTCTCGAGCCATAATAGCCAACCGTCCCCATCCAGTACGATGACCCTTATATCTTCAAAATCACCCTCGAATAAATATCAGCATATTTATATTCCACATACTGTACCCTCCCCAAGGCCGGCAATTAATTTGAAAAACGTAAGAACTGTCTTCAGGTCGCAATAAAAAATGGGTACGCTCATACGAAATAATAATGACGTTACGAAGAATGAAAATAAGTAAATAAGAATGCTGGATGCCAATAGCGGATGATTTCTTTTTGTCTACAATGTACGAGTACAGAGCGAATGAAGCGGGTAGAGAGGGCGAGAAAGAAAGAACGAGAGAGGAAGAGCTTCCTCTCAATGGAGCCTGGGCGAATTGTTGAGGCAGGTCAACAACTCGGTTTGCACGTACTCATATGAATAAACGATCCTTCATACACTTCATTGCGGAAAAGGCATATCCAGTGCAAACTGGCTGCATTATGGCCTTCGCTTGTGTTATCAGTACGATACAAATGTTCATACGAACGCGTGTATATGTTGTGTGCAATGTCTACGTGTATAAGTACAATCTCAGGAATGATAAAAGCAATCGAGACAATGCTCGATTCTCGCATTATCACTCGCTCAGTTTCTCTCTATCTCTCTCACACCCTGCCTGCTTCCCGTGTGTACACGCAGTTCTACAAAACCAGCGTGTACGCGACACGAAAGAGAAATGTCATTAGCGAGAAACAGTAGAAAGAGATTATTCTTCGCAGCCTCCCTTGGCTTTGCCCTTCGCTCCCCCTCTATTCTCTGCCCCATTCTTCTTTCCCTCGCAGCCCTCGATTCGAGTTCGTCGAAACACTTTTATCATCCTAGTGTGTCTTTCTTTCTTTTTCTACGCTGCCGGGGCGTTGCGCATCTTCCTCTCTTCCCCATAAAGCCCTTCTTCGGTTTCGCACTCTAACCTACGCTACGATTCTTCTTGCCTCCCTCTCTCGCCTTGCTGAGACTACACCCCGCACCTTGCCGTGGAGTCGGCCCGCTTCTTTTCATGATCACGAGCGCTATGTATTACTCTCGATGTGCTCCATTCGCGCTGCCGCAATTTTTTCCGTAACCCTCCCCCTACTGCCATCACCTTTTTCTCCCTCGTTCACTCATGAATTCTGTTGTTTCGTTGTCGGGGAAAAATTCGGACTCGCGATGCTTTCACTTTTTCGATTTTTTTCGTTTTGCGAAATATTTCCTAAGGTTCGGGATGCGTTCACGACGAGAATTTTGAGAAAGTAAAAAATCTACAGATGTCACACAAACTGAAACTATTTCATGGCAATGAAAATGTAGTCAGACTTTTCCGGCAATACAAAAGAGGTAGGTACATGTAAACAATGTGAGTTGTTTTTATTATTTTTCGAAAAATATTGATGTATTGAGGTAAATAAGTGGGTTTGTTTGTTTGGGTTAGTTTGTTTGGGTTTGTTTGTTTGAGTTGGTTTGTTTGGGTTGGTTCATTTGAGTTTGTTTGTTTGGATTCGTTTGTTTGGCTTTGTTTCGCTTAGTTTGTTTGGGTTCGTTCGTATGTGTTCGTTTGTTTGGCTTAGTTTGTTTGGGTTCGTTTGTTTGGGTTAGTCTGTTTCAGTTGGTTTGTTTGGTTTTGTTTGTATGGGTTGGTTTGCTCGAGTTCGCTTGTTTGGATTCATTTGTTGGGGTTCGTTTGTTTAGGTTCGTTTGATTGGGTTAGTTTGTTTGGGTTAGTTTGTTTGAGTTGGTTTATTTGAGTTGGTTCATTTGAGTTTGTTTGTTTGGGTTCGTTTGTTTGGCTTTGTTTCGCTTAGTTTGTTTGGGTTCGTTCGTTTGTGTTCGTTTGTTTGGCTTAGTTTGTTTGGGTTCGTTTGTTTGTGCTCGTTTGTTTGGGTTAGTCTGTTTCAGTTGTCTTGCTTGGGTTTGTTTGTATGGTTCGTTTGTTTGGGTTGGTTTGTTTGAGTTCGCTTGTTTGGATTCATTTGTTGGGGTTCGTTTGTTTAGGTTCGTTTGTTTGGGTTCGTTTGTTTAGGTTCGTTTGTTTGGGTTCGTTTGTTTCGCTTAGTTTGTTTGAATTCGTTCGTTTGTGTTCGTTTGTTTGGCTTAGTTTGTTCGGGTTCGTTCGTTTGGGTTCGTTTGTTTGGCTTAGTTTGTTCGGGTTCGTTTGTTTGGCTCCGTATGGGTTTGCTTGGATTTGTTTGTATAATAATGGTGATATCATTTTTGGAATATATTTGTTGGACATACATATATCATTTTTGAATGAATAACAAGATTATAATTGGGTCGGGAGAGGGCATTTTTCAACCAATAACAGGCATTCAGCATGTCGCAACTCCACCGACGTTATTGCAACACAATTGCGGTGGAGTAGGGCTAGCGCTAGTTTCGTGTGACATACAGATAACTCACAACCAGACCCCTACATCCAGCCTACCTCAACAAACATATACAGTTTTAAAAGCATTTTCAATGTTAAAAAACACGTTTTAGGCGCGCCTAAACGCAGCGCGCAAATACAAATTTAAACTCGTCCCTCGCTCCTGTGATTCCCTTAAAATTGCGGGAATCGCTGAGCTGACGCAAAACCGCGAAGCAGAAATTCCAACCCAGACTGACCCGTTTTCGGGGGATGAAAAAAAGGGAGATAAGCCTCCAAATCACTCACTCGCCTGTATTTTTAGGCTAACGGGAATGTGAACCGAAAAAAAAATCCATTTATCGATTCTCCAAGCAGAGTCTGAACCTTGTACAAGCCTCGACGTCTACGTGTCTTCGTGTCAGCAGTTTTTCAACTTCCACCATTCTGCACGTGAGGACGACGTGCAGACTCATCCATAATACTCGGGATGCAATTTTTCTCATATTTGTCTTAGCGATATTTTTTCACCTTGTTCTCTCTCTCTCTATCTCTCTCTCTTTCTTTATCTCTTTTTCGCTCGTTCACAACGCGAAGACACGGAGAAATCTTCACACCTTTCTTGACGTTAATGCTACGTATCATCTTAGATGTTACGCGTTAGATGCTACGTATCATCTTAGATGTTACGCGTAAGATTAGATCATCTTACGCGTAACATCTAAGGTAACGCGTAAGGTTAGATCATCTTAGATGTTACGCGTAAGATGTTACGGACGCGTAACATCTTACGCGTCCGTTTTTGATCCCCAATTCTGACCCGTAACACATCATCGTATCTTACGGCTCTCCTTTTCACGTTCTCGTTGAATATTCGACAGACGGATTTTACTCTTTCGCTTGTTTGAAGCTTATGCAGACTCCATTCTCTTATTACCGACAAAAGGCCTCGCTGAGAACCTTCGAATTCATACAAGTAACCAAAAGCTTTGTCGAAGAATTTTCAAGAGCGCGAGAAAGGAGGCATGGAAGAGCGAGAAAGCGAGTTAAACAGAAAGAGGGAAAGAGGGAGAGGGAGAGAGAGAGAAACGTTTATTTCGTATACTGGGACGGACGCCCCCTAAGAGCACCAAGCACAGAGAAAGAGAGCAATAATAGTAAAAAAGAGTAGGGTCGAAGCGACTTGTGGTCGTTACCGTCGTCATAATTCCACAATTACAGTTACGATTCCCGAAACCCGCACGCGTCCGTGACCATTTATACACGCCCGAGATGCGAAAGAGCTCTTTGCTCTTTTCTCGTTATTGCTTTCGGACATTTTTCTATGCATGAGGTGAATACAGTATTACACCCAACTCAAACGAAAATTCATTCTGTCCGCAAAATACGTACGATTTGTTTGTCAAGTGACCACTAATGAGACCTGTAATGACGCATGTGGAAGGCGACGTCTACAAAAAAAATCGAACATGGGTTTTTGGTACTTTTGGATTCGGTACAAAATTACCCATCGTTCCGTATGGTAAAATGCGTTTTCGATATTTTTGTAGACGTCGCCTTCTTCCATACGACGGCATTGTGTTGACCTATATTTCAAGTTGCTATGCAGGGTTTTCAAATGAATCCTAATTCCATAGTGTCACAAGCAGTTCATTTAAGAATTTTTTTCATTGTTTTTTTTTTTTAATTATTTGCTGTCATCAATTAATTCAATGATATGTCGACGGTAACAGAGCGAAAACCAGCTTGTTCAGACTACCCTAGTACATTTTGTTTTATAGATGCGGAGAGTGTTCTCCAATAATTTAGAAAAACGATTACAGTTTTCACGAAGAGTGCTTTTTTCTTCTTACTTCGGGATGAAAATGGAGGATCAAGATTAATTCGCAGAAGATCTTGGCTTCTTCAGTGAAGAGCATGGAGAACGCCGCCAGCACACTTGATGGCTGACTGAGTTTGGTGTCCGACGATGTTGAAGTTTTTATCATTGGAACGCAATGAAAATTCATTTTCAATCTTTATTCCTTCATTTTCATGGTGTTGAAGTTTGCATCGTTGTTTTGTTTAACATTTGAAAGTTCTGTTTAACATTTGATTTTCCATATTTTTATTATTATGCACGATTTTTTACGTAAATTTATAATGTAGCTAAATAAACATCTTTAAACATGGTTTCAGGACTTTTGTGGGCGTGATCTGCCAGAAATAATTTAATTCGTTGTAGTCCAATGATGCAAACCCCAACGTCGTTCATTTTCTTCATCACCCAAAATCTCGTCCTTGTTTGCCCTGCAAATTTGGGGGGGGGGGGGCGGATTTCCGATGAGGATCCTAGCAAACGTGTTTTTCGCAGCTCAAATTTTCCAACGAAAGTTCGGGCTACCATACGTTTGTTAGGTTTCAACTTTGCAAACTTCAATATCATGGAGTTTGATGCGTGACTACCTCGAGAAGTCTCACTCAAGAAAATCACTAATACGAGGCATACTCAATGTGAAAATATTAAAATGGAACTTACATTTTTCAATAAAATTCGGGTTTTATTTGAAAAATTGTATATTCCTATGTTCTTATGTAGAATATCAATATCAAGTGTTAGAGGATCAATACCGAGATAATATTGTTAAAAAATATACAGTATTGCGACACCAAATCGACTGTTGCGCTGTTTATTACACACACGCACACACACACCCACAGACAAACAGACATACTTATGTCAGTATGCGCACGCAGAAATATCTTCGCATACAGGCACGTGTGTTTACACACATAGAGCCATACATACATGTGCATGCGCAAACATATGTATACACATACTCGAAAGTGATTCTAATTGGGCATGTGTGTCGATTGCCCGGAGCTATGTAACATTTTGTCTCCTCGCCTCAGTCGTTAGAGATGAGTCGTTAGGCCATCACATTTACACCCTTTTTCTGTCTCTCTCTCGCACTCTCTATGTCTATCTCTCTACCATACGCTATATAGGCCCCGGGGCAAATTTTGGCACCGAGCTGTATATGTCTATGTCAACATGTTTGAATCAACGCAGAGCAATGTTCTGAACACACACACACACACACACACACACACGGTCACACTTTTTGTTCTCAGCTTGGCTCAGACATGTAAGTAAACATAGTCGAATCGCTCTTTTCTCTCTCTCTCTCTCTCTCTCTCTCTCTGCCTCTCTCTTTCGTTACCTGCTAATTTTGCATCCCTTAGAGTTGACGGAACGAGTGATTCGACCCTTGGGGAACAAGATTCGAGAGGGAAGATACGCGTCCTCCCGAAACACTCGTTAGTTACTAACCTGATAAGACGAAAATGATTTCGTAACTGGTAACGCGGTTTCTGTTTTTTTTTTTCGTATTCTGAACGGGGAAAGAAAAATGTTCTCGTCTAGTCCCCTGAAAATTCACGAAACTTTTTAAATGGTCTAGAGAAGGGTAAAATGACGAAAATAAGATCTTTGTGTTGCATAGTGTTATAGTCTAGGGTTTTAGCTTCATCACGTTACAAAGATATTGTAAAAATTTTAAACATTGACTGAGTTATGACGATTTTTGTGGAGGGTCATAACGCCCACTATGCTAAGGCGAGCGCTCAGCTTTTCTTAGCGAACGAAGGCTTTGGCTTTTTCATTTTTCTCGATGGTGTTAAAGTTTGCATCGTTGGAATGCGAAGAAAACTCTTCTCTATTGTTTCAGTTCTTTATTTTTATTGCCCGCTAGTATTTTTTGCAGATTTAGGTTATGGGTCCTAATAACGATCTTTAAAAATGTTACAGTGATTTTCGTAGGATAAATGTGCCGAACAAAATGGGCAATAGGGAATAAAATATATTTTTGCTGCATTTCAACGATACGAACTTCAATACCATTTTTGTCGAAATTATGTTTTATAATACGGTGCAGGTTCTATCTCAAAATCTATTTATCCCATTGGCTCTAAACTCGGACGAAATATAATTTATAAAATTTTCTATCGTATGACCGAACAATTTTTTTATATGTTTCTCCATCGGGTCATTACAAATTATTAAAGTTTCTTGGTGTTGAAAATCAAACCTTTTTTTCTACAGCTTGCCATTTTCGTAATAAAAAAAAGTATCCGTTCGATCACAAATTCGATTATTATACTTAAAGTACATTGTTTATTTTTCCTTTTCAATCAGCGTAGTTGCCAGAACAATCTACACCGATCGACCATGCAGCAACGACGGCACTTCATTTAAATACCAATAACTTCATTGTTTATCCATTTTTTTATGAAAAAAAGGTCGACCTTGGCAAGACTATATGCATTCATTGTTTCCAAAATTCCGAATTCGCCATCCCAATAGTCTCATCAGAAAAAATATTGTAAATCGACCTGCTCTTTGGGCGCCGGACTTCTGACGACCCCTCGACAAAGGCAACTCAAGGAAAAAAATCGAATACGCATTTTCTCGTCGTTGTGCGAGCGCTGATAGTATTAAGACGCGAATGGCCAAAAAAATTCCGAATTTTTTTTGCTAGCAACCGGTTGGTGAAAAAAGGCATTTTTTTAAACACACAGGTACATATATTAAGAGACTTTTAAAAAAATCACCAAAAAATACAGAAAAACGACCAAAAACATGGTTGAAATGGCAGATGACGAAATTTTTTTCGGGACGTTCGACGGTGGACACTCTCCAGCTTAAACGGTCCATCCGAAATCTAAAAACCAAACGGGTGATCCAAGTTAACAATAGATACGAGTCCTTGCCGATCGTCGATGTTTAAAATCATTTTTTTAAACAACCTGGCGATCAACTGAAACTCCAGCATACAAAATCTATGAGAAAAATCGTCATTTTGACGTAACGATTAAAAAATGAAGATAGATTTTTAAAAAGTGAGATCGTCAACGACCTTTCAACGTTTCTCATCGTGTCTCCTGCAAATTTGGAAACAATCCGTCAATCGGTTCTCGAGATATCATGTCCACCGACTTTGAAAACTTTCAGAAGCTGTAGCTCATTCAATTTCAGGAATATTTCAATGAATTTTTCAGGGAATATAGCTGGAAGGTGATACCATCGAAAAAAAAGTTTTTTTGGAAAATGCAATTTTTTACCCACCTAGGTAGATGTAGTCCGTCAATAAAAATAGCGGGTTGAAAAAAAATGACCTTAATCGCGTCCAAACGATCAGAATAACTATACGCGATACGAAAGTACCGACTGCAACTGTTCACTGCTATATTATACTCGATGCCTGTGTGGGTTTTGCACTCTCCGCTTTCGTATATATTGGCATGTAGATGCTCTAATCACGAGCAGTATATAGAAATCAGTGCAAGTCGGAAAAGCGCGAAAGGCGGATGGTGGGGGGGGGGGGGGGGGGGGTTAGAGGAGAATGAGGAAGAGCGGGGTTTATTCAACGTTCCATTATTGCCGGGGCAATCTCTCCCTCGTGGTTCGGGTTTTCCACGAGCTTTCGTTCGTTCGTTGTTTTCTCTTATTTGCCTTTTTTTTCTCTCGTGCCCTCCCACACTCTCGCGCGCTATTAGCTCTCAGCGCGTCTCTATCTCTCGATTCACTCGAACTGCAATTCGGGACAGCTGTTTTAGTGTGTACAGGCTTCCGTCCCTATACACTGTTAGCGTCCGGGGAAGAAAAAAAATCGGTTCAAATTGTCCGATAAGCTATTTTCAGCCAACAATTTCATTCCCAACTCTTTGTTTCCGTGTGTCGATATGCATGCAAAATCTCTATCAACGTGCGGCCTGTGTCGACCTTTTAAATGCCTGCGAATTGTTTTATGGTAAATATTTGGACGTGGAGCTCCTGATAGAATCAGGGAAAATTTCGTCAAGGGTTCAGCAAACCCAAAGAACCCTAGATAACCCCAAACAAACCCAAACAAAAATTAGCCTGATTCTAGCAGGAGCCCCACTTCCGAATATTTACCCAATTTACTTTATCACTTGATATATGCTTCGTACTGATTTTTCGTTCGCAATTAAAAAATTCGTGGACAATCGAGCATGCAGGGGGGAGGGTCACGTCGGTGCATCGATAAAGCAGGAAATAGCTAGTAAAATTTCTCTTCGATATCCCGCTTACTAAAAATGTTGTTTCGAGAAAAACCGCGCTCAAAGTTTTTATTCCAGATTTCTTATAAAAAATGTATATTCACACTAATCAGCTATGCCTGGTGCATAGAGTGAGCCTTTCGTTTCTCCAAAGGCATCGTTTTCAGCTAATTTTTCTGCTCTGCGAGATGCCCTGGCCATTTTTGGAGCGTCAATAAACGTTTCTTTCTCTGCCCTCATAATTCGATGGTTGTCGTGCGTCTGAGCGTAAGCCATAAGTTTCGGGCCGATTTGCGCACCCATGACCTCCATCATTTTCAAGACAGGTATGAATCCTTCATTGAATATGCTTGCAGCTGTTGGTGCAGCAATTTCTAATGTCTTTTTTCCGACGAAAATACGCCTCGCAGCAAAATTCCGCACGCAGTGCTTGAACTTCTCGTTATTTTGCGTATTCTTTCCCAAGCATCCTTCCATCAGATTATCCGACGATAATGCTTCGTATATTGGCTTCGAGTTTGTTGAAACTCATATATGTGCTGAAGCATTGAAAACTATCAGACAATTATTTCTTTTTATCCGCGGCAAAACGGTTTTAAGGGGGGAAACCACCCCTTAAAAAAGGCGTGTCGAAGGGTCGTTTTGCAGTTTCGCCCACAACCAGTCCACCGATTTGTATGAGATCATCTTCTAATGTAAGGCGATGAAAAAACCACTACGGAATAATTGGAAAAAAATTAAGGGGTGACACGCCTTCTTTGAGTCGTTTCCCCCCTTAAACCCGTTTTTTCCGCGGATAAAAAAAATACTTGTGTGATGGTTTCCGATGCTTTATTACATATACGAGTTTCAAGAAAATCGACGGCGGATACTTTTTCCGAGTTTTCGAGTATCGAAAGATGTGCGAATTGTGATGACGTTGACGACTACATCGTTGGGATGCAACAAAAATCAATTCTTTTGAATTGTTCAATTTTGTTTGGCTGTTGCAGGCTGTGAAAATGACTCAAACGTATTCGCGTATTCTTGTTAGAAATGTATAACCTCAATCAGCAAAAATAAAGGCTTTGGGTGATGACGAAGATGAAGTAATGAAGAGTGAAGGAAAAAAGATCGTTGCATTCCAAGGATGCAAGTTTTGACGTCATTAATTGGGACGGGGTGAAAAGAAGTAAGCTGCGGAGACTTTCTTCGTCTTCTCCGATCCCCTTCTCATTTGCGATAGAAGGGCATACGTAATACGTTTAAACAAAAGAATGAAAACAAACAAAAAGCCACTCTATTACGGAGATCCCGAACGAGGTTTCGTTTTTCGCCTTTTTTTTCTCGGCAATTCGCAAGCGATGATAAAACATTTGAAAGGTGCAAACGCGCGTGTGTGTGTGTCTATAGGCACATATGGATTTCGGATCACACACACGATCTATAGATGGCTCAGTCGTTCCACTCTACTTCACTCACGCTCGTCGTAAGCCTTCTCTCACGTCAGCGATTGCAACGTCATGGAGTCTATCGCTCGTCGCACTAATTCCATCATTCCATCACTCGACGAAACTCCGACCATGCATGCATACATAGACACGGGACATTCCACGCCATTTTACCTAGCCCGCGAATCCGACCATTTTTGGTTTTCTTATTTTCGTTGTTGTTGTAAATTTGTACCCCAGGCAACGAAGAATTGTACGGAATTTAACGAAAAAAATGATTTTCAATAAAAAAAGCATTTTTTGTAGTTAAATTCAGCACAATTAAAAAATTAACCGATTCAGGCCTGACGAAGCCGAATTGGAAATCACAGAATCGTTAATAGCATTATTGGAGATTAAAATAATAAAAGTCTTCTCAAAAAAATAGAATTAATTCGAAAAAAATAGAAGGAAAAATGGGCCCACAATAAGAGTAGTCTTAAAAATCATCGAATAGGTCACTCTATTTTAGAGAATTTTTTCAAAAAAAATAAAAAATGGCGATCATCTGAAAAAAATAGTGTCCACTTTAGAAGCACAAAAAAACGTTTACATTGACAATTGATCGTTTTTAAATATTTTTTTAACGAAAGTATGCTTCAAAATGAAAAAAAATTATAGAGTGACATTTGTCGACATCTGAATTAGTTCAGGAGTTATCAGCGTTTAAACTTTCCAAAACTTCTGGACCCGACATTTTTTTAGAAAATTATAAGTCCCAAAAGAGGAAAGATAAAAATCCTTAAATTGATATGGATATTCCGTTCATGGAGTACAATTTTACAAAAAAAAAATACGGATAACCAAAAATGGTCGGGTGAAATGGCCTGGAACGCCCTATATATATATTCGACAAATATCCTCTTGTCTAGAGTCGTGACGGGAGGGAAGATGCGAGGTGGTTTCCTCCCCTGGTAATCGTGAAACCTCTGATTAGGAAAACTGAAGTGCAACATCGAATTGAGAGATTGCAATTTTATACTTACACATATGTATGTTTATGTCGGTGCGTGCAGATATATGAGTTGGCGCTAATGTTTTCCACAATAAAACTCACAACGTAATCCGTGCGTTTCTGTGTGTTTGTGTGTATGTGTTCTCATGTGTGTGAATTTTGCACTGTGTAACCTCCTCGGCCCTTGATGATTACCATGTTCTTTTTTTTTCATTCTATCTAAAAGAGTTATATCCCTTAAGGCAGTTTTTAGATGGCATTGAAGTTTGCATTGTTGGCATACCACGAAATGACATTTTTGTCGTACTGCCCAATTTTTGTTGACGACGTTAAAACTGCAAAAATCACTGAAACATTCTCGAACTCCCTTTTTAGGGATCCGCAATCTACATGAGGGAAAAAAGAGTTTAAATGGTTAAAAAATTACAAAATAAAAATATATATAGGATTTTTCGTTGCATTCCAAAGCTGCAAACTTCAGCACCATTTTTGTAGCTCCGTTTTCCGTAAACATAACCTTACTGTTAGCCGTCTCAGGTGCATGTAAGCTCTTAAAACTCTTCAATGGGTTAATATTTCTTTAAAATCAGCAATATATGCTTCTTTATGAGTCTGCATAATTGAAATACGGAGAATGAAAATTTTTATTGCAGTAAAAAAGCAATGATCATTTTTAGATTTTTGTGAAATGAATAAATGAAAAAATCCATGTAGTGAAAATAACAATGAATAATATATGATCGATTTTTTCGAATTGTTTGCGACTTTCGCCCTTGAAAAATATTCTCGAAGAACGCCGATTTTCGGCCCGACGGAAAGCAGTAGGGAAACTGCGAAAAACCTACCGCCGACATGGTCGTTGCCTACCCAAATTCCCCAGTGGTAACGAGACTAAATTCTTGCACTGCCGCCGGAGGGGCCTGGGTCAGGCATCTCGTCACAGAACCGTGATATGACCGTATGAGCCAGTCAGCGCCTCCGGCTAGGCGCGATAAAAACCGCGCGGGAGACAGCGCAAAACCGAATACCGACCGGACAACATTCACGCATTGTTATGTATATGATGGAATTTAAGGATGTTGTGTCCCTATGAAACATGTTAATGTCAATTGTTCAATAAATAGCTTCTTAATCGTCATGAAATTTTTACACGACCTCTTGAATACTTCATGTAAAAACATACCAAATTTTCAGAATTCTATCATCGTTACTTCAACCTCCTTAAGGGTTGAAATAAAAAATGATAAGAAAATTCGGAAAATTTGGTATGTTTTTGTATGAAGTATTTAAGAGGTCGTGTTAAAATTTCACGGCGATTAGGAAGCTCGTTATTAAAAAATTAACATTTTGTTAAGAACAATTTTTTAAAGAAATAAAAAAAAATTTATCAATAAACTTCGTTTTGTTTCCGTTGCTTCCAGTATATTGTAGATATTATAAAATTGAGAGGTCAAAAAAAAACTTTTTGCAAAGTTATATCAGTTTCCATAAAACAACATTTAATTTGTGAATGTTAATTGTTCAATAACGAGTTTCCTAATTGTCGTGAAATTTTTACACGACCTCTGAAATACTTCATACAAAAACATACCAAATTTTCCGAATTTTATCATCATTTGCGATTTGGGACTCAATATCCTTAAGCCTTTATCATTGGAACGCAACAAAAATTCGTTCTTATATTTTTGTATCCTTATTTTTACAGCCACTATTTTGCCTACTTGCTTACGTAATTCGGTTTTTGTTTGAAGTTTTTTTTCCATTTTTGATATATACAAGGTATTAGGAAGCTCGATGCAAAGCCTCAAGGGGATGATAGGTCACCTCGTTAGGAACATATCTAACCTAGGTTACCGTAGTCCAGAGTCTAAGGATTTCGAGTTACCATGGTAAGTATGATTTTTTGAAAATTTCCCAAAATTAGGTACTAACTCATTCATAATGTTCAAACAGACAATAATTGACAACTAAAAACTTATTTGCGTCTTAGCTTGATGTGTGTTCTATCGACAAACACCAGTACAATCATCTGTATCCACATAACTAACTAAATGGGACGTGTTGAATAATTAAAAGCTCGTCAAAAAATAAAAAATACCTCTTATGTTAATGCTATATAAAAAAAGTAGCATTAACATAAGAGATAAACGAGTTAGTACCTAATTTTGGGAAATTTGCCGACAATCATACTTACCATGATAACTCGAAATCCTTAGACATTGGACTAAGGTAACCTAGGTTAGATATGTTCCTAACTAGGCGACCTATCACTCCCTTAAGGCTTTGCATCAACCTTCCCAATACCATGTCTATAGCTTGTGGAAAATAACAACAAACGGCAAAGATCATTGATACAAATTAAAAGATTACATGGAACACATTATTTATACATTTTTGTGCTTTGTTATTTGGTTCATTTGTTTATTCTTTTATGGTATTTTTTTCGTATGATCTTCGTTACGTTTGTTTATTGTAATCGTAATTAACTAACTAGCGGAATGCCCATCAACCCATTCCAGACTACGAGCTGTACTTCTGTAAAAGATTTATCGAAATCGATTCAATAGTTCTCAAGTTATAAACGAATAAACATACGGACCCTACATTTTTATTATATCCCGTGGCGAAATTTGTCGGGGGTTCCCAGATACTACCATATCCCTATAGGATTTGATAGAGACGTCGCACTTTGGGAGTCGACATTGGAATTCGAGTGGATTCCGCGCATTTTCCCCATTGAGGTCGTTTGCAAATTTTCTTGTTCAAATTCTCAACCTGATTTGACAGATCTCCAAAAAAAATATTCCTCCGTGATCACGTGCACAAATGTATTGGGCCATACCAGATTGGGCAATACCGATTCAACGTACAGAATGCGGTAAGCTCCATTAAGAATCGTATCGGATTCTGTTCGATAGTACTTCAGGATTTAAATTGTATTCATGCAGTGGTTTCCAATGGGAAATCCCGATAACACCCCAATGTAAGAGCGTGATGTTTTATTAGAACGTCGAATGAGTTCTCGCTGTTTCCCAACAGATGGCGTTACCAAAACTGCGTGCGTCTAGTTTAAGATGGCAGTGCATCTATAAAGAAGTACTCCAAACAAGCTTGAAATTCAGTGCGTGTCAATTCGCACGAAGTGTAAATAACTTTTTTGTTCATAGCGTTAAACATGTCAAACTTCATGCTGAAAAAGAGCATTTGCGGGGAATTTTACTGCACTACTCAATTTTAAACAAATCTGCAGCTGAAGCACACAGAGTTCGTGTTGAGACTTACGGCGACCATGTTGTGTCGGAAACCACATTTTCATGTCTAAAATTGGAGGCATTACTTCGTGAAGACTCATGTCAGACGTTAGCTGAACTTGCAGAATCATAAGGAGTCGCTCACAGAACAGGTTTTGAAACGTTTGGAAGCATTAGAAATGACTTTTTAAAACAAAGCATTATTTTTCACGAAAAAACAGCGAGAACTTATTCAACCTCCCGATAGCATAGAGATCCAATGCGACGACTCATTGGATCCCTATCGGGAAGCGGGGACAAGTGCGAGAATCCAATTGGATTCCTACGGCAATTTCTGCACGGGATGTAGAGGAAATTGCAAGCACCCCCAACGCTCCGTAATAAATGAACATTGTTATATGTCTCCGGAACGAAAAAATTCTATTGAACATTCACAGAACTGCACCTTGACGATTCCCATTATTGGAACGTTGAAAAGACATCATAAACGTCGAAAAATTCGTCTTCTTCGTGGCAACGCTCGACCCCACGTAGCTAAGGGGCTGTTCATTTATTGCGTAAGACAATTCCAACCACTTTCTGACCCCCCTTTCCCCTTTGTAAGAAAAAAGAAAATTGGTTGACCCCCCCACCTCAATTTTACGTATGATCAGTATCTACCAAAATTACAAAGAAATATAGTAGGAAAAATATAAAAATCCGTTGGTTTGTGTTACAGAAAACCAATGTTTTAATATTTATTTTTCAACGTTTCAATTTTGTGAATCAGTCCAGGGGCTCAACAGCCAATTAGCAAGTGGATCAGCGACTGGAACGTCTCGGCTCTGTGTTTGATCCATTATCTCATTTATGACAATAACGTCGTTCACGTCCACCCATCCACCGATGTCAATATTGTCGTGTTTCATGTGGCAACATAACTTCATTACCCCGTCTTGAATATGTGGCTAAAGCACGCTTTTTTTGAAATTTTCGACCAAATGCCATCAACCTATATGATCTTACGTAAGAGCTATCTAGATTCCCACCCCCTTGTAAGATAAAATAAAACTTGTTCGGACCCCCCCGCCTCCCAATCGTCTGACGTAATAAATTAACAACCTCAAGATGACACAAAAAATTATTTCAGAATTAAAATGGGAAGTACTACTACATCCACCATACTCACCGGACTTAGCCCTGCGCAATTACCATTTATTTCGGGCTTTGAAAAACTATTCACGTGATAAACAATTTAATAATCAAGCGGATCTTCGAAATATCCTTGAAGAGCTTTTCAATTCAAGACCTAAGACTTTCCGGACTGGCTGCTGGCATTCGAATATTACCAGAGTTGGACAGGAGTCGTAGATGAAGAGGAAGACTGTATTATCAATTAATCTTATCTTAATAAAATGTTATGGTTCCTTAGAGAAGGTGTCGTTTGTGACGCAAGACCTTCTAACCAACCCAATAATTCACAATTTTGTAAATATCCCATATTCAATCATTTGCCAAACGTAACCTGATTCGATTCTCAGCTTGTGAAGATGTCATCGTTTAGTTTTCACAAGATGAATTATTCTCCTGCCACCAAATTCGTGGATCAAATGATCAATCACGAAGATACCGGATCAATTTGTCGTGGATAATTTATAAAATAATCAATACATCCGTCGCGAACCTACGTGGCATGAATCCATGAGAAGACTTTCGATGAATCAGTCGGCAGGTGGAAAGAAATTCTCGGATCACGCAGGTCGTGATCCTCGTGGCGTAAGAGCTGATGCATCCGCCAGTTACTGGGCGACAAAAATCTCTCGCAAAGAGGGAAAACTCAGTGGTAGAAAAAAAACTCGAGAAAGAGATGCAGTCGGGAGAGACGGAGGAATGGGAGCCGAGGCGGGTGAGAGAGGAGCAAAAAAATGCGAATGGGGGAAATGTCGATGAAAACCGACGGGGGTTTACAGCGGGGCTCACTGACTCGTATAAACGCGAGGCAGAGTCATAGAAACGGTATGGAAAACACTATGAGGGTCTCATCTGCCCGTATACTGCGTAGAGATTTGTTTTGAAATAAAGCAGCGAGAGAGAGAGAGAGAGAGAGAGAGAGAGAGAGAGAGAGAGAGAGAGAGATGAAAGGAGAGCGGAAAAAAGAAACAAGAAAAAATACGAGAGAAAGCGAGAGAGGCGGAGGAAAAGGACGATTGCATGGAGGAGTTCACTACAGGATGAGAGACAGTGGCCTATGGGGTATTTCATGAATACTAAATATTTTTTTTGGCCCAAAGAATCGCATCGAAAGTACTCGATACACAACCGATAAGTAGAAAGACTCGTAGTCTACCGAATTTAATTTTCAACCTTATTAAAGTTTTAAAGATCCCTGCATAAGCGTAATACACCCAAAATACAATTTTTTATTCTATAGTTTCAATTACGGGCTATGATGTGTAAAGTATTGTTATTGTGTACGAACATCCTAAGTGCAACTAATACAAAAATCGACGCAATTAGGTCAATGTTTGGATTTTTTAGAAACTCTTAGCTGCAAATTGTAGTTTGCACTTACAAGGAACATCACTTTGGTGACCTCCTCCGATTTTGTTGAAACTTTTTTATGTTGAAGAGTATCAAAATCTAAGAGATACGTATTTTTTTTATCAGCGGAAAACAGGTTTTAAGGGGTGAAATGCACCCTCAAAAATGGGGATGTTTTCCGTTTTTAATTGATAACGTTTTAACGGTACGAGGTATAAAAAAATTCAAATTGCAACAATGTTTATTATTTCGTGTACATTGCAGATGAGAACGATAACGTTATCGACGAAAAACGAAAAACACCCCTATTTTCGAGGATGCGTTTCACCCCTTGAAACCGTTTTTTCCGCCGACAAAAACAAATACGCGTCTCTTAGTTTTTGATACACTTCCACATAAAAAAGTTCCAACCAAATCGGAGGACATCAAAGTGATGTTCCTTGTAAGTGCAAACTACAGTTTGCAGCTAAGGGTTTATAAAAAATCCATATATTGACCGAGTTATGTCGATTTTTGTGAAGGTTCAGATCGCCCACTGCGCTACGGTAGCCCCTCCCCCCCCCCCCCCCGCCCCGCCGCGGCGATCTACACATTATTATTTTGTGTTTTGTTTGAAGCTATGTTATGAAACAATGTACGGCGGATCCCAGAATCTATTAGTCTGAGGCACTTCGAATTCGGACATCGCATGGTTCATACTATTTTGTCATGATCGTATTTTCTTATATATGTTCATCTATTTGTTGATAAATTATGAGAATTGTTTTTTTTTACTCGAAAATCGATCTTTTTCTTCTGTACCTCGTCGTTTACGTAATTTTCAAAATTTAAAATAGGAATCCAACCATGCAAAAGTTTTATTATCGTACGAAAAGTACATTTTTTTATTTTTCATTTCACATCAGGACCGTTTTTTGGACCCCAAGTTTTCTTATCATTATCAGTCTAATCATTGTCACCAAGAGAAATCATACGTTCCTTTGTATGCCAATTCGACCCTTTTTCACTTCAACCCTACACACCACGCTTTGCTATTCACGCTTTCCTAGATTCCCTAGAGTGTGTTGCCCACAGCCGCTCTTTTCCCCCATACGTTGCTCCATCGCATCCGCACGGAGGCACAAGAAGACTATGAAAAACCTGTGTCGACACGGGTTGCTATATTCACCGAATTTTTCAACCCCAGAAGCTCAGCATGACTGGTTCCCGCTCGGGTAATCGTGACGCAAGCCAGTTCTTGGCCAAGCGGCCACCCACCTCAGGATTGGCCC
>OX632365.1:6221122-6265885 GCA_951751655.1 Ophion costatus | reverse complement strand
TTGATCAGAGAACTGGCCGGAGAACAAGGGGTAAATGGCCAGGAAAGTTGTAGGGAATAGGTCGGAAAATAACCAGGAACAAATAAGGAAATTAAAAATGACCTTCCAGCGTTTTTGGAATCCTTGAGGAGGTAAAATGGGGAGTGTGTTCCATTTAGTATTAGGGCAACATATTTTTTGTTGGTCATCTACTCGCTGAGATAGTGTATGAGTAGATAGACACGCTTGCTCGCATTTCCTGATGAGCAAAGAGACAGAAAAACGTACACAGATCACTATCCGAGCGAAACAAGCCTAAAGTGCAATGGGCTATTTCGCAAGTATCGCAAAATCATAAGCGCAAGTGCACGCTGTAAGCATAGCACGTCTGTACGTGGTACAACTTACAGGACGAACTTTTATCCTCGTACGACGGTACCTTGCTTACGCGAAGAACTTCGCTTGTAGCCACCTGGCGGATTGTTGGCGAAGTACATTCAGGTAACGTCTTCCCGACCAGAAGAATGATATTTCCCGACATGGCGACAAGACGTTCAAGAACCACGAATGACCTGCTTTACTTTTTTGCCTCATAAAACAATTTGTCTATTCTTAATGCTCGAATCCTTAGTTATCGTAATCCCAGTATTTATGATAAGCATTACTATCCTTGTCGGTTACCATCGATGAAATAAACGCTTTTGATGATGAATATAATGACAAAAGATGTATAAGTTTCATCCCAATCATTTATAAATATCTTTAATGGGATGAAAAGCAAAGGAGCTTTTCTTTAGTTGATAACGACAGGCTCCACTTTTCAGAACATGGCAATGCTCCGGCCGGGTAGATGTTACGTGAAGATGTAGTTGCTTGCAATGTATCCCGACCAGAAGATTGTAATTTCCAAACATAGAGGATAAGCCGTAAAAGCGATTTTGCGATCTTCGTATATTTTCCGCATTTTTTGTTACTTCAATGACTTATTATTATTCACATTTATCGCAATCGACGCATAAGTACATTTGGTGCTCGTTGCACATAGCCCTACTGCATAACGGACACTTGCTTCTAGTTTTATGATCGGCATTTTAAATACATAACTCCCTACAGTAGTGCAAAATAAAGAATATCTATGAGCATTTTCCATCGTAACTCACTTACACGTAGTGATAAAACCCCAAATTTCACCGCAAACATTTTTCATTTTCATCGCACTACTGCGTAACCGGGGTCGATTCGACCCCAGGTCCTTTTTCCGCACTGCGGTCGAATAGATTACCCCGATTTGCCATAAAGTGAGTTGAAGGCGAAAATGGGGTTGAAATCTTTTTTTTTGAGTTTTTGGTTATAAGTCTTCAATAAGAATTCTCAAAGATGTTTGTTGGTCACGAATTTCCCAGTTTCGTCCTAGTCTAGGCCTTATTCAGTGCCGCAGATGGACTTTTTTCCATAGACGTTTGCCGGACCGAGTTTTTTTTCGATCGAGCTCAACCCGGAGAATTCAGAAACAGCGGAAACTAGTGCTTCGGCAAGGGTATAAGGAGCTCGATTGGACCGCTAGATTAAATTTGGTCCCATTCTGTGAGGCACGAGACCAGAAAATTAAGCGTTCTTTTATTTCTCGCTAAAATGGATTAGGCACGCTCTTCTTCCATGCAAAATCGTTTGATGGTCACGAATTTCCCAGTCCTGCCCAGCAGATAGATTTTTTTCCACAAACGTTTGCCGGACAGAGTTTTGCTCCAATCGAGGCCTACTTGAAAAGTTCGTAATCAGCGGACAATTTTGCACGGCTAAGGGTGTCGGGAACTTGATTGGGGGCTGCTACGACCCGATCGCAGTGCAGCCCTCATCGAATCGATTGGTGTGAAATGCGACAAATTAGTAGGCGCCCTCTATCGTTATAAAGGTGGAGCAAATCTTTATGAATTCACATATTACTAGGAACCTTTCGTAAGACTGGATCGGTTAGTGAATGCACCCCCCCCCCCCCCGCTTAATTATTCTCTCTCCCTCCCCCCCTCTCGCCTAGCCACCCTTTTGTGTTTCTCAGAGTCGGAATATGGGAGAAAACGCGAGCGCCGAATGACCCGTTCGCGCCACACAACCCACAGATGCTTTCGACTCTGCTTTGTCGAATCCCAATCGGGTTATGATGTTGAATAAGTTCTCGCTGTTTTTTCGTGAAAAATGTTTTATTTAAAAAAAAATCATTCCTAATGCTTTCAAACGTTTCGACTGTAACTGTTGTGTGATCAACTTCTAATGATTCTGCAAGTTCAGCTAGCGTCTGACATGAATCTTCGTGAAGTAACGCCTCCAATTCAACACATCAAAATGATTATTTTTCGATGGGGTTGAAGTGTGCATCGTTGGAATGCAATGAAAATCGTTATTTTTCAATGGGATTGAAGTTTGCATCGTTGGAATGCAATGAATATCGTTATTTTTCAATGGGATTGAAGTTTGCATCGTTGGAATGCAATGAGAATCGTTATTTTTCAATTGCTCGGATTTGTTTCGCCATACATTCGATACGAAAATTCCTCAGTTATTTTTGAGTCACTTATTTGGAGACCTAGATTTTAAATCTGCGAAAAGAGATTTTGCAAAATGATAAAAGTGAGGGTATGAGAATATATAAAAGAATTTTCGTAGCATCCCAACGATGCAAACTTGAACACCACTATTTCTTAAACGTCCAAACCAATCTCTGCATGTTGTTTCCGACGGAACATGCTCGCAGGAACGTCTCAAAGAGAATTCTGTGTGCTTGAGCTGCAGTTTTTTTTTTCAAAATAAAGTAGTGCAGTGAAATGCCTTGCAAGTACTCTTTTTGGCAGCAAATTCGACATGTTTGACACTATGAAAACAAAATTGTTTACACTTGGACGAAATGACATACACGGAATTTCAAGCTTGCTTGTAGTACTTCTTTACGGTAAGTTACCATCTTAAACTACTCATGGGGAGTTCTGGTAACGACATGTGTTGGAAAACAGCGAGAACTTATTCAACGTCCTAACATAGTGTCTCAAAATAATCTGACATTTTAATTTATTAATAAAACGTATTATTTATTTGAAAAGTACAAATATTTTTGTTTGAATACGCGGTACAAACATTTTTATTTGCATATAAGGTACAAACATGGAGGTTATGTGTAGAACACAATACCTTGACGAAATTTTCAATAACATTTAGGCATAATTGCGGACTAATTTCATTAATGGTGCGTCCAACTGCTTCCTTGAGCTGCGGAATGGCATGTGAATCATTGGCATACACTTTTGTTTTTAAAAAAAACCACAAAAAAATAATTCCAATGGCGTCAAATCGCACGATCTTGATGGCCAATTCACATCGCCCCGGCGCAAGATAGTACGACGTGCGGACTTTTCGAAACGTCTCATTTTCACTATTTTCGTAGTCATTTTTTAATTTTCACTAACCCTTTTGTAACCACTTTGTCACAATTTTTGAATTTTCACAATTTCTATACGTTGCTCGATCGTGTAATTCTCTATGGCTAAACCTCAATATTTCCTGATGCCAGTTGTCAAAGATTAGTACTCTATGTTCGCCACAAAAAAAAAACGGCGCGCAATTAAAAATGTAAGATCATTCTTACACACTCTTTAGAATAATAATAATAATAATAATCGCAGGGAAAAGACGGGTGTAGCATTTGCGAAAAACGTCTTGTATGGGACAAACCGACGAACAGTATCTTTATACATGTATACAGGCTGGACCATTTAACGCAACCACCCCAAATATCTCCGTTGCCTTTAGAGTGGCGACAAAAAGGTCACGAGGTAATTTGATCGATTTCGAAGGGCTGATACAGTGGTGAAAAATTCATTTTTGTCAAGGTAATAGTATTGCGTTCTCAAGGTCATCAATGATTTTTCAAATGGAAACATGTTTTCTTTAACTAAAACGTTGTAGCTGATATTCAGACGAATCCAGTGACCTACGATATCCTGACCTTGAAACGATTGTTCATCAAAATATTTTGGGTTTGTTTGGGTTTGGTTGGGTTTTGTTTTGGTTGGGTTTTGTTTTGGTTTATTGGGTTTGGTTGGGTTTTGTTTTGGTTTATTGGGTTTGTTTGCGTCACACTAAAGACAACGGAGATATTTGGGGTGGTCACGTTAAATGGTCCAGTCCGTATACACACATGCATATGATGTTGCTGTCGCATTGCCCGCATACTTTTTTCTCATTCTGAAATGCAACATCATGCCCTTTTCCTGCACAGTAGCAGGAAATGGGGATCACAATAATGATTGTGTTCATTATCATTAATATTATCAGCGTAAAAGTAATTACTTCATGTTTATATATGCGCGTGTGTAGGTATGAATGTTACGTCATGTGTAGATGAATTATCTACGAGGCCTATCTTGCAGTTGCGATACTCGCGACCAGTCTGCAACCGCGAAAAGTATTCACGGTTAAGGGGGGAAATCACGGTAAAATTTTCAATTTTTCGAAAAAAAAAAAAAAATTTCGCTTAAAAGGTGCTTTAGGGTCTTAAAAATAATATACCAAATGATGGAATACGGCAAAAGTGTCCGAGTGCCCAAATTTCTTGCGTTGAATACAACGCTTTTTCACGACGCTTCACTTTCGTGCATACATATATAACATAAATAGTGATGAAAAACAGTGATATTTGTAAATCATTGTCATTATGAGTGACACATCGTCGAGTCGTGTTAGAAAAGGGACGAAAAAGGATACTGCGTACGAAAATCGACTGTACGGTGCAGGCATTGCACATTAGAGGTATATGAAATTTTCATATGGTTTCTCAGTACTTAAAACTTTAAACGCGTTTTTCTCGAAACCACTTTTTTTGAGCTCGCCGAAGACATAACTCGAGCAAATCTTTACCGATCGACTTGAAATTTTGACAGTAGCTTCGAAACATCTTTCTCCACGGAGCTACGTAGGATTCTTTATTTTATATGGCTTAGTTTTTTTTTATCGACGATTTTATGGCGTTTTTTTTTGTTAAAAATTTAACTTTATTTTCAAACATGCACCATTTTGCTCAAAATCAATATATCGAAAAAATCCTACGTAGCTCGCTAGCTGTTGTTATATGGAAACTAAAAAATTTTGGTTTTTTCATCCAGGTCAAAAATTAACGAGTCTACGTCTTCGGCCATCGACACGCTTTCAAAAATAGGCGCCTTGGGGCATATGCTGCGCAGACGCCATTTTTAAATATTTTTTATTGAAAAAACTACATTTTGTACTTTTTTAGTATTGCTATAAAACCTACTTTACAGATTTTCGATTGATACTTTTATTCAGCCAAAATTAATTCCCGAAAATATGCTTATTTTTTTGTGTGCTACGGTGATTTCCCCCCTTAAGGAGGTACGATCACTTCCACGGGGTCAAACAAGAGTCTAAATTTATTTTACCCACAGCTGCTCTGATTGATGTTTACTTATGTTGATTACTCGTATTATCGATTATAGTGCGCCAAATGTGTGATAAATGATGAATTTATTGCACGTAAACAAATAAAAACTGAAAAATTAGATTGTCAACGACTCAGTAGTAATCTTCGTAATAATAATATTAACATATCCACCATAAAAACGGACTAAAAAGACAAAAAAAAATCAGCGGGAACCTATTAAAATAGGCTTGAATTACCTCAGCGGAATTAACACGATAGGCAGAATATAATTGTACATATTATTGGTACGTGATAAATGATAAAACTCCATAAATTGTTGTTTGCATATTTTGCGGCGGCTTCTATTCAAATTAATTTAAAAACGAAGCTGGGTTATGTTCGCTAAACGCATCAGCTGTTACTCGCGACGTTGCTAAGTCTGTGGGTGCTATTTCGTCGTTCTGACCATTTTCAACCGCAAATTGAAACTTTCTTGTAACGTAGTGCTTCAACTACACGGCGAAGATTGATTTTCTTATTTTTTACAATATCTATTATATCTAATCTATCGAATTTCAGTTTTCCAACGGGTTTAGCTGGATACGTGAGCAGAAAAACCACGATCACCGCACTTCCGGTTGACCGTCTCCATAAGACGACGTGCTTCGGTAACTCAAAGTGCTCGACTTTGCAGTTTTATTGCGAAAAAACTAAACGGTCGAAATAGCTCAAATTTTGGCAATAGGCGCATAAAGTATTCGTCAAAATCATATAAAAAATTCAAATCCGAAAGTTGGATTCGCAGTAATGATCGTACCTCCTTAATCTGAATAATGAACCAGCTAATTGTAGGTTATAAAAGTGTCCGAACGTGAATTTAAACGAGCCATCTACTTCGTCAAAATGTTCGTTCCTCAGAGAACAAAAATACGAACGACAAAAACCACAACAACAATGGCAATGAAATGACATAATCGACTTACTCTGGAGCGGGATTCCTCCAGCGCTGCGTACCAGCGCGCGCCATCAAGCATCAACGAACCTGCGACCTGAAATTACACGAAGAGAAAGAGAATCTCGTTAGTTCGGACGTTGAGCGTATAGCGGAGGTCGTAAGCGCGGAGGTTATATTTTTTTGTACTCGTCTCAATTGTATTCTTTTGTCGCGTTTCTCCTTCTTCTTCAGTCTTTTTCTCATTCTTGCAATTATTATTTTTTTACCAGAGAGACGAAACGCCCAATTGGATGAACCGGGAAAAAAAAATTTGCCCCGTACCGTAAGTGCACTAAATATTTCTCTCGGCGAGGAGTGCAAGACCGCAAGCATTATGACTGGATGTGTGTATGCGCGCGTTTGGGTGTCGATGTAGTTGGTGGATTTCAGGCTGGGAATCTCGACTCTTGATTGACAGAATGCAAAGAGAAAAACCAAAAGGAGTTGAAAGAGAATCGTATGCGGGGCAACAGAAGCGAATGGGCGTGCGATACGGAGAGAGAGAGAGAGAGAGAGAGAGAGAGAGAGAGAGAGAGAGAGAGAGAGAGAGAGAGAGAGAGAGAGAGAGAGAGAGAGAGAGAGAGAGAGAGAGAGAGGCAGAGGCAGTAAACCTTCTGTTTCCCCAGGGTCCAATTAATGTCGTAATTGGCTTTTGAAAATTTTCGGCCGACAGCCAAAGCGTCGAATTGGTCTCTGGCTCTCAAAGCTCCGTCCAAACACACACACACACACACACACACACACACACACACACACACACACACACACACACACACACACACACACACACACACACACACACACACACACACACACACACACACACACACACACACACACACACACACACACACACACACACACACACACACACACACACACACACACACACACACACACACACACACACACACACACACACACACACACACACACACACACACACACACACACACACACACACACACACACACACACACACACACACACACACACACACACACACACACACACACACACACACACACACACACACACACACACACACACACACACACACACACACACACACACACACACACACACACACACACACACACACACACACACACACACACACACACACACACACACACACACACACACACACACACACACACACACACACACACACACACACACACACACACACACACACACACACACACACACACACACACACACACACACACACACACACACACACACACACACACACACACACACACACACACACACACACACACACACACACACACACACACACACACACACACACACACACACACACACACACACACACACACACACACACACACACACACACACACACACACACACACACACACACACACACACACACACACACACACACACACACACACACACACACACACACACACACACACACACACACACACACACACACACACACACACACACACACACACACACACACACACACACACACACACACACACACACACACACACACACACACACACACACACACACACACACACACACACACACACACACACACACACACACACACACACACACACACACACACACACACACACACACACACACACACACACACACACACACACACACACACACACACACACACACACACACACACACACACACACACACACACACACACACACACACACACACACACACACACACACACACACACACACACACACACACACACACACACACACACACACACACACACACACACACACACACACACACACACACACACACACACACACACACACACACACACACACACACACACACACACACACACACACACACACACACACACACACACACACACACACACACACACACACACACACACACACACACACACACACACACACACACACACACACACACACACACACACACACACACACACACACACACACACACACACACACACACACACACACACACACACACACACACACACACACACACACACACACACACACACACACACACACACACACACACACACACACACACACACACACACACACACACACACACACACACACACACACACACACACACACACACACACACACACACACACACACACACACACACACACACACACACACACACACACACACACACACACACACACACACACACACACACACACACACACACACACACACACACACACACACACACACACACACACACACACACACACACACACACACACACACACACACACACACACACACACACACACACACACACACACACACACACACACACACACACACACACACACACACACACACACACACACACACACACACACACACACACACACACACACACACACACACACACACACACACACACACACACACACACACACACACACACACACACACACACACACACACACACACACACACACACACACACACACACACACACACACACACACACACACACACACACACACACACACACACACACACACACACACACACACACACACACACACACACACACACACACACACACACACACACACACACACACACACACACACACACACACACACACACACACACACACACACACACACACACACACACACACACACACACACACACACACACACACACACACACACACACACACACACACACACACACACACACACACACACACACACACACACACACACACACACACACACACACACACACACACACACACACACACACACACACACACACACACACACACACACACACACACACACACACACACACACACACACACACACACACACACACACACACACACACACACACACACACACACACACACACACACACACACACACACACACACACACACACACACACACACACACACACACACACACACACACACACACACACACACACACACACACACACACACACACACACACACACACACACACACACACACACACACACACACACACACACACACACACACACACACACACACACACACACACACACACACACACACACACACACACACACACACACACACACACACACACACACACACACACACACACACACACACACACACACACACACACACACACACACACACACACACACACACACACACACACACACACACACACACACACACACACACACACACACACACACACACACACACACACACACACACACACACACACACACACACACACACACACACACACACACACACACACACACACACACACACACACACACACACACACACACACACACACACACACACACACACACACACACACACACACACACACACACACACACACACACACACACACACACACACACACACACACACACACACACACACACACACACACACACACACACACACACACACACACACACACACACACACACACACACACACACACACACACACACACACACACACACACACACACACACACACACACACACACACACACACACACACACACACACACACACACACACACACACACACACACACACACACACACACACACACACACACACACACACACACACACACACACACACACACACACACACACACACACACACACACACACACACACACACACACACACACACACACACACACACACACACACACACACACACACACACACACACACACACACACACACACACACACACACACACACACACACACACACACACACACACACACACACACACACACACACACACACACACACACACACACACACACACACACACACACACACACACACACACACACACACACACACACACACACACACACACACACACACACACACACACACACACACACACACACACACACACACACACACACACACACACACACACACACACACACACACACACACACACACACACACACACACACACACACACACACACACACACACACACACACACACACACACACACACACACACACACACACACACACACACACACACACACACACACACACACACACACACACACACACACACACACACACACACACACACACACACACACACACACACACACACACACACACACACACACACACACACACACACACACACACACACACACACACACACACACACACACACACACACACACACACACACACACACACACACACACACACACACACACACACACACACACACACACACACACACACACACACACACACACACACACACACACACACACACACACACACACACACACACACACACACACACACACACACACACACACACACACACACACACACACACACACACACACACACACACACACACACACACACACACACACACACACACACACACACACACACACACACACACACACACACACACACACACACACACACACACACACACACACACACACACACACACACACACACACACACACACACACACACACACACACACACACACACACACACACACACACACACACACACACACACACACACACACACACACACACACACACACACACACACACACACACACACACACACACACACACACACACACACACACACACACACACACACACACACACACACACACACACACACACACACACACACACACACACACACACACACACACACACACACACACACACACACACACACACACACACACACACACACACACACACACACACACACACACACACACACACACACACACACACACACACACACACACACACACACACACACACACACACACACACACACACACACACACACACACACACACACACACACACACACACACACACACACACACACACACACACACACACACACACACACACACACACACACACACACACACACACACACACACACACACACACACACACACACACACACACACACACACATATGTATATATATATATATTTTTTATACGTATATATGTATTAAAAAGAGATCCATTATTTTTGCCTTCAATTTCATGCAAAAATAATGGATTTCTTTTTCTACACGTAATATATATATATATAATCCCAAACAAATAAAGCAAATCGCAGCCTACATGTCCGCGCTATACATATTCATCCATATAACACGACCCGGACTTGGCTCGGCCGCCACAAAAAAATGCCAAGACTTTCAAACGTTCGTCCTTCACTTCGTAAAAACGTCCTCTGTGAAATTGCAATTTGGCCTGAAAGCACAATAGCAAAAGCAAAGATTTTGTCTATTCACGCGGAAATAAAAACTCCACCCTTCAGTAAAAAAAATGACGAGCTGAATAAATCCGTCATTGGAGGATGCCAATAATATATTGGCAAATAATAGATTGTTCGAAGAATCATTTCCCCCATAGAATCAACGAATACTGGGTGTAAACAAATATTTCTATCTTAATAATATCGAATACTATGATGGAGTTGAATTTTGCATCGTCGGAATGCAACTTTATTATTTTTTATATTTTTCATCGGAATGCAACGATATTCTTTTTTATATTTTTCATTCTCGTTTTTGTGGTGAAAAAAAATTATGTTTTGCGGATCTAGATTGTGGTAAGGATCCTATGGAATATTTCTGTGGTTTGCGAAGCTTAAGCCTGCCAAGAGAAATTTGGACAATTAAGGAGCTAGGCTACTGTGAATGTTTCGAAAAATCGATAGACGCTTGAGGCCACATTGAAGAAGAAGGCCCCACATATGGCGCAGGAATCGCAAGTTGAAGGTAAACTTATGATTACAACGATAGAACTGCTAGTCAAACTTTGGACGCGTTTTTCACAAAACTATGTTTTTCAAAAGGGTGTAAACGATCTTTCGACATGTAATGAACTGATTGAATTAAAGTTTGGTGCACTCATTTAGTGCAATATTAGTTTAGTCGTGACCGACGTTTTTCTTAACATTTTATTTAATTAGTTATTATCAATAATGCTGTCATATTTCCTTTGAAAAATCGAAAAAAAATTCAAAAATTTATTTTGAGATTTCAAACACGATAGCAAAAAGAGCTCGGTCAAGTCTTAGCCAATATTATCTATTTAAGAAAAAAAAATTGTTTTTTTTCTCTTTCAGATCAACTAGGTGGCCAAAATCAAGTACACCCCCCCCCCTCTCGTTCGAACGTCCTCCACGAGATTGTTTATAACTTCTTTAATTATTTATATTTTTAGAACGAAATTTGGTGCACAACTTTGTTAATGTACATACAAAGAAAACGCCTTTCGTTACTATCATTATCGCTTTTAATTACTATCACTAATCATGTTACTTCTTTCCTCTAAATTAATTCTGTCTGGAAGATGTACGAGATGATCCCTAGGGATCATCTCGTACACAAATAACGTGCCCACGTTATTTTTGTTGAATAGATTGTCTACTTATGTTCAAACTACATTACCAATGCATAATTGATCTCACAAATGATAATTGATGTACCTAAGTGATTTAAGAGTGGCTGTAGAAGACTGGTATAGTTTAATTCTAATTGGGCGAGACAAAACTTATATTATAAAGGTAATTAAACTTGCAAGTTCAGTTTATGTTGTATACCTATGATTAATATATATATCACCGCAAACCGTGTATATAAAAACATCATTTCATTGACGGCCATTTACCACTAAACAATGTAATATTTTTCAATAAAAAAATTACTGAAAGTTCTTCAAGATGTGTTCTTTAAGATGGTATATTGATCGATTAAAAAAGTTTTGTAGTTTTCTTTAAAAAAATTCATGAAAAAGGCCTTTTTTTGCGCTACAAGTGGGGGTAACGCCTTAATTATGTCGAATATATTTGAAATTAAGAGCATTCTCCCATAGGGAAACCATCTCTTACACCTTTCCCCTATCTTATGGTCTTAATATCATATAATATCATAATAACGGTCTTATAATAATCTTAATATTGCGCTGACTACGTGTAAAAGAACAATTCCGTTGATCCAAGTGATTTTCCTTCTCTGCGCCTCATACGAGCGTCTCTCCCTCTTTAAGGCGAGAAATCCCTTTAGAATTTTCAAAAAATCGATGATTTTTTTTTCTTCATATTTCGAAAGTATGATACCCAACAAAGAATATACTGACCAAAGGAAAAATCGAAATATTGAATATTTGGGGAGTTTCGCATATAGTTTAGAGCGCGGAGTAAGTCGCTACATTTAATAGTTTTCACATGTTGAAACTTTAAACGCGATTATCGCGAAACTACTTTTTCAAAAACTGCTCGTGTTGTAGCTGAAAAAGTTGTCGACCGATTTGGATGAAATTTGGGGAGGTTACTCTCAGTAATATTATCGGAAGGATATACCTAAAGTTTGAAAGGTAGCGTGTAAATAAATCATTCTCACAATGCTGAAGTTTGCATCGTTGGACTGCAACGAATTTAATTTATTTCGGCAGATTTCGCCTACAAAAATCCATCAACCATTTTTTAAGATATTCATTTTGCGATCTACATAAAAATCTATCGAAAAAAGATCGCCTATAATAATAAAAATGTGGAAAATAAAATGTAAAACGGAACTTTCGTTGCGCTCCAACGATGCAAATTTCAGCACCATTCATTTTTTTGGGGTCAAATATGTCGAAAAAATGGTCGAAAATTCGAACTTTGGAGTAAAAAGGCTCCCAAATTTTCAATTTTGCACTTTTTCGTCATTTCTTAGGTATATCCTTCCCCTTAATATGTCAGTAAACGAATGACACTTATTAAATCTTTTTCAGACCAACAGAAAAAGAGTGACAACTGCAGCACTTTTCGATGTCGCGGAAAACAGGCGTCCGAAGACCCTTAATAGCGCCGCCTTTTTGTTGGTCATCCAAACATTTTTTTTTTTACTTGACAGTTGTAATAAACGCATATCCAAATTAAAAAATGATCAGATTATTTTATCCCCTCTAAAAAAATTCACGAAAAATGCCTATTTTTCACGCTCCTAGAGGGATTTCTCGCCTCAATTTCCACTTTTGCCCAATGTTTCGCGAGATGGCGAATTCTCGATATATTATGAGCGAAAAAACCGGCCCGCTTATTTTTATCTCTATGTAGAAAAGAACGAGCAGGACGGCAATCGAGAAACGATCGATCGCGCTGGAACAACCATTCGCCCCTAAAAGGATTTTTTTTCAAGGATTACAAAAAAAAAAAGAAAAACCCATTCACGATGATCGCCCGCCACGAAGACCATCAATTTCGTCTGTATCCAAAATCCGATAAACTAAATAAGTCGAAGAAAAAAAATTGATCGCTCCCTCCGCGGTGCCGTAATTGACGTTTCAATATCCCTCGTAAATAGAATTATTATATATCTCATAGGTATCCCCTCGGGTGATGTTAAAGGCTTTCGATGGAAATCCATATCAAAGTGGAAGATGAGTGAGTAGGAAAAGAAGATCCTGTACGAACAAATTCTGCATGTATAAAAGCAGCATGCTAAGAAAAAATGTGTCGATTCTGCACGTCTACCGCGTCTCTCCCCATATAGAAGTTTCATCCCCAAAAGTACATCTGAATTCCAAACTCCCTCATCGCATACGGATATACATATATACAGGCTCCTCTTCCGCCTCCATCCCGCGGTCCCGTCGTTCCACAATTTTATCTTATGTACTATAAAAATCTGCAAGCACGGACGAGGGTGCATGAGGAGCAAAGAAATAAAAAGAAAACATTAAAAGAAAAAACGGTATTGAAATGCGTGGTCGCGCACGCGTCTGGCTGGATAGACGACGAAGACGACGAGGTTGACGACAACCGCGCGAAGGAGGCTTGCGAATCGACCAGTTGTAAAAATTTTCTGCCGACTCGGCGAAGAAAAACGGAAAATCCGCGCGTTCATCCGCGACGTCTTTCCTCTTGATTTCTCTCTCTTCTTATTTTCTTATCCCTCCTCTTTCCCCTGCCGTTTTCTTCGCTCTTTCTCTCTTTCGCTTTTCCTTTCCCTTTCTCTCCGTCTGTCCGTCTATCTCTCTCTCTCATCGCTTCTCCGCCGTTATTTCGGCTCGTTATTTTTTCTTCGTCTTTCATCTTGATTTTTTTTTCCCTCCCCTCTTTCTACCCACACCCCTCGCCCACTCGCTCCCTTTCGTCTTTTATCTCATTTCCTTTTCTCCGGCGTTTCAGCGCCGTTACACAGTGTACAACGGCAACTCTGCAACGTCCTCTTCCTTTTCCACTCTTCTCTTCCTTTTACCCCGCATGATCCACGTCGCCAATTTTCCCCCTGCCCCCTCTCGTTCCCTCGGTTCCTGTCTCGTTTCTACTACTACAGTTACCAACCCGGAGAGGGGAGGACGGCTGGTTCTCAAGATCCTATGGGCTTCTCTTATCTTCTCGTCCTTCCCTTGCGTCTTTTCTCCCTCTGTTGCTTTGCCGCACTCAAAAGTACACTCACTCTATATCATCCACTGCGTTACACCCACACTCGCATGGAAACGCACACTCCAAGTATAACAAAAACGTCCTTAAAACTACCCTTGTACAATCGTCACCAGCCACTCTTTTCCCCTGATACACCCGAAGGGCTCCACTCTCGCCCCCACACTTGACCAGGACTCGTCCATTCATCGGACGTGATTGCAGCTTAAATATTTTACAAGACCATGCACCCTCGCGAGTCTCTCTCTCTCTCTCTCTCTCTCTCTCTCTCTCTCTCTCTCTCTCTCTCTCTCTCTCTGGGTGTGTGTGTGTGTGTGTGTGTGTGTGTGTGTGTGTGTGTGTGTGTGTGTGTGTGTGTGTGTGTGTCAATACACATATGCACCCACACGCATACACCGATACACAACACCCATACTCCCACACCCATGCACCCACACCACCATTCACATACACCCACACACAGACGCGTTCCATAACTTTGTCACCTTGGACGAGGGATATGACTGGCCATCGTATTTTTAGGGGCTGGATACATTATGCACACATTAGACTCAGTGTACATTATATATACGTATTATATTAACGGATACACCTATACACACGTACACGTGGCTTCGTGTGGACGCGCGTAAATTATATTTATGTGTACGTTAATATACACGACCCGGCTATAAAGAATTATCCCCTGATGGTAAAACTCCAGTAGGGGGAATAAGAATGTTGGACATTAATACCGCCCGGCCTTTATCCACGAGATTTCACCGCGAAAGAAGAAACGTCCGACCGTTCGTCGTCGTCGTTTCGTACCTCGACGACGACGCGAGGATTATCTTGCGCCCAGTGATATGAGTCGTTACAGGCCGGATTAATGGATCACGGAGGCCCATGTTTTTTTTTCTTTCGATTTATTGATGATAACTATAGGAATAAATAAATTGGTAGAGAAAAAGGTGAAAAGAGGATTGGGATACGGGGTTTGGATAGTCGGATTAATGAATCTCGGAGCTCGGAAAACTATTTTTTTTCTTTCATTTTATTAATGAACAATAGACGAATTGATAACCAAAATAAATGACTGAATGAATTAGTAGAAAAAACGAGTAAAAAGGACAATGATGTCCTTTATACTCATGCACTCATTGCGTAAAGATACAGATGTCGTTGGGCAATACTTTTTGATTTTTGAATGTCGTCTGAATGTGGTTATATATACTAGCTATCCCCTCGACTTCACCGCCTTGAAATTCTATTGATGGCAAAACTACCCACTCAGTACGCTTTTTAAAATGATTTTTTGTGGAATTGTAGGATGTCTTACACAAGATTCTGACAAGATACATCACTTGAGTGTTTACATTCGATTTTGTTGAAACACATATATGTGACAAAGCATAAGAAACTATTACACTCGTGTTTTTTGTATCAGCCAACAAACGATTTCAAGGGGGCGAACAGGAAAGCGGAAAATTCTGTATAGAAGTATTAAAAGAAAATTAAATTGACGGTTCACACGCCTCCATTCGAAGGGTGCTTTTCCCTCTTCATCAGCGTTTTTCCGCTAATAAGTAAAAATACGCGTATAATAGATTTCAATGATTTATCACATATATAAGTTTCAACAATCGAAGGCGGGCACTTGCTAGAAGGGGCCGCAGTACCTTACTATGTGAGATTCTTCCCCACCAAAATCTCTCGCAGCTCTTTCTCCTCTGGCCACTCCACTTCTAATTTATTTAGTCAATACAAACAGTCCGTAACAAAATTTTGTAAAAACTTGAAAACAGACAAAGCAACCCTCGAAGTTTTATTATATACTAGCCTTTCCCCGCTCGAGTAGCAAACATTTTTTATTTTATACCTTTTGAACCTTTTTAATTGATATATTGTTTATCCATAAACCTTTAAACCTTAAATTCACTCTTATAGAATTTCGATGATATGCCATGTCACCCTCTTAGATTTCAAAATTGATGCCATTTTCGTTATCAACGTCCCCAGAAACCCCAATAACGACACCCATACTGATATTTAGACTTGTTTACATATGGCATTTTACCGCAATTGTCAAATGAACGTTTGAGTTGAGTTGTTAATGAGTTGAACCTTGAAAAATCACGAAGTACCTAAGGTTTAAGAATATTTTTTTTCAGCTTGTACTTACAGTACCTCTTTACCAGGTGTAAAAGGATGAAAAGGGAAAACGGAGTGGGGGAAGCGCTCGAGCGAGAAGAAGGGGAAGCGTTCTTATTGGGGGGGTCCGACTGTATTTCTTTCGTTCATGATGAACTAGAATCTGAAAAATGTCCAGTTCACAAGGGAATTCTCAAGTCCGACGGTGCAGATTAGGTTCCTTTCCAGCCCAAATACACAGACGCCCATGCACATGTGTATATATATAGCTGTACATATACAGACGGTGCGACATGTGCAAGCGAATGAGGTATAAATACGGTCTCGAATAAGCGAACAAGAATAATGACACAAAGTGTAAGCGAGGTATGCCGTAGACGCGAGAGCAAGTGCGAGCCCGAGTACATTTGTACGGCCCACCGTTCCACCGGCGGGTGCTCTCGCCCCAGACGACGAATGGAGGGGAAACCTTTCACGACTTTAAACTAAGTTCACGAAGACGTGTCAGTCACTGGCCTCGCTCTTTTCTTCCCTTTCCGTTACCCCCTCATTCTCTCTCCCTCTCGCCCTTGTCCAAGAACGTAATCTCTTAGCAGTTAGAGGATGAAAGAAAGAATTTTATGATTGAAGCAGAACGAATGAGACGCCGAACAGAAAACAAAAAAACCAAACAAAAATTCGCTCCAATTCTTTGACTCCTTCTATTCTTATTTCGTCGCCGGTTCCATGAAACTTTTGCTATGCAAAACGAGAGGCTGCGCGACCAAAAGACGAAATTATTATCAAGTGAACGAAAAAAAAATTAAAACGACTGAACAAACGAGCCCAAGTATAGCGAGAGCAGAATGAGGATAAGGGAGTAAACGTGCCCTTCGTTTCCCAGTGGTCTTCTCGAAACGAAATGTTCTACCTTGTTTCACGTAACAATGATTTCTCTCCTCGTGAAAAACGTCTTTGGCACTGAGATAACACGAGTCTTCTTCTCGAGTTCGGTCGTTAAATGAAGAAAAAAAAAAACTGCAAAAAATAACCGACAGCGAACGCTAAACAAATGTCTCTCGTCGTGATACTACGACCGCAGCCGAGATCCCTCGATCACATTTGTCCTAATTGTAACTCGATAAAATCGTGCAGTACCGTATCAAGTATCCATTTTCTCGTTGGAGAAAAAAATTCCGGGCGATCGACCGAACGTTGAATGAAGAGAGAGAGCGAAAGAGAGCGAGAGCCGCGACAAGGAGAAAGGGAGATAAGGACCAGTCGCGCGTATCGATCGCGTCCACGTTTCATCGGGCAAGGAGAGAAAACGAGGAAATACCACAAGGACCGAGAGACATTTCTTTCATGCTTTTTTTTCCCTCAACTTTATATATATCTCTCACCCGAGCAGCCAGCTCCCCCGTACGCAATCCTCCCCTAACAGACTCCGTATCTATTGGCTACATTGGCTGAGAGAAAGCTAGAAGACCGGGCGTGAGAAGCAAAGAGGAGAGAGAGAGAGAGAGAGAGAGAGAGAGAGAGAGAGAGAGAGAGAGAGAGAGAGAGAGAGAGAGTGTGTGTGTGTGTGTTCATGTATGTGTAGAGTCCCGTAACTACTTCCGCACCGTTGCAATAGTTAAGACCCAGAATATATCGTTAGTCTGGTCTCCAGGATATATAGGCAGCCTCTACTACTCGCTCGAGTGAAACGAGGGGGAGAAAGGCAATTGAGAACGGCGAAAGGTGGAGGAGGGTGAAAACAGCAGGTAGCTTTAATACCACGACTGTCATCATCAGTTTCCTTTGGCTTTACGACTACGCTATACGTTTTTTGGGATCATGCTTAAATACATAAATGCATAAATACATGCTTGTATATATATATATATATCAATGGGTGGATGAAAACTACAACAATAATAATAATAGCAATAGGTATGATTTGGAAAACATCCAGCAGAGTTTAATCAAAGTTGACCAATACCACACCAAGGCAGTTCTTCGTGACCTTTGTTTCGGTAAATCAAAGGTTTCATCATTCTGGAGTTTTGCAACGCTGGAAGGCAATGGAAAATCCTTCCTTGTCTTTATTTTTTGCTTTTTCCTGATTCCCAATGTATCCCCTTGCGGCTTTTTACCAATTACCCCGCCAAATTGAATTCTTTCCAATCACTCCTTACCCGGACTTCACTAATCTAACCTAACTTCTGTTGCGTCCGCGGCGGTCTTAAGGGAGCTTTCCAGTGTGAAATTTTCAAAAAATCGATTTTTTTTTTGCTTTATCGAATAGTATACACTCTTCCGAATATTCCCTGAAATTTTCATGCCGAAATTCAGATTATTTCGGTTACTGTACAGCATTTCTTGGAAGAAGGCAACGGAGCGCTACAGCTACAGCGAAACTTTGAACGCGTTTTTCTCGAAACAGCATTTTTCAAAACGGTGTCCAACTTGGAGGGCAGAGTTTTAAAGCTATCGAGTTGAATTTTTTACACAATATTCTTAACGTCATTGTTTATCGTGCTATGGAAGCTTTTTTTTTTGACATCTTCCTATTTTTTTGTAAAAAAAACTGCCAAAAAAAATGCTAAAATCGATACTTTCTGTTCAAACCGGCGCCATTTTTGCAAAAAAAAAAAAAAAAAAGCCTCCTTAGCACGAAAGCCAATTACATACCGATCAATAATCTTTTTGTGTTTTTTGTTTCAGATCAAAATTGTGACCCCCAACGTGGACACCACATCCTAGTGCATTTTCTGCAACAATTGTTTTATCATTTTTATAGATATTAATTAATAAACAAATCGATCTTTAAAAAATTGTTTTGTATTCTTCAATACCCAATTAATATACAAAAAAAACCAGACCGATTAGATTATTTTTTCTTTAAAAAAAAAAATCGCGAAGAACAGCGATTTTTCGGGCTGTCACACTGGAAAGCTTCCTTAAGCTACACCGTACCGCATTCACCGAGGGTACTGGTAAAATGTGGAAACCCGTACCGCTAAAGACGGGCCGATATACAAATCCCGACCGCTCATCCACCAGTGTCGGTTCCATTTATATAATTACTTTCTGCTTTTATTGTGCGACAAAATCGTTTTTTGTATACGTATGTTGGAGAACTCTAATGAACCTCTTGAAATTCCCGAAATTCCTTGAGATCTTCGTTAGACACAATCTTTTTTTGCAGATTCACATTGCGGTTCTCTAATGAAGATCTTGAAAGTGTTAAAAATGTTTGAGATGTTTATTAGACGAAATCTCTTTTTTGCAGATCTCTAATAAACGTCTTGGAATTGTTTAAGGTCTTCATTAGAGATCTAATAAAGATTTCGAAATCCTTGGACATCTTCATTAGACATCTGCAATGTGAATCTGCAAAAAAGATTCTTCAAGATCTTCAATGGACGAAATACTTTTTGCAGATCTCTAATGAACATCTTGAAATTCGTTGAGATCTTTATTAGAGATCTAATGAAGATCTTGAAATTCTTTGAGATCTTTATTAGACATCCGCAATGTGAATCTGCAATAATAAAGATTCGCCAAGACCTTCATTAGAGATCTGCAATGTGAATGTGGAAAAAAAGATTTTGTCCAATGAAGAGCTTTAAGAATTTAAGGCGGGATTCTACTTTGAAACTTTGAAAAGGCTAAATTGGATGAAAACACCCACCTGGAACACGTCGAAGGCATATTATATGGCCCAGGCATCGCTGATTGAGGGTAAGATAATTTTTTCTACGATTTATCACTCACCAAAACTTTAAACGCGTTTTTCTCGTAACGACATTTTCAAGTACCGTGGTCGTGATAACTCAAAAAGTACTGAACCGATCCTTATGAAATTTGGAACACATATTCTATATGTGTGTACCAACCGACCTAACTACAATCAACTTAAAATTTTGATTAGAACTATTTTTTTATTGCAAAAAAAGACCCAAAAAAACGCATTTTTTTTTCGTAGTTTAGCCGCCATTTTGTTAATTTTGCACGTATATAAAATATTCTAGTTAGGTCGGTTCCTGAAGACATGCTGAACATGAAACTATTTGATTTTTTTGTTTCAGACCATCCGTCGGGAAGATTTCACGACCACGGCAACGGTACCTGCTTTTCGAGGCGTTGGCTTTAAACATATTTTACGTGTACAAAAAATGAATAAAATACATTAAAAAAAAAATTTTATGTACTTAAAGAGTGTATTTATTGAACAGTTTAAACCCCATATCGATATCTTTAATAGTATTCTCAGAAAAAATTCACGAAAATAGCGTTTTTTTCATGGTTTCAAATCCTGCCTTAAAAAGATATATATAACATTCAATAATATATAGAACGTATTCATGTTTAGTGGATTGTCGCAGTCCAAAGCTGCGAAACAAAATTTGGACGTTTATGAGATTTCGATGAGGACGCGAGTAACAGTGATCGATGTTTTGCAGAAAAAAGACCTTCACGAGCAACGATGCTCCGTTGAAAATTACTGACACGAGGAAGCACGTGACAACAGTCGCAAGAGAAAGAAGAAGCTTGGATAATGGTTGGAGAAAAAAGTTCGGTTGAACAACGAGGGAAAATCGGTTGGAATAGACTTTGGTATGTACGAATTGGCACGTGAAAGTGTAGCTGGCAAAATTAATGTAGTTCTCGCGCTACAATAGTGGGAAAAAGTTTGCCTCGTAACACATGGTAAATCGTAGGGAGAGCATCGTGGTTATATGCGTTCAACTTCTAATTGAGTCTATACTTAGCTCGCTGTTACACACAGAAGAGCTGTCTACGAGGAGACACTCGTACCACTAAGTTTTCTGCTGATTGTGAGTTAAGGAGTCTTCTCACTTTAGACGCTGAAATAAGTTATTTTCGTGATTTTTTTGATAGTTTTATATTATAGATATTGATATCAAAGTTGTTACACTTAAAAAATACACTTTCGAACTACATTTTCAAAATGTATGTATTTACTTAAGTCACTATTTATAGGCGAAAATGGTAGTTAAAAGATGTCCTAAAAAAATCGTAGGTCCGCGCTGTTGATGAAATCTCGGAGATGGATTAGATTGAAGTTGGCATCGCTGAAACGCAACGAAAGTTGATATTTCTCAATTTCTTGTCTATCTTTCAGTAAATTTTACCTACGAGAATCCTTCAACCATTTTACAAAATATTTGTTTAGCAATCGACAATACAAATCTATAAAAAAGATCTACCACAATGATATGAATATGGAAAATAAATTATAAAAAAAAACTTTCGTTGCGTTCCATCGTTGCAAACTTCAACACCATCGGAGATGGATCATCCGAAACAAACAATCAAACGGTTTTAGATTCAGTATGTTAATGGCTATAGCGCATATCATATGATATTTTATATATGCAAAAATAACAAAATGGCGGACATTTTTCGAAAAAACAAAAAAAAACGTGTTTTTTCGCCGTTTTTGGCAAAAATGAATAGTGAATATCAACATTTTTTTTAAATCCTTGATATGCGCTATACCTATAGTTGTAAAGAATATGTGGTTGAAATTCATGAGGATCGGTTCAGTGGTTTCGAAGATTTTATTAAAAACCGTCGAAAAACGTTGTTTCGAGAAAAACGCGTTTAAAGTTTCTTTGGGTTACATAAATACAGCTAACACTTTTTAAATGTATTTTGAAAGTGTGTTTAGTAAGTGTAACATCTTTTATATCAATATCTGTAATATAAACCTATCAAAAAATACACGAAACTAGCCTTTTTTAGCGTCCAAAGTGAAAATACCCCTTAAACATCGCCATGGATTTTAAATGTGTATGATTACATAAATTGCACTTGCATCGAAATTCTTGTAATGAAATGATGTTGACGATGGCGATCATAAGATGATCAAACATGTCGAGTTAGAGACGGTCAATCCTAGTGCAATTTTCATGAATTCTGATCGTACAATTTGTTATGGTAAGTTGCCTGGACAACGATTCAACCAATAATATGATAATCTTAGCAACTGCGAAAAAAGTAATGTGGCGTCGTGTGCAAAATATTCTTTCGAAAAACCGCTACTTCCGTAGTAGTTATGCAGTTATGTGCAGTATTATGCAGGTATATGCAGTTAATATCAATTGCGTATGTAGAACGAGTATCATTCGTTGCATCCTAATTTCGTTTTGATTCAATAAAGGTGAGGAGAGGAGCTCCTTTGTTTGATGTTTGATACCGTATTAACGAGGCCGCAAACAATATGCCACAAAGTTATTCGAGCAGTCCTCTTACGGAGTTTCCATGATATAATTTAAGGGGTATGCTACTGTGAACATTTCAAAACTATCGTTCGTCGCTTGAGGCAGCTCCAATTTCAGACAAACGTCCAACATACGCAGGTATCGCAGATTGAAGGTAAACTTATTGTTACAACGATGGAACTGCTAGTAAAACTGTAAACGCGTTTTTTCTTCTTCTCAAAACTGTTTTTCCAAACGGTGTACACGATTTCTCGACGTCTAATCAACGGATTGACTTGAAATTCGATGCGCTTATTCAGTATCTTATAGTCTTGACCGACGTTTTTCTTAATATTTTTCTTCATTAGTTGTTTAAAAAAAACGATGTCCTTTTTTTTTGAAAAATCGAAAAAAAGAATCATGATTTATTTCTTTTTGGATTGAAACGCGATAGAAAAAAGCTCGGTCCTTAGCCAATATTATCTATTTTAAGGAAAAACTTCGTTTTTTTTTTCGTTTCAGCTCAACCCGATCTGCTTCAAATTTCACAAACATTTTTTATATATCAAAAGGCAGTCCTTAATCGAGGGATCTTTTTTTTCAATGCATACTTTTTAACATCAAGGAAAATAGAGTGTTTTTTTCACCGAAATTTCGACGATCACTTTCGATCAGCGGCAATTTTTTCAAAAATAATTATTTTATTGAATCCTTCGATTAAGGACTAGATAATACGTCACAAGAACTAAATTCATTTGGTTTTGTGATTTCAGATGATTTGTTCCCGAACAGAAGTGGTCACGGCGAAGGACCTTTTTTGCACAGCGGTCTATGCAATTTACTGTACCTCCGTCGTTTATAAATATTTCACAATAAAAAAATTGTTGAAGATCCTTGAAATGATAGCTTTTTACTATGAAAAAGAGTTTAAAAACTGCACCCATCTCTCAAAAAAAAATTTACGAAAACGCCTCTCTTTCCCGGCTGCGAACTAAGTGTAACCCGTTAAATCCCTCACGTTCAACCGTCCTTCACGAGATTGTTTATAACATCTTTAATTATTAATATTTTTCATGAAATTTTGTACACGAGTTTGTGAATTTACATACAAACAAATATCCAAACGATTTTTCAATTATCTTAATTGTTCCTTCAAAATTAATGTTTTTAAATAACGCTAATTTTTAGGTTGTCACAGTAACCTAAACCCTTAATCAAAATAATTTTAATCGAATGATCCAATGCAATGCTAGTACCGAGAATGTTTTCAAATTTTTCAAATGGACGGTTGGGAAAGCTGGCGCCCCCTGGAGGGGGGGGGGGAGAGATGGGTCATTTTTATCTTCAAGCGGTTAAAAAATAAGAAAATGCAAAATGGAACTACCATTTAATTTTCAGAGACCTGTACAATGACGCCCCACTCGATGGGGTGCATTAAAAAACAAGAAAGTCTTCCCATTTTCCACAGAATAGGGAGAAACCAGAAAAAAGTGAGTTTGTTTGGATTTGGTCAACATTTTTCGACATATTAATCGAGACTCCCATCTGCGGCACCAACGTGCAAACTTACATGCGTGTCTGTATAAAACCGTAGAACCTGAGTAGCTGTGACATACAGAACGGACACGACGAAGTTCTAAGGGTTCCTTGTTTGACTACGGAACCCTAAAAACGACATTGGTAATTCAATTTCCCCAAATAGAGGAAGTAGGGGCTAGATGATAACGCTACGCTCATGTTGAAATAAAACAATACATCTATGAGTCAGTCAACTTCAATTACTATTTAAACTAGTCAACATTGATTAATCTTTTAATTTTGGAAGCAAAAAATCAGTCTTTCCGATTGTTATCACACAATATATATTTTTATGCGGGGCAAGATGAAACTTCGCTGGGAGAATAATGCGACACGAGTTATTGGCATCTTTCTCATTCAAAAGTGGTTTCATTCTCAATACCAGCAGTTTCATAAGCCAATTGTCTAAGTTCTGTAGTATTTGATTCGAATAATCTTGCTTCCACATGATTTCAATCATCTGTAAGTTCTTTTTCTTCCCCTGGTAGGAACACCGATTGAAGAGGAACCACAGGCTTTAGGGGGCGTACATAAATTACCCAACGCGAAATTTCCCAAATTTACCCCCCCCCCCCCCCGTAACAGAACCGTAACGCCTGACATAACCCCCCCCCCCTATTCCGTAACGTAACGGGTGCTTTGTCATCAATAATTGCGTTTTTTTTTTCAAAGAAATAACAAATTATAAAAAGATCGAGTTTATGCTCATTTTATGAAGTATATATTCATCTGGTTTTATACCAATTTTTACGAATTAAAAAAAAATTAACCCTGATTTGGCGACGAAAAAAAATTCTTCTCATTGTGCCATCGATGTCTTTATGAAAATTTATCTGTAAATAAAAAATCAACAATTTTTCGATATCTATACAAATTTAGCTATTGTTATGCGTAGCCGTTTTTTTATTTTGGTTTTATTTACAAAATTCCGACGGTTTGGACATTTTTTTCCATCTTCAAGGCCCTTTTGTGCCCTCAAGCATACTTTAAAAATAGTAATGATCAAATTTTAAAAATTCGGCCGCGTACAGCCTTAGTCACTGCGATTACAAAAATATCTTTAAAAAATTGAAAATCGGTTGATAAGTTTTTGAGTATTCGCTGAGACAAGATCGAAAAACGTAGTTTCGAGAAAATCGCGATCAAAGTTTTCGTTCCGTTTTTCTTGATAGAAGGTTATGTTTTTTTTCTAGAATATTGATACTTGCATTAATGTATCAAGTCGCAGGCGATATGACGGTTTTTCATCTTCATTATATTTCTTAAAATAATATGAGCTTGCACTTCATCTATTCTGAACGATGAGTTTAAAATTTTTTAAAATTGAACATGCAGAAATTTTGCTATTTCTGGCAGTTGTAAAATCGTGACGTAACGCAACTCCCCCCCTCCATCCACGTACGTAGACCGTAACGCCAGGCCGGACCCCGCCCCCTTTGCGTTAAGCGGTAAGGCCACTGTAAATTTTTTGAAAAATCGATTTTTTTTTTATTGGCTTAAAAAATAGTTTAAACCCTCTAGAATAAGAAAAAAAAGGTCCTGTGCGAAAAAAAATTTGTTGTCCTTAGGAAATGAAGGTCGCCGCCAAGCGTGTCAAAACTTGCTCCGAAACGACTGCAATTATATCGGAGATGGCGATTCCAAAACTTTCAAAGGCATCGTGGATTCGAAGCCTTATGAAAATGTTGATGTTAAAAAAAAAGAGTGCATAGATCACGTGCAAAAAAGAATGGGCACTCGATTGAGAAACTTAAAAAAAGGAACAAAAGGTCTCGGGGGAAGAGGAAAACTCACTGCCAAATTGATTGACGAACTAAGCATTTATTACGGCTTAGCAATCCGTCGAAATTCCGATTCCATTAAAAATATGAAAAATGAGATCTGGGCAACCCTTTTTCACAAAATGTCAACGGATGAAAAGCCTCAGCACGAAAAATGTTCGGAGAATTGGTGCAGTTGGAAGAAAGCGAAAGCAGAAAATGCCTTGGATGCGTATCATCACAATCAGCCAATGAGTGAGGAGGTTTATCAAGCCATCAAACCCATCTACATGGAATTGAGCCGGGACGAGTTGCTGGAGCGTTGCTTGGGGGCCTATACTCAAAACAATAACGAAAGTTTCAACGCTACCGTTTGGAGTTTGGCCCCCAAATCATCCTCAAGCGGAAAAACTGTACTAGATATTGCGACGGATATCGCTGTTTGCATATTCAATGGCGGCCTTACCAGCGTCTTGCAAATATTCAAGATGTTGGAAGTGGAAATTGGTGTACAGTTATATAATTTCTGCATCGAAGCCGACGCCAAACGCATCACGCACGCGGAGACATCTCTGAGCGACGCGGCCAAAAGTGTGCGCGCGCTCCAAAAATCAACCAGGAAAGACGAAGAAGACGAAAATTTGGCTATCGAAGGACAAATGTATGGTGCTGGGATTGCAGACTAACGGTAAAAATTTTTTTTAACTTCTTTTTTTAATTTTTTCCAATAAAAAACTATTCGCAAAACTTTAAACGCGTTTTTCTCGAAACATGGTTTTTCAAAATGGCACGCAGCATAACTCGAACAATTTTCATTTTTTTTAGTTGAAATTTTAACCAGATGTAAACATTTACATTATCTTGAGAATGTCGATCGGAATTTTCAAGAACTTTATTTATTGATTTTTTATTAACAAAAAACTTGCCGTTTTTTTCGCCAAAAATCAATTTTTTTTTCAAACGCACGCCAAATCCACAAAAATTGATACTTTTTAAAATCCGATCGACATTCTCTAGCTATAGCCCTCTAGATTAATGGTTTTTTTTTTGTTCTAGATTCAAAAGTGCACCAGTGGTGCTGCGTGCCGCGGAGCCCTGGAAGCAAAACATGTCCCGGGAAGATAGCTGTGGAACCGCCATTTTGTTTTTTTTTACTGTAAAAAAATTTTATAATAAAGTTTAATGTATGCCCGATAACACCATTAAAAGTTTTTTTTCAAATACCTTCAATTTCGGGAGCAAAAAATTAGTGAAAAAACCTTTTTTTTGGGCCGTTACAGTGGCCTTACTCCTTAAGCAATTTATGTACGCCCCCTTGCTAGTTTCATTTCACCTTTTTAAATGTAAATAATGGTACGTTGTAAAATATTGCGGCTTTGCGATCGCTTGTAATCATCTTGCCCCATTAGATGTTTAACGAATCAACAAAAAAAAATCGCGCAATAACCTTGCAAATTTCTGACAAACAATTCTTATTAATGGTATTGAAGTTTGCATGTTGGAATGCAACGAAATAATTTTATTTCCACATTGCCTATTTTTTCGATGGCACATTTAGGCTACGAATATGGATGAAATAATTTTGAACATCCTTATTCGGGATCCATAACCTAAAGACTATTTAGGTTATGGATTTGATTACTATCTAAGGATAGTAATCAAAATACGGGAATGAAAGAATAAAGAAGGCTTTCCGTTGCATTCCAACGATGCAAACTTCAACGTCATTCTTATTATTTTAACAATTGGGACTTTCATTGTGTTTACCTAGCTGTCTCAAATCAACATCAGCAGCTAAAATGAACTGAAATGATGGTCAATTTTACCGAAAATTAGATCCTTTTCTCAAAAACTCCGGTGCGCAATTTTGGGAGTGGATTAAAAAATTGTCCCATGCGGTTGGCCAGAAATTTCCTGTTCACTATCGGCGATGTTCCAGTGACTCGCACGTGCGTCTAAGCCTCATATCTAATTCATCTTTTCCCCTTGGCGATTTTCGTATTTGCTGGGAGGTAGGGTGGCGAAGGGACGAGGCGAAGACGAGGGTAAAAGGCGGGAATTCTGTTCGCGCGAGAGTTAGGTGCTGAGAGAATGTCTGTTACGAGCGTAGTAAATCTCGCCGAACAGTGGGTCCGTGTGGACTTTGGGAGAGGTATAAAAGGGGATCGTGTACAGGGTGTCCCTGCAACTCCCTTCGTTCACTTCGACCCTCAACACCAGCATTCGTTTCAACAATACCAAATGTTAAAAGCAAAGACGGGAGTGCGCGCACTGAGAGTAATTTATATAAATTTAATTTCTAATAGACTAGACTAATTTTTAGTCGACTAATTTCTAATTCCAAAAGAATCGGAAACGAAGAATGAGGAAAAATATTTTTTTGGTATGGACCGTCGATGATCGCAATGCGAAGCAACATTGAGACTTTTCAATATAACGTTTAAAATAATAGGAATGAGTATCCTCTTATTTATCAAAATTTTCTGTTAAGGAGTATGCATAAGCTTGAAACTTCTAAAAAGTTATTTTTTGTCGCAGTTTTATAGCCCAGCATCTTAACGAACTACGTCTATCTGAGTGGATAAAACATTGCATTTAGTAAAAATATTTTTATATATTATATCATAAATTATATTATAAATAAATCAAATTATTTATTATTTATATTTATATTTATTATATTCATTATATTTATTATTTTTATCATTTATATTTATTATATTCATTATATTTATTATTTTTATCATTTATATTTATATATTATATTTATTATATTTATAATTATTTATATTATAAATAAACGGTGATAATATTAAAATATTATCACCTTTTAGCCATATGCCCTGAAAATGTTATCGACATATTCCTAAAATTATGGAGCTACAGCTTCTAACAGTCGGCCGGGCGAGTGGTAGCAGCACCATACGTCAAACTTCAAACGCGTTTTTATTTCGAAAAACTGTTTTCAAAGTCGGTGACATACCTCGAGAACCACTTGATGGATTGTTTCCAACTTTACGGCAGATACGATGAGAAAAATTTAAACGTCGTTCATTTCACTTTTTTTTTTATCGACTTTTATTTTCGAATAGTTACGTAAAAATCGACAGTGATTACGCAAAGTGCAACTATTTCGTGGCATTGAAAATGTAATCAGAATTTTCGGGCAATGAAAGTGGTATTGAAGTTTGCAACGTTGGAACGCAAGGAAAGTTTTTTATACATTTTATTTTCCATGTTTAGAATTATTATAGATCTTCTTGTTATTTGTTAATAGATATCTTCAAAAATCGTCGAAAGCTGCTTGTAGACAAAATCTGCCAAAGAAAATTGAAGGAATTCAAATATATTAGTTTTCGTTGCATTCCAACAATGTAAACTTCAACCTCCCTTCTTTGACACACTGGGTCAACTTGACCCGGACAGATTTGAAATAAAATACTCATTTGCCCAAAATTGAAAGTTTGAACAATTTTTTACAACAATTCAATGTTATATTTTCTAAATTTTAATAATGCTCAATATAGAAATATTGAGAAATGTTTCAAGTGTATACCGGATTTTTTTCAATAAAAACCGACCGAAGGGTTGTTAAGGGTACGTGGATGAAGTCTTATCCGGGTCAAATTGACCCAGTGTGTCAAAGCCGGGGCCTAATATAAGTTTGGCAAGGAAAGACTATTGAAAAAAAAACAGGTACATGTAATTATGATGAGTTGGTTTTTATGATTCTTCAAAAAAATATTGATACATTGGGCTATATAATTCGGTTTGTTTGTATAATAATTGGTGTATAATTTTTGCAATATATTTGTTATATTAGTTGTAATATAAATTTTGAATTAATAACAAGATTAGAATTGCGTGGGGAGAGGACATTTTTTAACCAATCACAGGCATTCAGTCGCTACCCCCACTCTACTGCAACACAGTGGCAGTGAAGGGGGGGTAGCGTTAGTGGTGTGTGCTATGCAGCTAATTCACAAGCATATACAGTTCTAAAAGCATCTTCAATGTTCAAGTTCCGACTTTTTTCATAAATTTTGTATGCTCGAGTTTGAACGCGTCGCCACGTTGTAAAAAAAAATATTTGAAAAATCGACCATCGTCGACGACTAGTATTTCTCGTTAACTTGAATAAACCGTTTGGTTTTTAGATTTCGGATTGACCATTTAATTTGGAGAGCGTCCACTGCCAAACGTAGCGAAACGTTTTATCATCTGCCGGTGGCCATGTTTGGGTTTTTTTGTATTTTTTGGCAATTTTTTTTAAGTCTCTCACTACATATACCTTTATTTTTAAAAAATGCGTTTCTCTTTCGTTTACCATTGCCCAGAAAAAAATTGGTAATTTGGCTATTTTTTCGGCCCTCCAGGTAGATGTAGCGACTCAACTTTCATTTGGAACAAATGATTGTAGAGATTCCAAAAAATGACCACTTTATGATGATTTTTGTGAAGGCCCGATATTCCACTGGGCTACGGCGGACCACCCCGATGCGATTTACCATTTTATCTATTGATTTCTCAAAATCTATTCGTCCGATTGACTGCAAATTCGAACAGATTATACAATACATAGTTTACAATATTTTCCATCGTATGACTGTCTAATTCATTGCTATCTTTATCCATTTGTCGCTTATAAATTATTAAAGTATTTTTTTAGTATAAAATCGAACTTTTGTCCGGCATCGTGCAATTTTGATAATTATCAAATTTTTTTTAAAGTATCCGGACATATGAAACGTTCATTATTATACTAGAACTAACTATCCACTTCTGATCATCACCCTCGTTGCAAAAACCATCTGCACCGATTGGCCACAGAGCAACGGTGGCCCTATCTTTAAACAATAATAACTTCAATGTTTACCCATATTTTTCATTAAAAAAAAAATCAAACCAGCCAAGACTATGCATTAATTGCGTGTACAATTTGGACCTCCTTATCCCAATACTCCCGTCAGAAAGAAATCTCGAAAAACAGCTTGTTTTCTAACCCCCGAGCTCAACGAGCTTCTGATGTGAGTGTCCTCGCAAATAGAGCCACCTTCAGGTCGGGCACCCGGTATATATATGTACGTCTATGTATAAGTGTAAGTATACATATAAATGAGCCCTTCACAGCCTCTACTAGACTAATACAACTTTGAGAAAAAAAACTGCACCCCCTGTGCTTGATAGGCTTTCCACCCCTCGACGGGGTATTTTCTAGTCCACACACACACACACATATTCATATATATATATATATATATATATATATATATATATATATATATATATATATATATATATACATACTTGGCGTGTGTGTATGCGTGTACATAGATTAGTACCTTCAGTGAGTCAAGACTTCTACCCTTGCTACTTCTGCAGGAAATTGATTTTCGCAAGCCCGAACGGGGAGAATTCAAGGGACAATTTGGTAGAAAGCTAGGGAGAGGGAGGGAAAGGAAGGCAGAAAAGAGAAACTACGACTGATTTCTACGAGGGGATTAAAAATCATCTCATATATTTTCAGCTCCACACGTAAAACCACTATACCGCATTTTCACATTCGGTTCAGGGTTGTTACGCATTATTGACTCGGAAATTCCCTGATTTTTCCAGGTTTTCCATCCAGGTTTTGCAAAAACTCCAGATTTTGCAGACTAGCCAGATTAGGGTTAAATAAAGAACACTTTCTTTTCATCAAACATATATTTTTTGAGTTAGAGAGATATCAGTCTTTGTAAGCGTTACAAACTATACGGGAAAATTATATGCATAAAAATAGCAATGACTAATTTTTGTGAAAAAAAAACATTTTTAACCGACTTGAAGAAACAAAGGAAATTCTCAACTCGATCCTTCTATTGAAGAATTATGTTGAACTGGATAACATAATTTTTTTAAGACGAAATAGATGGAAATTTGATAAAATTGATATTTATTTTTTTTAACTGAAATTCGAAACATAATTTAAACATTATAAAGTAGAAAAAGACATTAAAAGCAAATACAAAACCTGTGCTTCATTATAAACAAAAGTTTGTACGCCGGTGAAAATAAACAGAAAATAAATATAAATACTTATCTTTAATGATAATGATGTGGTTGTGTATCGACAGGTCGAATACAAATGTATTTTTGTAGCTTTACTTTTAATTTACTTTAATTTACAAATGTAGCTTTACAGTAAATTAGTTTTCAGTTTTTTAAATCCTCAATGTTTGGCACTGACATAACTTTCCTTTGTGTATTATGAGGAATAATATAAATATTAAAGATATACAAAAATATGTATTTTTATAATGTTCAGTTTTTTGTCAAGTCGGTTTCATTTTTCGTATCTCTTTCAAAAAGCAAATTGTGAGAAAATTCCAGAAAATTTCCAATATTTCCTGACTTTGCTCTGATTATTCCGGGAGGAACGAAATTCCCTGAGTTCTCCCGGTTTTCCATATGCGTAACAACCCTGCCGGTTTCACGTAAAATGCTGTATCTCCGCCAATTTTACAAATTTCTTTGAAAAATTTAGTGACAGCATTCTTAACAAATGTACCTTTCAGAAAATGAAAAAAAAAGACAAATTTTTTTTTCACCGTGGTGTCGGGCCTTGATGGGCTACATTCACCTAGGAGGGTAAAAACATTGCATTTTCCTAAAATGTTATTATTCGATAGTATCACCTCTTAGCTATATTCCCTGAAGATGTCATTGAAATATTTCTGACATTAAATGAGCTACAGCTTCTAACAGTCGACCGCTAGCAGCACCATACTGCAAACCTTAAACGCGTTTTTCTCGAAACGTTATTAAAGTCGGTGAACATGATATCTCAAAAACCAATTGACGGATTGTTTCCAACATTACAGGATATACGATGAGAAACATTTGGAGGTCGTTGACGATCTCACTTTTTGAAAATCAATCGTCATTTTTTCATGGTTACGTAATAATGATGACTTTTTTTTCATAGATTTTGTATGTTCGAGTTCCAATACGTCGCCGCGTTGTTTTTCAACTTTTCATTTTATGAGCAGTTTATGAGCAGTTATAACGAAATTTTTCGAAGAAAAATCATTTCTTAAGTTCAAATACCTACAACTTTTCAATAAAACAACATTTTTTTAAATTCCGTACGTACTTCTCTAGGTATTCTAATGTAGATTGACGAGAATTTTTGTTTTTTGTTCTGGGTCAAAAATTAAGGATGCTAAATGTCACGCCGCGGAGCGCCTGAAAAAAAGATAACAAAAGAAAATTTTAGTAGTCGGCCATTTTATAGATCGAAAAAAAATAAAATATTTTCTAACAGCTTGATATTCATACTAAATAGATGTGTAATTAATTTTTGGAGCAAATCACTTTTTCATAAGATAAAAAAATGTTACATTCGCACATGATTTCATACCCGTTACTGTGGCCTAAGGCCTTAAAGAAACGCGTTTGAAGGCGTGGGCGTGCATTTTTCGGCAAGGTCGGAAAAAATTTTTGAAAAAATCTTCCAAACGTAAACGTCTTTTTTCTCAAAAAAACGCGAACCAAAACGTTATGATAGAATTAGAAGATCGAATTCTGAGAGTTTCGACGTTGGGCTTCGGGACGGCCTCTGCTCAACGCATGCCCGGGTGCATTTAGTAAATGGAAAAAGTAAACCGCGGGGGATGGAAAAGTTTACCTCGCGTTTCCGCGTAACGGAGCTAACGACTTTAATGTCCTCCGTCACTCGTCTCGCCAGACTCATTATTATTGTTATCATGATGATTTCCGTCGTCGTTATTGTTGAGTACTTCGGGTTCGGAGTGATTCACAGCGCAAGCGTTTCACCTTGAAATTTCGCACTCGCATGAGGCGTTCATGGAGTATATCAGTAAGGAGGAACAAAAAAAAATCGCCAAGCCAACGTATGCCGGGGCTCTCGGAGGATTCGTCGTGAGCTATTTCTGCAACGCGCATGTGATGCTTACGAACCAAAGAGAATTTCAAAACAGAGTGTAATCTACATGTCCAAAAATCATGTTCACTTATTCGGAAAAATATACTTTATTTTATTTTTTTTTATAACTTACTTCACAAAAATGTCCATAAGAGTCGAAATTTAAGTTGTAAAATTAAATTCCCTGAATACTTTTTGAAATGAGTACAAATTTAATCATGTGGGTGTGTGGTGGGAAAAATGGAATTTTCCGTAGACGCAAGTGAATCGGATGAAAATAAGCATGTTCGCTCGGTTGAAATGCAATGCATTTTTTTTGTTCTTCCAAATATTTTCTTCCATAGACTAAATGACGAACGTCACTCAAATGTCTTTTGGGATCTCAATGAACGATCTATAAGGTGAATATATTTTTTTTTATGTTGCATCAAAATAATATAAGTGAATTTTTTTGTAATTCCATCTCGTTTTTGTCAAATTTGGATTATGAGAATCACAAGAACGGTTTTCACGATTCTTTAAGGGGTCTGCATATGCTTGAAACTTAAAAAATACGATTTTTTCATAGCACAGTTCTATAGCCTAGGGTTTTAACTTTAAATGGCAACAAAGATTTTGTAAGCATTCCAAAAACTGACCGAATTGTCTTGTTGAGTTAGTTCTGTAGGTACACGTATGAGCCGGAAGTTTCGGTCGAAGCGTATAGTAACATCCAGTGCCTATACGATGCTGTTGGTTGTACATTTTTGACAGAGCTTGTACCCTCTACATGTCCTACACATTCGCACCTCATGCATAGATAGGTCTCATACTCGTATACAGGGTGAGGCACTAACTGTTGCCACCTTGAATATCTCGGTAATTATCGACATCACAAAAAAATGTTTGAAACAATAGTTGTAACGTACGAAAGGGGTCATCAAAGGCGACGATTTTTTTAAATCTGAGTGGAGGCCCTGTCGCACACTAAAGGTCACCTCCACTTTTTTGAATGGGACGGTACATTTTTTTTCAACTATCTTGTAGAGCATCGACAACTGCATAAAAAACATGTAGGGGTCAGAGTTGTTCAAGGTCATTTAAGATAAAAAAAGTGATATGAACTTTATTTTTATGTGCTCTTTTTCGAACAATAATAACTCAATTGTTTGTGAATGTTAATCGATAGAAAAAAATGCAAACTTCGCAAGACTATGTATGAACTATGTGTAAAATTCCCACTCCGCCATCTCAACAATTTCACGAAAAAAAAAAATAATTTGTTTCTTGGACCCTAAGCTTACACAGAAGTTCCAACAAGAATCTGACGGTGTTGAAGTTTGCATCGTTGGAACGCAACGAAAGTTCCGTTTTACATTTTATTTTTCATACTTTTATTATCATAGCCGATCTTTTTGTATAGATTTATAAAGTAGATCGCTAAATATCGTTAAAAATGATTGAAGGACTTTCGCAAGCGAAATCTGCCGAAAGAAATTAAATTCGTTGCAGTACAAAGATGCAAACTTCAGCATCGTAGGATCTGAAAGTTCCGTTCGCAGCTAAATTTGAAGGGAAGAAAAACACAAATTTTCCACGACGATAAATAACAAGTGAAAAAAACGTTCCATTTTTTGTTACACACTTACGCTACGAACAAACCAAAACGTCTTTCAGAATCGTTAGTAGATATCTTCAGCTCAAATCGCCCAAGAACTAAGCAACACTTTGGAACAATGATAGAAACGAGGATAAAATCTACAGATGTTACACAAAGTGCAACTATTTCATGGCATTGAAAATGTAATCAGACTATTCGGGTAACGCAAAGCAGGTGAATGTAAATATTATGATATGGTATTAATTATATATAAAAAAATATTGATACATTCAAATATATAATTGAGTTTGTCTGGGTTTGTTGCGGTTCGTTTGTATAATAATTGTTATAAAATGTTTGTAATATATTTGCGATATGAGGCGCGATATAATTTACAAATTAATAACAAGATCAGAATTGGGTGGGGAGAGGGCCTTTTTTCAACCAATCACAGCATGTCGCAGCTGCCCCCACTCTACTACACCACAGTGGCAGTGGAGTGGGGGTAGCGTTAGTTTCTCGACATCGAACAGACTCAGGCCCCTATACCCGGCCTACCTCAATAAACATATACACTTTTAAAAGCATTTTCAATGCTAAAAAATGTAAAAAGAAGGCCCTTCGGTGTACTTCAACGGACCAAGCTTCAGCAGCATTGAACATGTCGCATCGTCTTTAAACTCGCATGACGCGAAGAAGCTCGATAAATCAAACTGCACTCGTACATATATAATGTACATACATACGCGCACGCTCTTGTGCACTCTTGCCTAAAGAGAGAAGGCAAGGATTAGGGGAATGCAAATTCAAGAGATGAACTCTACATTCTCCTTCACCTTATTCGCAAACTCTAGCAACACAAATATATATATATACATAAACACACACACATGCATGGCTCGATTCTCATAACGTTGTACCATTGGAGCTTTCTTTCCTCATGCATGTCATATATATATATATATATATATATATATATATATATATAGGAAACACATATATGAATATTGAATACATAAGGTTGGCGGTGCGCAACCGAGCGAAAATATACGAGAGTTTTCCTCGCGTGTTACGTTACACAAGGCGATCCGAGAGTCGAGTCGGGCGTACTCGTTTATACTTGCGAGTAGCGAGCGGGTAAGCGAAAACCAGCCAGTCCGGCACCCACGCTCGATTCTCGTAGCAGCAGTACAGCGGCAGCGGCACCAAAAACCTTTTGGTATCTCTCTCGCTCTCGTTCTTTCACAATCATCTCGCTCGCGGTCGCACTTAGCCCTTTCGCCGTTTCTCTTTCACTCGCACTGCCCCCTCTCTCTCTCTCTCTCTCCCGCCCTTCCTCGGCGGCCCGTCTATCGCCCTCTTCGGGAATCGTCTGCGAAGCTCTTGCTCGCAACATTGAGCGTCTCGGCGCCGCGCCGAGAGTTTGGCGCAACACCGACGAGAGACGCGACAAGCTTGGGCTCTGACGGCCCGAAAAAGTTTCAACGACCGAAAGAGACGGGGAAATTATGAAATACATAAACACACGTGATCGTGCATGCGTCGTGTGTGCGAATGTGTGTGTCTGCGTAGTTGTACGTATGCGTTATTTTATACAGAGCAACCGTAAAATTAGCTACCTACACACACGCACACACACACACACACACACACATGCGGAGAAAAAGTCCACGGCATTGACAACAACAAAAAAAACGTCCACGGTAAAATAGAGAATAGTAAAATTCCCTATAGTTTATCGACACCGCAATCATAACATGGTTAAGGATGTTGAGTCCCCAATCGCAAATGATAATAAAATTCTGAAAATTTGGTACGTTTTTGTATGAAGTATTTCAGAGGTCGTGTAAAAATTTCACGACAATTAGGAAGCTCGTTATTGAACAATTAACATTAACAAATTAAATGTTGTCTTATGGAAACTGATGTAACTTTGCGATAAGTTTTCTTTTGACCTCTCAATTTTGTAATATCTACAATATACTAAACGCAACGGAAACAAAACGAAGTTTATTGATAATTTTTTTTTTATTTCCTTTAAAAATTGTTCTTAACAAAATGTTAATTTTTTAATAACGAGCTTCCTAATCGTCGTGAAATTTTAACACGACCTCTTAAATACTTCATACAAAAACATACCAAATTTTCCGAATTTTCTTATCATTTTTTATTTCAACCCTTAAGGAGGTTGAAGTAATGATGATAGAATTCTGAAAATTTGGTATGTTTTCACATGAAGTATTCAGGAGGTCGTGTAAAAATTTCATGACGATTAAGAAGCTATTTATTGAACAATTAACATTAACACGTTTCATAGGGACTCAACATCCTTAATAACCATCAGGTTCACGAGTATAAGCGAAAAGTACATCTAAATAGGCATTTGGGCGTTGTGATTGACTATCTATTACACCCGAAATGATCATCAACTATTGTAAACTGCTTGAGAATATAGATTTGGTTAATTCAGTGCTATCGAAAAATCGGCGGAAAAATGCGAAAAGCAAGACAAAGCTCGGGGCAGATGGCGCCATCATAGCGCGTCCCACCCATTACAAACTTACATCATGTCCCCGAACGTAAGTGATAATAGATATTTTTGCTGAAAATATAATATTTTAACGTTAACATTTTTTACTTTTCGTTAGTTCGTAATTTTCTTGTGCCTTCGTTATTGAAACGAACTTTTTAGAGCGACCGACGTCGCTGCTGGTACCATACCAGGTGTAGGAAACAAAACGATGTTTATTGATAAAATTTGTTTTATTTCTTTTAAAAATTGTTCTTAACAAAATGTTAATTTTTTAATAACGAGCTTCCTAATCGTCGTGAAATTTTAACACGACCTCTTAAATACTTCATACAAAAACATACAAAATTTTCCGAATTTTCTTATCATTTTTCATTTCAACCCTTAAGGAGGTTGGAGTAATGATAATAGAATTCTGAAAATTTGGTATTTTTTTACATGAAGTATTCAGGAGGTCGTGTAAAAATGTCATGACGATTAAGAAGCTATTTATTAAACAATTAACATTAACATGTTTCATAGGGACTCAACATCCTTAAGGTTATAGAAAAATACACCGGTGTAGGAAACTTGGGTTGTTGTGTGTTGAAAATCTTCATCAGCTCTTAAAGGTCTTGCGGTCCCTAAACTGATGGCTAGCACCATCCATAGGGAAAGTTCGGTTTCCTACTTCTACACCTGGTATGTGGATAATTCATAAAAGTGCTACGATATCAACAAGCAACACTAAACTTTCGTTAGTAAGTATGGCTATATAAAATATTAGTGAAATTTAAAACATAGTTAAAATAGGTTGAAAACACCATACATTTCTCTTAGTGTTGGGGAAGTATGTTTTGGAGCCATTATATCTGTGTAATGTCGGCTATCAGTACATATTGGCTGTTTTGAGCACGGTCCTTGAAATCCTTTGTAGATGGGACGGCGTTTTTGGGGCCACCAGACGGCTTGAAACTCCCTTTGATTAAATATGCTTGGATTGATCTTAAAGTGATTTCGACGACATCTACGTTTACATCATGTTCAGTATAAGGACATTAGACAAATACGAGGACAGTTCTCGAAGCCGACTGCCCTCACGATCGCGTTGACCAGTTGTAGACTCGCATTGCGGCGTGTCGAATTATTTTTTTTAATCATTTTTTATCCCTTCGTGCATATATAATGTACATAAAAAGAAAAAAAGTCTACTCCAAATTTGAGCTCTCTGACTCGAGCCTAAGTCTTAAAGCCGGATTACTTTTATCCCTCTTTGATTCACGCGAAATTCGCGCTTTACGATCAAAGCTGAATGACTCAGCTATTAATCAATATTTCGCAAATCCAGGTGAAGATTCTTAAAGCTGGCTTTCAGGCCTTCAAAAAGATCGATATTATTTGTTTGCACTAGCGACAGTTAATTAAAAGACGTACGAGTCCCTGTCGAAAGTTAAAAAAAAAAGCTTTTTTCAAATAGCTTCAATTTCGGTCGAAATAATGATGTCGAGATTTGAGGTATTCTTTTCACGAACTCGAATATTTAACAATTAACTGATTTTCATCTATGCATGAGTAAAAATACTTTCCCAGTATACTGGTAAAATTTTAAGCCAAGCTACCCAACCTTTAACGAACACTCACCACTGTAAAAATCGTCCCATTTATGCGGCAATTTATGAACATGACACGCTGGTCACATAACCATCTAATAATTTATACACTAAGCAACTCTAGCCTGATATTGACTGGTCAACGCGTGTGAGAAAAAAATTCTAAACATTCCATCACGACAATCAAATGAGGGGGTCACCGAATGTTTAATGAAAATATTTGTGATGAAACTTAGAAAAATGCAAATAGCAGAAGAATTTTCACAGCCGCGACTTTTCAAAGAAAAAGTAAAAATGTCAATTTACTCAATTTGCGCGGCATTTTTTATTCCCTCCTATCGTTGGGTATAATAATCGAGTGTGAACTATTTTTATTGAGCATCACTATAACGTACCAATGATTCAGGAGGGTCCTGCTTATGTCCCGATAAAATAAGGTCCTCCGTGAAAGGAATACCTTGATAGGTCCCCATGAGCTTGAAATTTCAAAAAAATACACTTCTTTTTACTGCATCGTTTCATAGTCTAGATTCTTCAGGGAGTATATCCGCCTCTGGGACCTTCAAAAACTCTTTTTTTGCGTATTGTTATAGTGTGAACTTTCAAGAATATTTTAAGACCAACGGACCCTAAATACGGACCCCAAAATTCCAAAAATTGACGAAGGTGCACTTATTTTAGTGGAACAGTGTGTAAAGGTAAGGCCTTAGGCCACAGTAACGGGTATAAAATTATATGCGAATTTAACAAATTTTTTTCGTGTGATAGAGTGATTCCCTCATAAAATTAATTACACATCTACTTCGTATGAATATCAAGCTGTAAGAAAATATATAAATTTTTTTTCGATGTACAAATTGGCCGGCTACTAATATTTTCTTTTGTTATCTTTTTTTAGGCGCTCCGCGGCGTGACATTTAGTATCCACAATTTTTTACCTACAACAAGAAACAAAAATTCTCGTCAATCTACATTAGAATACCTAGAGAAGGACGTAGGCAATGAAAAAAATATTGTTTTATTCAAAAGTTGTAATTTGTGTGAATTTTTTCGAAATTTCGAAAAGTGAAAAAAGTGAAAAGTGATCGTGAACCCATAGTCAGTTGGATATATTCGAAGAATTTTTTTTGTCGCTTTCGTTTCAGATTACATTTGAGCCTGCTAGAGATCCCGCAGTTTCGGGCTTCGCCACTGGAGGACTGCAATGCCAACTGCAGCACCACGAACACTTTGGAAGATATTCTTCCGAAAAAATTACATTGTAACCACAAACATGTGCACAACATGCTGGAAAAAAATTAATGTATTCCAACCAATGTGTTACTAGAAAAAAATTCATCATTCTAACCCTTCAAATTGGGTTTCCAGAGAGGGATACCCCGTTCAGATCAATTTCCTACGAAGATTTTGAAAAAATTCCAAAACCCGACTACATTCTTAAGATCAATTTTCTACAAAGATTTTGGACAATTTGCGAAACCCAACCAAGTTCTGACAAGTTATGTGAGAGGTCAGATGACCCACTGCGTTACTTTTTTTTCTTCTAAAAACGATCCTAGCCGAATCACTAAATCTATTTGTCTGATTAACGTGACATCCGGACAGAGCGTAGTTAATAACATTTTCAATTGCACAACCCACTGATTTTTTCAAATGTTCATCAATTTGTTAACAACAATCGTCTAAAGTTATTTTTTATTGCATCGAAATTTTCATCTCCGGATTGCAACGAATATTCAGGTAAATATTTACAAGTGGGGCTCCAGCTAGAAAAGGGGTTTGGAAATGTTATACCGAGTCGATGTATTTCAGGGCACTCTGTGTTTAATATTTAAGTCGGGGGAAGACAATTTCATCCCTTATTTCAACCCCCAGGCGCTTTTTTAACTTTTTTAAATGTATGGAGGAAACGGGTTTGGTGACATCAAGTGTCACCAAACGATGACAAACAAACCCAAACAAATTAGAGTAAAAATACAGAAAACGTATTTCAAAAATCGAATACTTTCCGAAAATATTTTTTTCCTAATAAAATATCCCTCCCCCATCATAATAAACATATTTTCATACTGCAGAATAGGCCCGAACACGTGAAAAAAAATTTGGAGCCGACTAGGGCTGGAGCCCCACTTGTAAATATTTACCAATATTCATGTTCATATTATGATTTCCTTTTTTTTTACTACAACATCAAACATCTTTTGCAAATTTCAGTTGCTCATCTCCCAACAAGCATCTTGAAAAATGCTCGAGGTTTTTTGTAGCTAAAATCTACTAAAAGACAGCAGAGCAAAAGTAGAAGAAAAAAAAAAATTTCATTGCGCTCCAACCATGCAAGCGTCAATCCCCCTTTTTTATTGGCCGAAGACCGAATTTTTTTTTTCTATAGCTTGCCATTTTCGTGGACCCAAATTTTCGAAAAGGTAACCGGTCATACGAAGGTCTTATCATTATACTAAAAGTACATGTCTTTATTTTTTATTACAGGTCACCCAGCTGCCAGAACCACCTACACCGATTGGCCATGCAGCAACGGCTGCACTTTCTTCAAATAATAATAACTTTATTGTTTATCAATGCCTTTCAATAATTAAAAAAAACAACCTCGACAAGACTATGTATAAACCGTGTGTAAAATCCCGACCTCATCCAGCCAATACTCTCATCAGAAAGAAATATTGAAAATCGACTGGTTTTTTTTGGGGCCCCAGGCTTAGCAGACCCGTCGAATAAAACGACTCCCTAAAGTCGCTTGAAGCTTAGACAATTTTCAGCTACATTTATTTTAGAATCATTAATTATTTGTTGATCTATTATACTTTAGGAGTAGAGTATGAAATTCCCGTGCAAACGACGTAGGAAAAAAGTGATACTCCACTACGATTTACACTTGAATTAGAGAGCTTAAAATTTCAATACACTGGGCATGACAAAGGTTATGATATTGAAGTTTGCCTCGTTAGAACGCCGCCAAAGCAGCCCCCCGCCCCGGGGGGGCTGCTTTGCTCTTTTGCGGAAATGTATTGATGTGTATTCTGCAGAAGGGTGGCAAGGCAGGGTTAATTTTGATTTTTGGTTAAACAACCTACATGGTCTTTTAAAGTGAACTTCTTCGATGATCTGACAAAATTTCCAAGTCAAAGGATTCCATAATTCATTGTTTATAACCATTTGTGTTATAAAATGTATATTTTTTTAAAATATGTGACTCAACCCCAGTGTGGCAAGTACGTGGATTCTACAGAAGTGTGACAAGTGAGTGATCCTCATTGGAACCCTACAACCTAAAACTATCGAAAAAGCTTTTGGATAACAATAAAAATGGAAGAAACAAAATAAAACAAAAGAGAATTTCCGTTTCATTTGACCCATGGAAACTTTAATAGCATAAGATTTATATTTCTCATACTAATATTGTTCGAAGGGGTAACGACGAAATTTATTTTTCCATTATTTTTTCGACACACCTTACACACAAGCAAGAATAGACGGTAGGCGAATGTGAGTGCACAAGTCTTGAGTGTGTTGAGATGGGAAGGAAG
>OX632365.1:6179652-6220922 GCA_951751655.1 Ophion costatus | reverse complement strand
TTTACTTCCGACTCCCTCTCCCCTTTTTCGCGCACGTATCGTCGTTATCCTCGGCCTCCATCAACAAGACACTATACCACAAAAATGTTTCTCCTCCGCGTCTCCGTCTCTCGCTATTTATCTACCTCCTGCGTTTTCGCATGACTCTTCGCTTCAATCATCGCTTTCGTTGTTATTATTCTCGTTGTCTTTGCCTCTTTTTTTCTTCTCGTTCCCTTCGCGGCGTGACCTCGTACGCGTGCGACGCATATACTACTGAGAGATACTCTTTTACACCGCGCAATGACAAACGCGCGTACCTGTGTGCGCGTGCGACGTATGCCTGTGCAGGTGTGTATATATGCGTCGCACGCGTACGTAGGAGTAGGTTTATAGTAATGGCGATGACGAAGGGGCCATGCGTATTGTCTATAGACCTCATTGAACGTAGAGACAAGGCCTCGTGTGCATGCACATATGTATGCACGGCTCGTGCATATACATACGCATCTGACACGAGAGAGTCGGGAGAAAACAAGAGAAGCAGTAGTAAAGGAGCTAAAGCAGAATGAGAAGGGATCACGTTGTTGGAACGGTTTGTGTATTATCGTCGCTATCCCCCCCCTCTCTCCCTCTCTCTCTCTCTCTCTCCCTCTCCCTCTCTCCCACTCCCTCTCCCTCTCCCTCTCGACGAGCATGAGCTCGTCGTTTGTGCACGATTTTTATGCTACTGTCTTTACCGCGTCAATCTTGAGGTCCTTATGTAAATGTGCATTTGTTAAGGGTGTTGAGTCCCTATGAAACATGTTAATGTTAATTGTTCAATAATCAGTAATCGATAAATAGTTCTTAATCGTCATGAAATTCTTACACGACCTCCTGAATACTTCATGTAAAAACATACCAAATTTTCAGAATTCCATCATCATTACTGCAACCTCCTTAACGGTTGAAATAAAAAATGATAAGAAAATTCGGAAAATTTGGTATGTTTTTGTATTAAGTATTTAAGAGGTCTCGCTAAAATTTCACGACGATTAGGAAGCTCGTTATTAAAAAATTAACATTTTGTTAAGAACAATTTTTAAAAGAAATAAAAAAAAATGGATCAATAAACTTCGTTTTGTTGTCGTTGCTTTCAGTATAGTGTAGATACTATAAAATTGAGAGGTCAAAAAAAAAAACTTATTGCAAAGTTGCATCAGTTTCCATAAAACAACATTTAATTTGTGAATGTTAATTGTTCAATAACGAGCTTCCGAATTGTCGTGAAATTTTTACACGACCTCTGATATACTTCATACAAAAACATACCAAATTTTCAAAATTTTGTCATCATTTGCGATTTGGGACTCAACATCCTTAATGTACCAGGAAGAGTTTGCCATCATTCTCAGAGTTTTTGTTTGGAGTCTCTGTAGGATTTCCATGTTTGAGTTGTTGGCGCTTCCCCAGAGCTGTATTACATACGTCCAAATTGGTTTCAAGACTGTTTTATGCACCATGATTTTGTTGAATACATAGGTAGCTTTGACCTTCTGCCCAATAGTCAGTACATTTTTTTTCAGTCGTAGTTACAGTTCTTTCCTTTTATTTTTTATGTGGCTTGCCCAGGTTATTCTGCGATCGAAGTACGTACAGAGCAACACAGTCAGGCAGTCCTTTTTCCACATTGCAAATGTAATGTGTTCGGATTTCTATCGCTGGCTTTAATTTCAAAACTTTTTTCGCTGGCTTTTAATTAGTCTCCATTTTTTAAAACCACTTTTGCACTTTGTTCAAATCAAAGATTTCATTTCATTCAATATGCTATTGTCTAGACCAGGGGTTCCTAAATTTTTTCGGTCTGCGTTCCGAAATCTTGCGGACTGCGTCGGGACGCCCCTGATCTCGTAACGTAACTATGAAAATGCATAGTTACGTTACGAGTTTTCCCTTCGATTATATATTTTATGAAACATTAGCATTTACAGAACACAACTATTCCACGTAGGTATTTTTTCAAGTTCATTGAAAATAAAATTCATGAACCGTCATTTGACTCATCTGGATCGCTCGAACCTCCTCGCAAAATAAGGCGAGGGCATTCCCAATCGGAATTTCATATTGACAGTTCGAGCGTATATCCGGCGCGCGGAGAATGGCGAGAACAGAAAAACAACAAAATGATTTCTCGGACAAATCGGATGATATTGAAGTTTGCATTGTTGAAACACAATGGAAGTTCCGTAGCCCATTTTTTTCCCAAATTTACGCCTCCAAAATCTTTTACGCCGTTTGCAGAATTCTTATTAGAAATTTTTAAGGATGTTGAGTCCCAAATCGCAAATGATGATAAAATTCTGAAAATTTGGTATGTTTTTGTATGAAGTATTTCAGAGGTCGTGTAAAAATTTCACGACAATTAGGAAGCTCGTTATTAAACAATTAACATTCACAAACTAACTGTTGTTTTATGGAAACTGATGTAACTTTGCAATAAGTTTTTTTTTTCGACCTCTGAATTTTATAATATCTACAATATACTGAAAGCAACGGAGACAAAACGAAGTTTATTGATAAATTTTTTTTTATTTCTTTTCAAAATTGCTCTTAACAAAATGTTAATTTTTTAATAACGAGCTTCCTAATCGCCGTCAAATTTTAACACGACCTCTTAAATACTTCATACAAAAACATACCAAATTTTCCGAATTTTCTTATCATTTTTTATTTCAACCCTTAAGGAGGTTGAAGCAATGATGATAGATTTCGGAAAATTTGGTATGTTTTTACATAAAGTATTCAGGAGGTCGTGTAAAAATTTCATGACGATTAAGAAGCTATTTATTGAACAATAAACATTAACATGTGTCATAGGGACTCAACATCCTTAAGGAGGTGCGATCACTTCCACGGGGTCAAAAAAGAGTCTAAATTTGTTTTATCCAGAGCTGCTCTGATTGATCATTACTTATGTTGATTATTCGTATTATCGACTATAGTGTGCCAAATGTTGTGGTGGTGACCGTCTCCATAAGACGACGTGCTTCGGTAACTCAAAGTGCTCGACTTTGCAGTTTTATTGCGAAAAAACTAAACGGCCAAAATAGCTCAAATTTTGGCAATGGCCGCATAAAGTATTCGTCAAAATCATATGAACTGTTCAAATCCGAAAGTTGGATTCGTAGTAACGATCGCACCTCCTTAAGCCTAAATATGCGAGAAACTATTTCCGATGATAATGAAAATAAAGCAATGACAATTTTTGATCAAGTATTTTCGTTGCATCCCACCGATGCAAACTTTCGCAACATCGTCAAATCGGGACCCTCCCTGATTGTTCGTTTTCGAGCCCGAGAAAACGAAAGAAGAAAAAAGAGCGCGGCATTTATTTTTCGAAATTGCTCGTAGGTTTATTATCCTTGCGATCAAGAGGGAGGGCATCGGACGATGTCGGAGTTCGCATCGTTGGAACCCAACGAAATATTTATTTCCTGAATTTCTCGAAGTTCCTTTGGCCGATTTGAGCTATAAAAATTACGTGGACACTTTTCAAGATTTTTATTTAGCAACCTACACCCTAAATCTACGAAATATAATTTTCAATAAAAGTAAAAATACGGAATCGGAAAAAATTTTCGTTCCATACCAACGATGCAAACTTCAACCTCATAGTTTTCGAAGAAAATTTACGATGAATATCTATCAGAAGTTTTTTTCAGAATATTCATTGGAGATCTGCAGCGAAAAACCGCAAAAAAAAAAACAATTTTGCACATCGACACAAATGAAGGCGAAGTAGGAGCTGTACCACGTGACTTACGAGTGAAATTTTTTAACCGAAATTTCACAAAGATTAATAATATTTGGGGCAAAATATAATCGTCAAGCTCTGCGTCGATTAATTCTACAGGGTCTCGTGTTTTGTTTTTCCCCAAAAAAACTTATCCGTCTTTGAAACAACTGGGTTCGAAAATTTGTGAGGTTATGTTGTTCTCGTAGATGCCCTTAAGCAAAAAAAAACAACTAAAACAGAATTTTCGTCGTTTTATAACGATGCGCATATTCGAGCATCGTCGAATCGAAGTCTCGTTTATTTTCTGACAAATGTTGAACGCACGCGACGGTAGTGGACGGGCGTTCGGTTTGCAGTCTCACCGATCTCTCGCGTCAAGCGCAGCGTTGGCCAGAGCCAAAACTCGAATGGGTGATCGCGCTTGACCGCGCAGCGCCTTGCATCCCCTTTATTTTATGACGTTGAAGTTCGCATCGTTGGAACGCAACGATGTTTGTTTTCATTTTTTTTCCTTTATTTTTATCATCGCCCGAAGCCATTTTTTTTTTTTGCAAAATGAGGTCATGAATTTTCAATAAGAATACGTAGAAATGTTCGAGCGATTTCCATAGCCTAAATCGACCAAAAAGGATTAGAATAATTGGGAAGAATCAATTTTCGTTGCATTCCAACGATCCAAACTTCAACGGAATTTTTTTGGAGTTTATCTGAGTCATTGCTGCTACGGCTGAAGAATAAAAAATTATTATGAATTGTTTCAGGACTTTCCCTTTCAAAGTACTCATTCCTACACCGTTTTTCATTGTTAAAAATTGTTATAAAGAAAACCAAAAATAAAATAAATAAATGGGACCGATTTTGAAGTGGAGCCCCAGTACGATTTAAGGTAAACCGACCAGTCAATGGAGGGGGGTCAGTGAAAGGACGAAAGCCGATTAATATTTAAAATAATTAAAGCATATGAATTGTCGATAAAAACTCGGGTAATTCTATACTTCAGCGGCGATTCCCATAAATGGCCCCCGATTTTTTTTTGCTGATAAACAGCTTTGTTTTGTTATAAACAACGATATTGTTGATGCGGATGAAGGTTCCTATCAATTTTGATTTTTTTATGACCATGTTTTGCAGTTTTGTAAATTTTGTACATGTTCTAATACCGTTTGCGTTAAAGGAGAAAATGTTTCCACTTAGTTTCGTGGCATCGAGGCATCGCAAAATGTAAACATTTCTTTCGGGGGCCATTTTTCGAAAAAGCCGGTAAAGTATAGACCTACCAAAACTCGCGTCATTATAACTTAGCAAAAAAGTGACACGCGTTAAATCATGAGATTGAAGTTTGCATCGTTGGGATGCCACGAAAATGATTATTACTCAATTGGTCGAACTTCTTTCGGCGAATCTTCGTTACGAAAAAATCCTCAATGGCCTATTTAGAAATATAAAAGTTCAATTTGCAAAGAAAATAGGTGAAATGATAAAAATGAGGAAATGAAAATATAAAAAAGAATTTTGTTGGAATCCAACGATGCAAACTTCAAGACCATTTTTTAATGATGGTGACGTTTGCATCGTTGGTATGCAACGAAATGGCATATTTTCGCACTACCCAATCCTTTTTCACAACATTAAAGGTACCAAAATCATTGAAACATTTTTAAACGTCCTTTCCAGGAATCCACAACCTAAGACAATGTTGAAGTTTGCATCGTTGGGATGCAACGAAAAATGTTTGAAATACATTCATTTCCCAATTTCCTGCATCACCTAAAATCTTATCCAGCAAATTCGGACTTCAGATTTCTTACATGAATCCTAAAAAACATTCGCGTGTTTTTCGTAGGCCCAATTGGCCAAAAAAAGATCAAGCTACTGGGGTTTCGTTGTGTTCCAACGATGCAAACTTCAATATCATCAACCTAAGTCAGGAAAAAACGATTTATATGGTTTAAAAAATGACGAAATAGAAAAATATAGAAAAATTTTCGTTGCATTCCAACGTTGGAAACATCAACACCTTACTTTTGATGCGTTTAGCAAGTATTACTTTTATTTTTATCAAGCTGCGATTTTCTGCAAATTCTTAAAATAAATTCGTTATTATAGGTCAGAATTAGACATGTATTTGTTCGCTGGTACTGTACTCTAACCTCTCTCCATTAAAATGAGATATGGATGTACTGATAAAAAGTAGAAGTAAAAATTTAGCTCGTCTGCCGAAACCGCAACAATAATTACTGTTAAGAGATGACAATGTACATTCCATTGAATGATGTCATAAAATCATTTCATTCGTTTTTATAATTCTGACGAAAATTAATTTGCTATTTCTCTATCGAAACAATCTTCAGTAGTTTTTTGACAATGTCACGTTAAGATACAAAAAAGCTTTGTGTATTTTCTACGAAATTGTAATAACAAAAATATAATACCCAAATGTATAAGGATGTTGTGATTTTTGTGCAAAACAATCGTCTCCAAATGCAGCACTTAAGGCGAGAAATCCATTCAGAATTTTCAAAAAATCGATTTTGCTACATATTTTGGAAGTATGATACCCAAAGAATATACTGACCAAAGGAAAACTCGAAATATTGAATATTTGCGGAGCTATCGCATATAGTCTAGAGCGCGGGGTAAGTCACTACAATTAATATTTTTCACATGTTGAAACTTTAATGGGGGATTGTCTTTTTTTTCGCAAAATTTACCGCTTTTTGGGAATTTTTTTGTGAAGAAAGTATACAACGGAAAACTTGTGAAACTTGGCATATAGTTTTATTGATCTGTTTACTACATACAAAAAAATTTTTAAACAATTTCATCAAAAAATCCGCCTCCCACCCCCCTCGACGCGCGATGGTCCTTTTTTGATGGTGTGCACGATTTCTCAAAAACTATTCAACCGATTGCCTTCAAATTTGGACAGAATGCTCAGCTGACATCCTTTTATCGTTTGATGAAGCAAAAAAGCAATACGTTCAATAGTTTTTTATTTATAACAAAAAATCCATCAATTTTTTTCGAAAAATCGATACTTCAAGTTCAAAACGTCACCAAATCGTCAATTTTTTTTTTCCCTTCATCGAACGATAGCTATATGTGTCTAAAGTAAAATGCTTTTTGGGTTTTTGTTGCAGGATAAACGTGAAGGCTGTAATCGTGCACACCATCAAAAAAGGACCATCGCGCGTCGAGGGGGTTGGGAGGCGGATTTTTTGATGAAATTGCTTAAAAATTTTTTTGTATGTAGTAAACAGATCAATAAAACTATATGCCAAGTTTCACAATTTTTCCGTTGTATACTTTCTTCACAAAAAAAATTGCCAAAAAGCGGTAAATTTTGCGAAAAAAAAGACAATCCCCCCTTAAACGCAATTATCTCGAAACTACTTTTTCAAAAACTGCTCGTGTTGTAGCTCAAAAAGTTATCGACCGATTTGGATGAAATTTTGGGATGTTACTCTTAGTAATATTATCGGAAGGATATACCTAAAGTTTGAAAGGTAGCGTATAAATAAATATTTTTTTTGGGGTCAAATATGTCGAAAAAATTGTCGAAAATTCGAACTTTGGAGTAAAATGGCTCCCAAATTTTCAATTTTGCACTTTTTCATCATTTTTAGGTATGTCCTTCCCCTTAATATGTCAGTAAACGAATGACAACTGTAGCACTTTTCGATGTCGCGGAAAACAGGCGTCCGAAGACCCTTAATAACGCCGCCATTTTGTTAGTCATCCCAAAAAATTTTTTTTCTAAAACATGACAGTTATAATAAACTCATGTCCAAATTTGAAAATGATCAGATTATTTTATCCCCTCTAAAAAAATTCCCGAAAAAATACGTATTTTTCACGTTTCGAAAGGGATTTCTCGCCTTGAAGGGTCTTTTCACTTTAGATGCTGGAAAAAATATTATAGCTTTTGATATAAAAGTTGTGAAACTTGATAAATACTCTCGATATACATTTTTTTTTAAATATTCATTCAAGTCACTTTTTATAGACGAAAATGGTAGTTAAAAAAATGTCCTAAAAAAATGTAGGTCTGCGCTGTTGATGAAATCACGGAGATGGATCATCCGAAACCAAAAAAACGAACGGTTTTAGATTCAATATGTTAATGGCTATAGGGCATACCATGCGATTTTTGATATATGAAAAAATAACAAAATAGCGGAGTATTTTCGAAAAAAAAACAAAAAAAAACGGGTTTTTTCACCATTTCCGACAAAAAGATAGTAAGTATGAAAATTCAAAAAAATCCTTTATATGCGCTATAGCTATAGTTGTAAAGAATATGTGGTTAAAATTTCCTAAGGATCGGTTCAGTAGTTTCGAAGTTTTTATCAACAAGCCGATAAAAAACGTTGTTTCGAGAAAAACGCGTTTTAAGTTTCTTTGAGTTACATAAATACATAAAAAATTTTAAATATATTTCGAAAGCGTATTTATTAAGTTTAAAAACTTTTATATGAATATCTATAATATGAACCTATCAAACAAGTTCACGTAAATAGCCTTTTATAGCGTCTAAAATGATAAGACCCCTTAATAGAAATAAATAATACATCGTTATGCTTTACAACGTTAATCGGCACTAAACGTCCATATACCGACGTTCGAGTGTCCATTTACTGATAATTTCGTCCATTCGCCAACGATTTCGTAATTTCGGTATTTATCAATTCCTCCAATACAATTTGTTGCAATTCATTCGAATATATTTTTCTACTATAAGAATAATAACTTTTATTAGATATTTCAAAAAAAAAAAATTGTTTTCGTAATATTTTCATCGTACAGTCAATCTGAATCCAACAGTGTGGTTATTCGTCCATTCGTGATTCAGATCGATTTACCCTATACCCCCAAGAAAATCGGTGGCACGATATCAGCTGGAGGGGGGGCCTATGCATGTTCGAATATCGTGCATTTGCCCTCGTCGCGAAACTGTAGGCCGTTTCGTTCCCACGTCGCGATATATTTTGCTGCCCCGGTGCGAGAAGCGACCGAGCCAACTTTTGCACTTTGCATCCACGTTTCGATGGGCACATCGTATAAATTTATACAATATACATATATAAACAAACACACATATACATTCAGATACACGATATTTGTTCATGACTATTTCGCGTTTTCATCTCATTCCTCATTCCCTTCTCGCCGCGGGCCTGCAGCAAATTTGACCGGACGTTTAAACTCGCTACCTCGTAACGATTCCTCCGAATTGCTCGAATTTACCAATACTGATGTACCTGTTTGTTGGTCGAGTACAATCATTAATTAAAATCGAACGAAATTATGCCCTTGTCAACATCACATTCGTGCAAATTTACGGGAAAACCAATATTATTGTCATTATTATTATTATTATTATTATTATTATTATTATTATTATTATTATTATTATTATTATTATTATTAGTGCTGTTGTAGAGAAGTTTGCATCGTTGGAATGCAACGAAAATTAATTCTTTCAAATTATTCTTTATATTCACTTTTATCTTTTACATTTAATTAAATTAAATTTATCTTAAAAAAGAATTAAATTTTACAGTTCATTATTTAAATAAAAACTTACGACCTCAATTTGCAAAAACAAGGCTTTGGATAATGATAAATAAAGAGAAGTAAAAAAAAAATATCGTTGCATTTCAACTATGCAAATTTACGTCATTTCTTCTTATTGTTGCAAAATATTATTGTTATTATCCAACGTTACTGTTATTATTATTATATCCAAATATGACTGCTATTATTGCTCATGTTATTGTAACCTTTATTATTATTACCGCTAATGTTCTCTTTGGCATTATTACTATCGAATATTATTATTAATAATAGTATTTTTACAAGTATTATTAGTATTACGGTTGCGATTGCTTTTCTTAGTGTCGTTATTATTATTTCCAGACCTTATTATTGTTATTGTTGTTGTCGTTATTATATACTACTTTTACGACTACTGATGTTGAAGTTTGCATCGTTGAAAAGCGACGAACGATAATTCTTTTTAAGGCCTTAGGCCACAGCGACGGGTATAAAATCATGTGCGAATTTAACAATTTTTTTCCTATGAAAAAGTGATTCACTATGATGTTGATGTTTGCATCGTTGGACTGCAACGAAAATATTTTTCTCCAATTGTCAATTTTTTGATTGGCATATCAAAGCTACTTTGAACTTTTCTAAAATCCTTGTTAGAGACTTAAGGCCCACATCTACCAAAATTGATTCTGGATAACAAGAAAAATGGAGAAAAACGAAAATAAAAGAGCCTTTTCGTTGCATTCCAACGATGCAAACTTCAACCTCATGATTCACTCATAAAATTAATTACACTTCTATTTAGTATGAATATCAAGCTGTTAGAAAATATTTCTTTTTTTTTCGATGTACAAAATGGCCGACTACTCGAAACTTCTCGAAACAGCTTTTTTCCAATTGGCGTGACAAATAACTTCAACAATTTTCACTCTATTTACTTGAAATTTAAAAGTGATATTCCTAATTGCATTTCGCAGAGAAGTACGTACGGAATTTCGTATTAATCGAAAACTTTTCATTTTACGAGCAGTTATAATGAAATTTTACACTGAAAATTCATTTCTTAAGTTCAATTCCTACAACTTTTGAATAAAGCAATATTTTTCAAATTCCGTACGCAATTCTCTAGGTATTCTAATGTAGATTGACGAGAATTTTTGTTTTTTGTTCTAGGTGAAAAATTTTTTAAATGCGAAATGTCACGCCGCGGAGCGCCAACAAAAAGATAAAAGAAAATATTAGTAGTCGGCCATTGTGTACGACGTACGTACAAATAGATGTGCAATTAATTTTATGAGCGAAACAATTTTTCATACGAAAAAAAATTGTTAAATTCGCACATGATTTCATACCCGTTACTGTGGCCGAAGGCCTTAATTCATCAATTTTTGGCTTTGGAAATCCGTCGAACGTCTTTTACGTATTCTTGATAGAAATTTACGATCTCAATTTGCAAAGTAAAGGCCTTAGATAAGCAGAAGAAAATAAATCAATAAAAAATAAACAAAAAAAAAAAGATCGTTGCCTTCCAACTATGCAAACTTCAACGTCATCCTTCGTATGCCCCTGTGACATTTATGATCCCATCTTTTTCACGTTCACCCCTCACTCGTCAGTGCCACTTTTGCCACTTTTCGTAGACGGTCGGATCGCCCACTGCGCCCCGTCGAACCCTTTCCCCTGTTTTTCTCGAAACCGTGTTTGTCGTATCCCAAAATCGGTTCGTCGGATTCACTTCAAATTCGAATCGTATTGAAGTTTGCATCCTCGGAACGTAATAATTTAGTGGTATGACGTTGAAGTTTGCATCGGTGGAATGCAACGTTACTTTTCCCCTTTTTTGTTTCTATATATTTATCATTATCCAAAGCCTCGTTTTTTTGCAACTTGCGGTCGTAAATTTCTAATAAGAATACGTAGAAACGTTTGAGCAATATTCACAGCTTAAGCCGGCCAAAAAACATCGAGTAATTAAAAAGAATATATTTCCGTTGCATTCCAACGATACGAAGTGCAACGTCATTTAGTTATCCATTTTTTAATTTATTTTCCAGCAATTTTGTTTGCAGATCGAGATCGCGAATCTCTAATAAGGATACGTAAAAAAATGATGGCGTTGATGTTTGCATCGTGGAACGCAATGAAAGCTCTTTTTAGATTTTATTTTTCATCTTTTTATTGTTATAGAAGATCTTTTTCTTTATATTAAGATTTATATATATGAAAATTTATATTAAGATTTATATATAATAAAATTTATGTTAAGATTTATATTGTGGATCCTTAAATAAATATGTTGCAAAATGGTTGGAGAATTTTTGTAAGCAAAGTTTGTCGAAATGGATTAAAGGAATTCAGAAATATTAATTTTCGTTGCATTCCAACGATGCAATCTTCGACGTTATTTTTTTCACTGCTCGCATTTTGGTAAGTAAAAAATTTCAAAACAGTATCCGGTCATACGAAAGTACTATTAGTAGACTAGAAGTCCATATTTATTGTTTATTTCCGATGAGGCTGCTTGCCAGAACCACCTACTGAAGTATTGAAGTTAGCATCGTTGGAATGCAACGAAAATATATGTTTTTCGTATTCCCAAATTTTTCAGCGCATTTAGGCTAGGAAAGTCGCAAACATTTTTTGAGATTTTTTCTTGCAAATTTATAACCAAAAACTGGAATTAAACAAAATAAGAATAAAAATGAAAAAAAAAAAGAATTTTTGAGAATCCCAACCTTGTCATTCCAATGCTCTACTCGGGGATATGACGATATCCGAGGCGCCACGTTTTGAACGTTGATTCTTGGTATTTGAACCAAAAGAATGAGAATTTCAAGAATAAAAAAAACTATGTATCTTGAAGTTACCTTGCCTCATTTTCCTTGAAATTTTAAAATGCGAAAAATAGTAATTCTTTTGTAACTAACGAAAAGTTCTAATCTTAACGAAAAATAAGCGAAATATCATCTTTTACCGATCTCCATATTTCGTTTATTTTCACTCGATAACCCTAAATTCGCTATCGCCCTCTGAGGAAAAAATCGAAAATCGACTTGCATTTTCGTAGGGCAGATCTACGGAGACCCGTTAACGTGGAAACGTTTCGTCGCCTATGAATAGATTAGGTCTTTTTATAAGTTTCGAAAAAACGAAGGGCGAACGTCGTTCGCGTCTCGGAGATATAATCGATGGTCGATGAATACGCGAAAGGGGACGCCTGTGGCAATCGTACGAAATACGTGCCTCGAATAGAAAACAAGAGACGAAAGAATAGTTTTTGTCCACATCAACTCTCGAAAAGACCCAACGAACTTGCTCGCTTGAAATAAAACACCAAAAAACTTCCCGAATATTCACGTAATACGGGATAAAATATCAGCGGCTACACGATCATCCCGATAAAAAGCGGAACGATCATTTTTCAACACCTCCGCAAACATTGCCCAGCCAGCACAAACGTGCAAAATATCGCGACGATTTATGGCAAGTACGAGCGCCTCGAACGTGCGAACCAGCACGTAAGACGTGAAAATTGCGAAGCGGGGAACGAACAAAAAAAGGCGAGCCATAACCTTACTCTCTCGTACCGTCAGGCCTGCGAATTCGTGTGTATGACGTCACTCTCGCGAAGCAGTCCTCTCTGTGTGACTGCCGGCGCGGCGATGCGGTAATCCAACGTAACTTCAAGGCACGACGACGCACATGTCAAAACAAGCAGGACAAAAGTGAGAAAGCCGCATGAGAAAAAGAACCAGTCGGAAGAAACGTCACAGCGGGAATGTATCGTGTCGCGGCATATCACCAAAAAAGCGCGTTACGAGAATCAAAAGAAGACGCTATTGGGCAAGATATGTTGACGGGTATGGAGAGAAAATGCGAGAAGCAGCACTACGGACACCGTGAACGCGAATCACTGAAGCCCCGTATTATCGTCGCTTCGTCGACGATACAAACGTTTGTAGCGAGAAACAAGATGATTTTTTTTTATTGCGACGCGTGTGGCATTAATTCGCGCAGGACTAGCGCTCGAGGCGGTGCGTCCATCTCGCTCGACGTGTCGTGGATTACTGAGTCTCGCGACAACCACGCGCACTCGTTTCGCGCTTCGGTGACGCGCGCGTTCGCCTGGCGTACTACGGGCTCTCTCTTCGCCCCCACCCCTCCGCCACCATCCAGACACGTATATGGACGAAATTAAAAGATCGCGACAGAACTTTGTCGTGTCATAATAATACACAATACCGGTTCGCAAAGCGTGCACGATGCTTTTAGTTTGCCTCGAGTACATTAGACGTTTATGCAATTGCATCATCGGAATATACGCGTGACCATTCGCGAGCGCATCTTAACGAAAAACTCGCGCGAAATGATCGTCAGGTGGAATGTCCCTCACGATCTACGACGAAATTAATGCGGACACGCGCGCGCGCTAGGCTTCCGGCATTGCTTGCAGTATTGTTGCACGCAGCAGTTTCATATTGTTAAAGGCTACATCCACGTCAGTGGGTCGAAATAATGCATTCTCCAAAAATATTTTTTTCCAAAAATGACCATAGATTTTGTATTTGTTTCAATACGTCAGAGCGTTGTTAAAAGAAATTATTTTAAAAATCGACGATCGTCAACGACTCGCATTTATTATTGACTCGAATAACCCGTTTGGTTTTTAGATTCCCCATGGACCGTTTAATCTGAAAAGTGTCCACCGTTTTTGTTGTTGTTTTTCTGTATTTTTTTCCAACGTTCACAATATATATATACCTTCGTGTTGAAAAAAATGCCTTTCTTTGTCCCCAACCCGTTTCGCGGAAACGAAATTCGGTACTCGGCCATTTTTTTCAGGCCTCTAGGTTGATGTCGCCCCTTACCCTCGCAACGCCGAGGGTCGCGTTCGTTCGCGCTCCGCGCGACACCCCGTGGTTTTCGGCGTGAGGGGAATGGGAGTTTCGAACAAAGCCATAATACCGATTTGTCGCACGTAGCGTAGCAGATTGCGGGAGGCGATTGCAGTAGGCCGCGAGAGAGTTCTCGTGTTGTGCCTTGGCCATGCTCGCTGCGGTGCCGCTACTCCGACACGAGGTGGCGCGGCCATAACGCGCGCGTGCGCACCAAGCTGTGTGTGTGTGTGGCGAAAGAGACCCAAGCTGCTAAGGGCAAGCGAGTCATCGGGCTGTGCGGAGGCCGCTGGTGTCGCGGTGCGTCGATGATAGAAATACAAGGAAATGAAGTGTGCGAGCATGTACGATATATATATATATATATACATATATATATATGTATATACAAATATTATAAATGGGGAAAAATCCTCTCGAAGTGTACGACTTCAAGGACCGGCCTCGAAATAACTAAAAAATCGACGTTTACGCCGATACCCAACACGATACAGACACAAAGGATTCAAAGTATTCTTCCTCCGAGCAGACACTGACGGTAGAGCAGCGACGGGAACGCAGCATCAGTGGTTCTCAATATATACCGTGTCTCAAAATCACCTGACATTAAAATTTATCAATAAAACGTATTATTTATTTGAAAAGTACGAATATTTTTATTTTAATATAAGATACAAACATGGAGGTTATGTGTGAAACGGGATATCCGATAAATGGCACAATCGACATGGACTTGGAAGACATATTCTCTCAACAAGATGGCGCCACCAACCACACTGGGGGCGAAACAATGCAGTGATTGCAGACGAAGCTTCATGTTTGTGTTGCCTCGCGCTGCGGCGATGTAAAGTGGCCGCCAAGATCGAGCGATTTGACGCCATTGGACTTCTTTCTTTGGGGTTTTTTGAAAGGAAAAGTATGCGCCAATGAGCCGAAGACCTTTCCGGAGCTCAAAGAAGCAATTGGACGCACCATTAATGAAATTAGATCGCGATTATGCCAAAATGTTATTGAAAATGTCGTCAAAAAAATGAACGTTTGCAAACAGAAACGAGGCGGCCATTTATCGTATATCGTGTTCCACACATAACCTCCATGTTTATACCTTATATTAAATGCTGAGGCTAGCTAATTTCATGCGGTTCGCGCTGTACAACGTCCCAAACACACAAACCCAAACAAATCAACCCAAACCCAAAATGACAAACCCAAACAAACTCAAGTCCAAATAAACAAACCCAAACCCAAACAAAAACCAACCAACCCAAACAAAACAAACACACCCAAACAAACCAACCCAAACGCAAACAAACCCAAACAACACAAACAAAAAAAACTGAAACCCAAACAAAACCAACACAAACCCAAAAAAATATCGAAACCCAAACAAAACCAACCAACACAAACCCAAAAAAAAACCGAAACCCAAACAAAACCAACACAAGCCCAAAAAAAATATCGAAACCCAAACAAAACCAACCAACACAAACCCAAAAAAAAACTGAAACCCAAAAAAAACCAACACAAACCCAAAAAAAATATCGAAACCCAAACAAAACCAACCAACACAAACCCAAAAAAAACCGAAACCCAAACAAAACCAACGCAAGCCCAAAAAAATATCGAAACCCAAACAAAACCAACCAACACAAACCCAAAAAAAAACCGAAACCCAAACAAAACCAATCAACACAAACCCAAAAAAAAACCGAAACCCAAACAAAACCAATCAACACAAACCCAAAAAACCGAAACCCAAACAAAACGAACCAACCATCGAAAACCCAAACACAACCAACCAACCCAAATCCAAACACTACAAACCAACCCAAACCCAAGCAAAATTATAAAGATTTTCTTCGGATGACTACGTGTAAATTATTCTTCCAGATAGTTTGTTTAACAATTTAACACATTCTATTCGGACAATTATATATATGTTATTGGTCCGGATACTACGCGAATCATCATACTATGCACGCCTACTGGAAATACGGCGTGAACTGAGCCGCTATCCGGACGAACAACATACGCTTATTCGTCCGATAACCGGACGGGGAGACACTCCGTATATTAAAATTAAAATATTCGTACTTTTCAAATAAATAATACGTTTTATCAATGAACAAAATGTTTGAGACATCCTTTAGCTGGCGCGATGGAAGCGCATTTCGCGCAACTATAACCCGCCTGTTCGCAACGCGCACTTTGATTTTTACTTTTTCGTCGTATCGCGCGGTATCCCAAATTCCAATGCTGCAATGCTGTTCTTATTTTGCTTTCCTCGCGCTCGGAAACTCGGCGTATCTATTAATAAACGAGAGTTGCGTTATCGAGTATTACTACGCCGCATAGCTTAACACGAAAGTGTTCAAACGCGAAGCATAATACTTTTCTTTTTTCTTTAGAAATTCATTACGTAATTGCCGAGTGGTCGGGTATGATTTATATTTCAGCAAGTCTTGATATTCCTTTGTACATGAAAATATCGATGACCGAACTGCGCGCGCCCGGATCGATGAGTGTGAAGTTTCGCAACTTCGATTACGCGATTCTGCACAGTGTCGACCCTTAAATTCTATAAATACGAAGGTTTTTATATCCATTTGTACATTGAAAGTACATTTTTTAAATATTTTTCACTTTACTGGACCCTGGGCTTTAGTAAAGTCCCGGCGGCACTTTGTTTGAGTAATAATTACCTCATTGTTCATCAATGTTTTTCAATAAAAATAAAACTTACGCTTGGCAACATCGTGTATTAATTGCGTGTAAAAGCTTGGCCTCGTTATCCCAATGCTCTTGTTAAAAAAGAATATTTAAAATCGATGTTTTTCGGACTCCAAACTTATGCAAACGCGTAGGGATGTTCTCACTTTAGACGCGAAGAAAAGGCTATTTTCATGAATTTTTTGGATAGCTTTATATTATAGATGTTGATATAAAAGTTGTTACACTTAATAAATACACTTTCGAAATGCACCCAATTTTTTTAAAATTTAGTTCACTATTTATAGACAAGAATGGTAGTTAAAAAAATGCCCTAAAAAATTGTCGTTCTGCCCTGCTGATGAAATCTCGGAGACGTTTCATCCGAAACAAAAAAATCAAACGGTTTTAGATTCAGTATGTTATTGGCTATAGCGCATATCATAAGATTTTTTATACATGCAAAAATAACAAAATTAACATTTTTCAGAAAAAAAAACAAGATGTTTTTTTTCACCGTTTTTGGAAAAAAATCGGAAACATCAAAATTTAAAAAAATCTTGATATGCGCTATAGCTATAGTTGTGAAGAATATGTGGTTGAAATTTCATAAGGATGTTGTTTCGGGAAAAACGCGTTTAAAGTTCTTTGGGTTACATAAATCCATTTGAAAAAAATTAATGTATTTCGAAAGTATATTTATTAAGGAGGTACACTCATTACTACGAATCCAACTCTGGGATTTGAAATTTTTATATGATTTTGACGAATACTTTATGCGCCTATTGGCAAAATTTGAGCTATTCTGACCGTTTAGTTTTTTCGCAATAAAACTGCAAAGTCGAGCACTTTGAGTTACCGAAGCACGTCGTCTTATGGAGACGGTTAACCGGAAGTGCGGTGATCGTGATTTTTCTGCTCACGTATCCAGCTAAACCCGTTGGAAAACTGAAATTCGATATAATAGATATTGTAAAAATAAGAAAATCAATCTTCACCGTGCAGTTAAAGCACTACATTACAAGAAAGTTTCAACTTCCGGTTGAAAATGGTCAGAACGACGAAATAGCACCCACAGACTTAGCAACGTCGCGAGTAACAGCTGATGCGTTTGGCGAACATAACCCAGCTTTGTTTTGAAATTAATTTGAATAGAAGCCGCCACAAAATATGCAAACAACAATTTGTGGACTTTTATCATTTATCACGTATCAATAATATGTATAATTATATTCTGCCTATCGTGTTAATTCCGCTGAGATAACTCAAGCTTATCTTAATAGGTTTCCGGCTGATTTTTGTTGTCTTTTTAGTCCGTTCATGTGGTGGATATGTTAATATTATTATTACGAAGATTACTACCGAGTCGTTGACAATCTAATTTTTCAGTTTTTATTTGTTCACGTGCAATAAATTCATCATTTACCACAACATTTGGCACACTATAATCGATAATACGTATAATCAACATAAGTAAACATCAAGCAGAGCAGCTGTGGGTAAAATAAATTTAGACTCTTTTTCGACCCCGTGAAAGTGATCGTACCGCCTTAAGTGTAACAATTTTTATATCGATATCTATAATATAAACCTATCAAAAAGTTCATGAAAATAGCCTTTTTAGCGTCAAAAGTGAGAAGACCCCTTAAATTCGCGAGCTTAAGAAAATTCCCAAGGCTCCCACAATAGCGAACAGAGAGGGCGAAATAAAGCTCTGTAATTTAAATACACGCACCACACATAAACATGCGCATGCACAAATAGAAACGATAGAGTAGACCAGCTGCCCGCATCTTCTTTACTACGTAGATACGTTACTTTTACTACAGCCTGCTCTCGTAAAGGCAAATGCTTTACTTATCTCTCAGATTAACCAATATATGAATATAGCTATATATCGTAATCCTCCACTGGGTTAACGCGTTACCCCCACTTGTAGCGCAAAGAAAAAGGCCTTTTTCATGAATTTTTTTAAAGAAAACTACAAAACTTTTTTAATCGATCAATATACCATCTTAAAGAATACATCTTGAAGAACTTTCAGTAATTTTTTTATTGAAAAATATTACATTGTCTAGTGGCAAATGGCCGTCAATGAAATAATGTTTTTATATACACGGTTCGCGGTGACCAACATTGCGGCGAAGTGGATCATCTGAAAAAAAAATGCGGATGGATTTAGTCAAATATAAGTATATACTAGTCTTTAATCGAAGGATTTTAAAAAATATTCATTTTTCACAAAATGGCGGACAGTCAAAGTTAATGGTTCGATTTTAACGAAAAAAACGGCCGTTTTTTGGCTATAAAACGGCCATTTTTTTCGAAAAAAAAAATCGAACGATTAAAGACTACATTTTTATGTATTAAATAAGCCTGCAAAATTTCAAGAAGATCGGTTCATTAGTGTTCGAGTCATCTTGGTCACCGACTTCAGAAATGCCATTGTGAGAAAAACGCGTTTAAAGTTTCAATTTCAGTTCTTCAATTCACGGATTCTTCTCTTTCAACGCTCATATCTCAGTCAATTTTGTTCGGATCGACTTGAAATTTTCAGGACATATTCTCAGATACTTATACTTCAAAAAAATGCAATAAAAAAATCGATTTTTTCAAAATCGCAAGTGGGGGTAACCCCTTAAAACACCATCATTCGCCCAGGCATTTCAGTCGGATTATTTAATAGCACGGAGGGATTCTCAATGCTAGCCATCCTCACCGACCCTCCTTCCCGATTAATAAGTAATCGCAGAAAAAAACCCTCATCCATATTTACTGGCAACCATGTTCCCCGGCACGTTCTATGAAGTTTTTTCTACTTTTTCTAACCTCCTCAAAGGGACACGTCAAACCTCGTACGGATGGGTTTATTCCGAAGGGAGATGGATGATGGGGGAGGGGGGGGGGGGGTTAGCAGAGTAGCAGAGAATTACGCGAGTAGAGGAAAACTTGTCAAATTATTTTCTGCTCGAGAACGTTTGGACATTTGGATCGTATATGGGAGTAATTCAATTTCGTACTAAGTTCGAGATCGTTAACCCATCCCCCTTTTCCCGTAGATGTACTTTATCCCACCGTAACGTACTATCCTCATCAGACATAAACTGTGCGTGTGTCTGTTCATGCGAATATATATATATATATATATATATATATATATATATATATGTGCGATTCTGAAGATGCGAAAGGGTCGAATCGTTCTGGCGAGTAAATAATAATTCGCGCACTAGACGTAGTCGGCGCCACCGGCGCGTTCAACGAGCAACGACTCGGAATCATCCCGTTACAAGATAGACCGGGACTGAAGAGGTGCCCTCTAAACTTCGTTTCGTCGGTCGTGTATAAAACATTCGAGGAAGCGCTTCTGCGTTTCTTGGATACTTTTCGAAAAACGCGCTATTGTGCTTCGTCGAACCGCTAACGATGAGAGAAGTAGCAAAAGAAAGAAAGGAGAAGAAGGCGAATGAGAAGACGGAGCGCAATTAAGAAAAAAACGTAAGCTTGGGTAAAAGAGAACGGAAAAGAGTAGGCAAAAGTGGTGGAGTCGAAGGCCCGAGATAACGTTCTTCAAGCTTTCACTATGGGAAAATCGATTTTTAAATTAATCGCTTCGTCGGAAGGGAGCGCCTTCATCACCAATCGCAGCCAACGTGAAATATATAGATGTGTATATATGATTCCAGACACCAAGCCGTTTCATGACTATATTATCCGTAATCGAAGTGAGGCAAATTCCGAGAAGCTTTCTGTCACACACACACGCGCGTGCACACACCCACGCGTCCCCCACACACATACACACACACACACCCGCATATACATATGCAGATATCCGAAGATGCGAATTTTCGATCCTCTCGAGAAAGGATCTTCGAAATCGTTGTCACAGAAACCACAGTGCGTGCGTGCGCGTGCGTGCGCGTGCGTGCGTGCGTGCGCGTGCGTGCGTGCGTGCGCGTGCGTGCGTGCGCGTGCGTGCGTGCGTGCGCGTGCGTGCGTGCGTGCGCGTGCGTGCGTGCGTGCGCGTGCGTGCGTGCGTGCGTGCGTGCGCGTGCGTGCGTGCGTGCGCGTGCGTGCGTGCGTGCGCGTGCGTGCGTGCGTGCGCGTGCGTGCGTGCGTGCGCGTGCGTGCGTGCGTGCGCGTGCGTGCGTGCGTGCGTGCGTGCGTGCGTGTGTGTGTGTGTGTGTGTGTGTGGATGCAATGGAGAATTACGTTGACGTGCCTATATGCGAACGCGATTCTCCATCACAATCCTCCGTTTTACCATTTCTGGCGTACACATATCCTATTTCTCACTCCTGTGCACATAGTATATCTGTGTACATTTGTTTTTACGAGTGACTGAATGAGATCTCTCTGGGGATCGATCCTGACGGGCGCTTGGAACACTCGGGCGAGACTGCGAGTCTTCCTGCCTCCGTTTCTGCAGTCCGTGTATACATAATACAGAAATACAGGGACCGTTTCGCTCGAATTCACCGATCGCAATTCACCTTTGAGGGATAGGATTACATTTCAGACGTACGATTCTTGTTGTTGCAGTTTTATAGCGTAGGGTTTTAACTTTAATTTGGAAGCAAGACTTTGGGAAAATGAGAAGACTGAAGTGAGAAGACCCCTTAAACTAGTTTTCGCCTTTTTCAGAATGCTCGAGATGTTTTCAGATGTCAAATGACATCAAATTTCACATTTGTGTACGCTCGCGTGTAAGTCACGCACATAACCTATGCGTTCGAACGGTGATGTCATAAACGCCAGCGCCGATAGCCTGGCATTTCACGCCAACGTCTACGATTTGAATTATCGTGATATAAAAACAATGAATAATTATCTTTAGAATTATTTTAAAGAAAAACTTTTTTGACATTTTGTTTTGTTATCACAAAAGATCAATTCTAAAAGAGAAATCGAACATTTTTTTTTCTTCTTTAACAACTGATTTACTGATATGCCTCAAATACACCGATAACTTTGCGAGTCCAATAAAAATATATTTTTCGGCAGGAAACACGATCGGGTTTGCTTCGAACCAAAATACTTCGATCATAGCGTATTCGATTTATTCAAACATATAAGAGGTGGCTCGAAATAACCTGCCATTTTGAATTGCGCGCCATTTTGGTGTGGCGAATATAGAGTACCAATATTCCACAGCTGAATTGGCCACTAAGATCGTGTGATTGACGCCATTGGACATCATTCTTTGGCCTGATTTCTGAAAGGAAAAGTGTATGCCAATGATCCCCAGTCCATTCCGTAGCTCAAGGAAGCAATTGGACGCACAATTAATGAAATTACTCCGCAATTATGCCGAAATGTTATTGACAATTTCGTCAAAAAGGGTGAACGTTTCCTAACCTGGACGAGGCGGCCATTTATCCGATATTGCCTTCGACACATAACCTCCATGTTTGTACTTTATATTAAGGATGTTGAGTCCCAAATCGCAAATGATGATAAAATTCTGAAAATTTGGTATATTTTTGTATGAAGTATTTCAGAGGTCGTGTAAAAATTTCACGACAATTAGGAAGCTCGTTATTGAACAATTAACATTCACAAATTAAATGTTGTTTTATAGAAACTGATGTAACTTTGCAATAAGTTTTTTTTTGACCTCTCAATTTTATAATATCTACAATATAATGAAAGCAACGGAAACAAAACGAAGTTTAGTGATAAATTTTTTTTAATTTCTTTTAAAAATTGTTCTTAACAAAATGTTAATATTTAATAACGAGCTTCCTAATCGTCGTGAAATTTTAACACGACCTCTTAAATACTTCATACAAAAACATACCAAATTTTCAGAATTTTCTTATCATTTTTTATTTCAACCCTTAAGGAGGTTGAAGTAATGATGATAGAATTCTGAAAATTTGGTATTTTTTTACATGAAGTATTCAGGAGGTCGTGTAAAAATTTCATGACGATTAAGAATCTATTTATTGAACAATTAACATTAACATGTTTCATAGGGACTCAACATCCTTCAAATAAAAATACTCGTACTTTTCGAACAATGTTTCATTAATAAATTTAAATGTCAAGTCATTTTTAAACACCCTTTACTTTACCTTATTTACTTACGCGATTAACGCGCAAAACTGATCGGATAATAAAAGAAGAAGAATAAACCAAACAGCAAAAATACAAAAAATGACCGAAGATTGCAAATGATATTTGCGTCGGATATTTCACATTTTCGGCAATAATTTGGGAGGCGTCTCACAGGACTCGGAATCGATTCACCTCATCCATGAACTCGACGTTTCTCGAGCTAAGGATGTATATATTTAACAGCTGTATACATGGTTATAGGGCATTCACACTCGATATACATGCATATTTATGCGCTCGCGTGTACACGTAGATCGTCCCGCTTGGTGCTCGGCGTGTCAAATATTTCGAATTACGCCCGTCTGCTTCGCAACAATCGATGCACACGTGTATACCTATATGTGTGTCGGTATGCGGACACGTGAATAATAACCGAGGCAAAGGGTCGATGCATCGTTATGACATTGGGGAACGTCAGGCAGAATAAATTGCCAGTTTGAGAATAAACGATTTATCGTGATTACATGGCGAGAGATGAAATTTTATCGGGTCAGCTCCGTTCCAAGTAGGCCGACATATTGACGGTACAACGGCCCTGACTTTTCTCATTACGAAATTGCATATGCACCGGGCCGGAAACAATCCGGATGCGTATGTTAAGGGGGAAAATACATATAAATGGTCGGAAACGACGAAAAATTTCGGGATTTTTTTTTAACGCAACTACTGGACCAATCGTTTTGAATTTTTTAGGGTATTTTGTTGTACATTAGAAGACGGGAAAAACATTTTTTTTTATCGACAAGAAGTGTTCATCAGCAGCCTGCAGCCAATTGTGGCCGAACGAATTTTTTCCGTGATGTCGAACTGCGGCAGCTGTAGTTTTTTAAAAATTTGAAACAAAAAGTTAAAAAACCATTACATTCTATATGAAAGTACGCCGTCGATAGACCAAGAAAAAGTTGAATATTGTGATAATGACGGCAGTCAGAAAAAAAAAAGATTGAATTTTCACCGAAAATTTTCGTATTTTTATGCAAAAAATGATTGTTTAATTAATTTTTTTCTTGAATATGGAGGTTTATCGACGAGGGTTTGCAATTATGTGTCTTAAAACCTTTGGTTGAAATGAATCGGATAAATAGTTTTTTTTTTATCGCTGCCGCAAATTTCGAAAATTTGTTCAGCGACAATTGGCTGCAGGCTGCTGATGAACACTTATTGTCGATTAAAAAAATGTTTTTCAAGTTTTATAATGTACAACGATATACCCTGCAAATTTCAAAACGATTGGTCCAATAGTTGCGTTGGAAAATATTCCCGAAATGTTTCGTCGTTTTCGACCATTTATATGTATTTCCCCTTAAGGTCAAAAAAATAATTCATTTAACATCTTTGTTTCTCATCCTGTCAAACGATGTTATTGGGTATAAGAAAAATTAACACCAATCTTGAATTCTCGGACTCGAGTCTAAGTGACGACCTTGGATTCTTTTCCCCTTTCCACCACCGTTTGATTATAATGGAAAATTCGTTGATTACCGTAAAATTGGGTTACTTTGAACAGGTTTTCAACGTTGGTAATTCTTCAGATATTGGGTTATGAATGATGTTTTTCATTAACAATATTTTTACGAGCAAAGAATCGTTACCAATATTTTCGAATTTTTCAAAAACCCAAACAAACCCAATATAAGCGTCGAAATATTTAAAAATGCCCTATTTTATCACGTGTTTTCGCGAACTTCACAACCCCGTGACTTTTTATAGGGAGGGGCGGGGGTATGAATGTCAGCTTCCGCTGATTGAATATCGTCATCTATAACTCAATAAATGAGAAAATAGCAAAAAAATGTTAGGCTCATTTTTAGAAAAAGTTTCTTTTTGTAAATTTTTTGAATATACGAAATTTCAACTTTTTTCCTCGAATAAAACAATGTGTCATATGGCTATCAAGTGTATAAAAAAGCCAAGCCCCCCTTCCACATTTTTTTACATTGCATTAAGCTTCTTTTTCATGATTTTCTTGAGTGCGACTTGTCAAGGCAGTCACATATCAAACTTCAAACGCGATCAGCCATCATGTGATCGGCAAATTCATCGTGATCCTTTTTTTCTATCTCGAAATAAGAAGTAGAAAGCAAGTTTCACGAAATTGGCCATTTTTTTTTTAAATGATTGAATAACATAATCTCCGTATGCACAACAAAGTGTATCAGGGTAGTTCGAACTGGGTCGTTTTCGCTTTGCGTACGTCGACATACCACTGAATTAATTTATAATAGCAAATGATAAAAAAAAACCAACAAAACATTTCTTAAGGATGTTGAGTCCCTATGAAACATGTTAATGTTAATTGTTCAATAAATAGCTTCTTAATCGTCATAAAATTTTTACACGACCTCCTGAATGCTTCATGTAAAAACATACCAAATTTTCAGAATTCTATCATCATTACTTCAACCTCCTTAAGGGTTGAAATAAAAAATGATAAGAAAATTCTGAAAATTTGGTATGTTTTTGTATGAAGTATTTAAGAGGTCGTGTTACAATTTCACAACGATTAGGAAGCTCGTTATTAAAAAATTAACATTTTGTTAAGAACAATTTTTAAAAGAAATTAAAAAAAAATTATCAATAAACTTCGTTTTGTTTCCGTTGCTTTCAGTATATTGTAGATATTATAAAATTAAAAGGCCAAAAAAAAACTTATTGCAAAGTTACATCAGTTTCCATAAAACAACATTTAATTTGTGACTGTTAATTGTTCAATAACGAGCTTCCTAATTGTCGTGAAATTTTTACACGACCTCTGAAATACTTCATACAAAAACATACCAAATTTTCAGAATTTTATCGTCATTTGCGATTTGAGACTCAACATCCTTAAGTGAACTGCTAGAGACACTCACTACAAAAGGAAAATCCATTTCCAAAGCCTGTGTAGGATATGTTTGAAATCACCATTAAATTAATGTAATACATGTATCTATATCAAATCATTTCAAGGATCGGCAGCTCCCTAAAACGAAGAATTCGCTGAGTCAAATTCAAGGGCCGTCCTCGAAACCCCATTATGCTCCGGAAGCCAACATAACACTTCAATTGTATTTAAGAAAACGTGTAGTATTTATTTGAAAAGTACGAATGTTTTCATTTTAATATGAGGTACAAACTTGGAGGTTATGTGTGGAACGCAATATCCGAAAAATGGCACAAGCGGCCATGGACTTGGAAGACATATTCTTTCAATAAGATGGCGCCATCTGCCACACTGCGGGCGAAACAATGCAGTTATTGCAGACGAAGTTGCATGGTCGCGTTATCGCGCGCCGCGGCGTTGTGAAGTGGCCACCTAGATCGTGCGATTTGTCGCTATTGGACTTTTTTCTTTGGGGTTTTCTGAATGTGAAAGTGTATGCCAATGATCCACAGACCATTCCGGAGCTGAACGAATCAATTGGACGCACCGTTCATAAAATTAGTGTCGCAATTATGCCAAAATGTTATTGAAAATTTCGTGAAAAGAGTGAACGTTTGCAAACAGGGACGTGGCGTCCATTTATCGAATATTGTGTTCCACACATAACCTCCATGTGTGTACCGTATATTAAAATAAAAATATTCGTACGTTTAAAATAAATAATACGTTTTATGACTACATTGACATGTCAGGTTATTTTGAAACACCCTACATATACACACGCGTAGGTATATATGAATATAGGTATAGGGGAATTGTGCTTACGACGGCATAAGGGGGCGTACATAAATTACATAATGCAATTGGGAGGGGGGGTGGCACGGCCTGGCGTTACGGTCTACGTACGTGGGGGAGGGAGGGGGTCGAGGTTTGCGTTACGTCACGATTTTAGGACTGCTAGAAATAGCAAAATTCCTGCATGTTCAAGTAATCGAAATTTTAAACTCATCGTTCAGAATACATGAAGTGCAAGCTCTTATTATTTTGAGAAATATAATAAAAATGAAAAACCGTCATATCGCCCGCGACTTCATACTTTAATGTAAGTATCAATATTCTAGGAAAAAAAACATAACTTTATATCAAGAAAAACGGAACGAAAACTTAGATCGCGATTTCCTCGAAACTGTTTTTTTCGACCTTGTCTCAGCGAATACTCAAAAACTTATCAACCGATTTTTATTTTTTTTTACCTTTTTGTAATCGCAGTATCTAAGGTTGTACATAGCCGATTTTATGAATTTTGATTACTACTATTTTTAATGATTGCTTGAGTACAAAAAAGCGCCTTGAAAATAGAAAAAAATGTCCGAACTGTCGGCATTTTGTAAAAAAAAACAAAAATAAAAAACGGCTACGCATAACGATAGCTATCTATTTGTATATATATATCGATAAATTGTTGACTTTTTAGTTACAGATAACCTTTCATAAAGATATCGATGGGACAATAGATTTTTTTTCGTCGCCAAATCAAGGTTAATGTGAAAAAAAATTCATAAAAATTGGTATAAAACTAGATGAATATATACTTTATAAAATGAGTATAAACCTGATCCTTCCATAGTTAGTTATTTCTTTGAAAAAAAAACGCAATTCTTGACGACAAAGCACCCGTTACGTAACGGAATAGTTGGGGGGGGGGGTTCGGCCAGGCGTTACGGTTCTTTTTCGTGGGGGGGGTCAGAAATCGGGGAATTTTACGTTACATAATTTATGGACGCCCCCTAACCAGTTAAGACGACACACCCTGAATATCTTTCCAAATACTAGCGCTGTACAAACAATGGCGTATGCAAAATTTTTGTTCGGGGGGGGGGCATCGTTGAGCACGGGCATGGGGAGGAGGGAATGTAATTATTCTGGGACTCCTTGGCTTTTTTGTATGGTCGATTTGGACCGTCTGCGGGGGGGGGCACGTGCCCCCGGAATCCGCCTCTGTATACGAATAACGATGACGTTCTATGGTCGGCCAGTAAGTGTCGCCAGCAGCGAAATCTAGTATAGCCGTCAGTGAATGCGAGCTTTTACGTAGTAAATATTTTCGTGATCTTGAAATGCACAAAAAACTGACCACGTTATTAGCTGGTGCTAAAAATACCCGTCAGGTAACATTTTTCCTTCTTGAACTAATTTATTCATAATCTAGGATCATTGTACTGCACAAATACTGCAGAAGGGATATTCTAACTCTATAGCTTTTCTCACAGGAAATATACAAAATCTGCATTCACTTATGGGTAAGTTGACATACCTGACAACGGTCTAAGATGGCACACTATGTAATATTACCCTGCTGCGTATAGAATCGGATATAAAATCAGATATTTCGGTTTATCTTTATAGGATGTCTGGCCATTATGAACCTCGACACGTGAGAGCTGGCCACGTGAACACCTGACCAAGGCTATTGAAGCAGCATAGTCGAATCGAATGAGTTGGCTTTTAGTATCCAAACATTTTAACGTGCCACGGGCAATACTTCCGCGCCACTATAATAATATTCCAGCAAATGTTGGTCGCTATAAACCAACCTTTAACCCAGAAATTAATGGATCGTAGCATAATTCGATCTACGTGTGCAAGGTGATGTCCATATGCCACCTTAGACTGAAGTATGCTGTCTTGCACAATTACAGACGTTGACCTACACGTCGTTTATTATTATCCTATTTTTCATTTGACGAGAGAAAACCGTTTAGAATTTTCAAAAAATCGATTTTTTCTACATCTGTTGAAATTATAATATATTAAGGGGTCTTCTCACTTTAGATGCTAAAAAAGGCTGTCTTCATGATTTTTTTAAAAGGTTTATATTATAGATATTGATGTAAAAGTTGTTACACTTCATAAATACTCTTTCGAAGTACGTTAAAAAGAAATTATGTATTTATGTAACCCATTATGTATTTCGCGTTTGTCTCGAGACAAGGTTTTTCGACGGCTTGTTGATAAAGTCTTCGAAACTACTGAACCGATCCTTATGAAATTTTAACCACATATTGTTTACAACTATTGCTATAACCCATATCAGGATTTTTTTTAAATTTTCATATTTATTTACTTATTGCATATTTTTTTGCCAAAAACGGTGAAAAACACGTTTTTTTTGTTTGTTTTTCAGAAATGTCCGGCCTTTTGTTATTTTTGCATATATCAAAAATCGTTTGGTATGCGCTATAGCCATTAACATACTGAATCTAAAACCGTTTGATTTTTTTATTTCGGATGATCCATCTTTGAGATTTCATCAACAGCGCAGGCCTTACAATTTTTTAGAACTTTTTTTAACTACCATTTTCGTCTATAAATACTGACTTAAATAAAATAATTTTTTTTGAGTGCATCTCGAAAGTGTATGAAGCGTAACAACTTTTGTATCAATATCTATAATATTAATCTATCAAAAAAAGTCAGGAAAATTGCCTTTTTAGCGTCTAAAGTGAGAAGACCCCTTAAGAGATACCGTTAAAAAGAAAAATCGAAATATGAAGTGATTACGGAGTTATAGCTCATAGTGGAGAGCGCCAAGACCGCATACCGCGAACTAGCGAGCCAGGAACTTTAGGGACGGAGCAATTTTTCCTTCACCGTACTTTTGTATATACCTGCTTTTTGCTTTTCGAGGAAGTTGAAGGCTTAGTGTGTGGGTCTGGAATCGCTGAATGATCGGCAAGTCACTAAAATTTCTAGTTTTATCGCATTGAAACATTAAACGCGATAATCTCAAAACTACATTTTCAAAAACTGCTCACACGCTAGCTCAAAATTTTATTGATCGATCTCGCCGCAATTTCGCGAGGTTTCTGTCTATGACATTACTGGAAGGATAAACTCCAAGTTTGGAGGATATCGCGTAGATGAACAATTTTTTGGGGTAAAAACTATCGAAAAAAATGGTCGAAAATTTGAATTTTTGGTTAAAAAGTCTCAGTAATTTTCAATTTTATACTTTTTCATAATTTTATAGGTTTGTTCTCCAGTGAATCGTGCCAGTAATCGGAAAATATGTTTGTTTTCGGTTTCAAACGAACGGTAAATATGTAAAAAATGCAAAGACTATAACGTCGCCATTTTTTTTTTTTTAAATGTTTTTGAGCTCTTTAAACCTATAATAAAATCACATTAAAATTTAAAAATGATGCGATTGTTTCATCACCCTCGAAAAAATTCACAATGGCTGATTTTCGGGCGTCTAAAGGGTTCTCTCCCCTCAAGCAACTAATGACCTGAAACTGATTCTATTTAATTACAATAATAAACCTTTATGAATATAAGCCTGACTTTACATTCATACGACGTCATTTGTATAAATATTTATCGTAAGAGAAAAAAATATGCCATCTCAAGCCCAACCCCCCTACGTTTATTACCGGTATGATGTCATCGGCTTGCGCAATGCTTTCTAAACGTCCGTGAGTCACGGTTGCGGCTGGAGACCGGTTAATAAATCGGCTAATAAACGAGAGTCGAGCTGCTATAACAAGCGAATCCCTCAATTGGTCGCTTCTTGTCATACCGGTGATTTTCTTTTTCCATCCGTGTCTTTTAGTTACATTGAATTTTTGTGATTTTTTTCTCTCTTCTTTATGGCGCAGCTAACGAACAAACGAGCCAACTTTTGCTCTACAATTGAAAGGTGGAAAAGAAACGTTGCAAATATTTTTCTCGCACTCGAATAAACTTCGAGTAGATAAGTAGATCCACTTGAATCCTCGCTGTTCTATTTTGAAAGCGGGGATGGATGAACGAGCAAGGAGGAGATCGTTTTATTCAAAGGTTATGGTTTCGTTGCTGCTCGATTCGAGAATGATCGATAATTTCTCTAGGCTGCGAAACTCATCGGGTGGAAAATACGCCAATACATAATTGTTTTCTAGTCTACCGAACCCACTCGAAGAAAGTTGATGCTCCCGCGGCAATCGGGCAAACGTCGAAAGAGCTGTCGATAATTCGTTGCACGCCCCTCTCGAATAGCATCTCAAACGCGAGGAAGAAAGTAACGATCGATGAAACATTTATTGCTCTCCATGGTAACACGCTCTCGGTGGAAAATCAGTAATTACCCGGGAGCGAAATCTCGACGACGGAGAGTAACGTTGCACGTTAATCAATAATTTCGTTCCGTTTCAAACACACATTTCAGTCGAAATCAGATGATTTTTTCAATCTATGCAAATCCTTCAATTAAGGTGCAATGAAGTTTCGATCTGCCCCAATTTTAACGATGCGTAATTATTTTATTATTTCGCCTTGACTTGTATCCTTTATTATTCTTGCGCTCAGTGAAATTCTTGAATCAATCTCGGATAAATCTATGCACGAAAACGTTACGTTATTATGGGTGAACGAATATATTTATTTTTCTTTCGGAAATCGAACCACGCGATCTTAAGGATGAATACATTATTTTCACAAAAAAAAAAACGTTTTTACATCTTCTCCAAGAGGTAGAGCGTTTTTGAGGCATTCGGAGCTAAAGATTACTCGGGGTCCATTTTACCCTACATGCGCTTTAAGGCGTTATACGCAGTTAGGAATTTCAAAAAATCGTTTTCTTTTTATTGCATTTTCGGAATATACAAATATGTGAGTATATTCCCTGAAAATTTCTAATCGATCCAGCGAATATTCTCGGAAATACACGCATATTTGTAAGGACGCTCGGAGCGCTACAAAGTAAATCTTAAGGGGTTACCCCCACTTGCGATTTTGAAAAAATCGATTTTTTTTATTGCATTTTTTTGAAGTATAAGTATCTGAGAATATGTCCTGAAAATTTCAAGTCGATCCGAACAAAATTGACTGAGATATGAGCGTTGAAAGAGAAGAATCTGTGAGTTGAAGAACTGAAATTGAAACTTTAAACGCGTTTTTCTCAAAACTGCATTTCTGAAGTCGGTGACCAAGATTACTCGAACACTAATGAACCGATCTTCTTGAAATTTTGCAGGCTTATTTAATACATAAAAATGTAGTCTTTAATCGTTCGATTTTTTTTTCGAAAAAAAATGGCTGTTTTATAGCCAAAAAAACAGCCATTTTTTTCGTTAAGATCGAACCATTAACTTTGACTGTCCGCCATTTTGAGAAAAATGAATATTTTTTAAAATCCTTCGATTAAAGACTAGTTTATACTTATATTTGACTAAATCCATCCGCATTTTTTTTCAGATGATCCACTCCGCCGCAATGTTGGTCACCGCAAACGGTGTATATAAAAACATTATTTCATTGACGGCCATTTGCCACTAAACAATGTAATATTTTTCAATAAAAAAATTATTGAAAGCTCTTCAAGATGTGTTCTTTAAGATAGTATATTGATCGATTAAAAAAGTTTTGTAGTTTTCTTTAAAAAAAATCATGAAAAAGGCCTTTTTTTGCGCTACAAGTGGGGGTAACTCGTTAAATATGTGTGAACGACTGTTGAAACTTCAAACGTGTTTTTGTCAAAATGGTGTTTTCAAAGTCGGTGAGCACGATTTCTCAAAAACGGCTCAACCGATTGGTCTGCAATTTTAACACAACCTTGTCAGATATATTCTTCAGGCATTGATCGAAGGAATAAGATTTCCGAGAACTATTTCTATTTGTTTTCAACGATTTAACGAAAAAAAAGTGGGCGAAAATCGAAAATGGTTCTTTCCGGAGCCACCATTTGGTCAAAAATTAAAATTTCGACTATTCCTTCGATCAATACCTGGATTCATCTATGCCCTAAAAGAATCTTTTTGGTTTTTTCATTTTAGATAATCCAAACCGAAGTTACTTTGCTCACCGCCGGACACTTTTTTTTCGGTGACCTCCAGGAGACTTCCTACAGGAGCAATGTTAATGAATATTTTTGAAAATAAAAAATGCCAATCTAAAGCTAAAAGATGCCACTACACTGCCTAATACTTTTCGTTTTGCCCAAATGAAATCCTTTTCCAGAAAAAAATTGTGAAAAAACGACTTTTTTGGCCTTGCAACTGCGTATAACGCCTTAAGATTCGCTACGGAGCTGTGCACACGGAGAGCTACAATTGACTTATCCTTTCAGACAATGAAGTCGAAACGCATGCCATTACACGCCCGAAGAATATCAAGTCATCGGTCTTTTCAAGAAAAATGATCCCTTGAAAACTCGTACTCTTAATACGTGGTTTTACTTGGAAGGCTTCCTGTCCATATGTCTATTTATGATGCCTAATTGCTATAAGCATCCACTTGACATCTTCGATATTAAGTTTGATTGCATAAAATGAGATTCAAGAGATCGATGACGCCGATAAAAATAGCCGTCGAATATTTTTAGTGAAACATTTGTTAATGAATGTTTAACCCTTCCTTGGCACACTTATATTTGGCCACGAGTTTGACACGCTGGGTCAATTTGACCCGGATAGTGTATTATCCACGTGTCATTGACAACTCTTCGGTCGGTTTTTATTTGAAAAAATCCGGTTTTCTCTTTAAAGATTTTTTGCTTGAAAAATCCTTTGGGGTTATAAAAACAATATGCGAAAACGAAACGAAAACAAAATTTTTCTTATCAAATGTTCAATTATTGATTTAATTGAACAGTGCTCCAAGGCGCTGCGGCAAAACTTTTTCAAACTGGGAAGACGAATTAGTCGAACATTTTTGCATGGATCGATTTGAAATGTTGGTAGTAGCTTCACAATTACATTCTCCATGGGAGTACGTAGCCGTTTTTTGATTGAATGTAAACTTTTTTCATAAACAATTTACTGCTTAGTTTTTGGGCAAAAAAACAATTGATTTCTTTCAAAGTGAGCCATTTTTTTCACAATTTGATATAAGAAATTCCTACTAGTTATGATTATTAACTATGGGACTAGCAGTCCCATAGCTAATAATATATAGATTAAATATTTTTTTGGTTTTTGCTCCAGGTCTTATGCTTTACGAGAAAACCGTCCTCCCATGAAGCTATTTGTACAAAACACGTTTTTCAAGATGGGCTCTGTCGCCGCCATCTTGTATGAAAATTATAATAAAATATTTGTTTAAATACTTTAATATGTGTTAAATAAACCCTCTCAAAAGATATCCTATTCCTTTTTTCATACTCCCAAAATAAATTGTCAAAGGCCTTATTTTCTGCCGCTAGAGTGGGATTAGCCCTCAAAATGTCTGCATAATAGATATTCGGAAAGTATAAAATTGAATTTTAAAGAATAATTGTAAACTTTGGCTGTACTTCCGCATAGCTGTCACCTCCGATTTGGCTGAAATTTGGTACAGATGTTCCATTTAATATATAAAGTCATCCCCCAAAGGGGTTTTTGGCGCATTCCAATAGTTTTCGAGATATCGTATTTGTTTGGGTTTTTTGTTTTTTTTTTCGGTTTGTTTGTTTCAGTTTGTTTCAGGTTTTTGTTTTTTGGGCTCTTTGGGTTTGTTTGGGTTATCTAGCCTTTGGGTTGGGCTAGCCACCAGTGAAGTCGGAGGAGTGGGGGTATCGATCGGCCGTGGCGAGCGATATAGATATACTCGTGCGGGCTAAAAAATAAACTTTAAAATTCGATTCCTCGTGAACTATTCGAATGCGCCAAAAATCCTTTAGAGGGATGTCTTTATTTATTAAACGGAACATTTGTACCAAATTTCAGCCAAATCGGAGGTAACAGCATTTCGGAAGTTTATCCCAAATTTGGATTCCGCGAGCCCAAAAACCCCCGAGTGAGACTCCGATTTCAAATCAGTGCAAGTTAAAGAGGGCAATAAAGGTTGACACACTGTTGCATCAATGCCACGAAAGGCACTGAATTATTTGACGCACTATTGCGTCAATGTCAACGAAGGGGTTAAGTATAAATCAGTTTTCGTTCATTCACACGTCTCGCTCCATCCACGGGTCGGTTTAACCCTATGTTCACATGGAACATCTTTTGCGGTGCCTCGAAACGGACAACAATGTGTGACCAGCGGATAGATTTTTGTAACAGCTAGCCTGTAGACGTCAAAGCCCGTTTGGCAACGCTGTGAGCTTCGCAATCACGGTTCGAATCAGCTGTTTGCTGTGTCGCTTGTACACTGCATACTCACATGCGCGTGCATAGAGTGGCCGGTGCATCGACATGTGTGTCACTAGTCGCTTGTAAGAGCGTGCAGCCGTGGCGCCTCAAGGATCGCTAGTGCCGCGTTGTCACGTCATCCTCGCATTTATTGAGCCGAAAAATCTTGAAACTTTATTTTCTTACGATATTTTTATTTTCTCTTATGAACCTTCATTTTCCTTTATGAAACTTTATTTTCTTTTATGAAACTTTATTTTCTTTGATGAAACTTTATTTTCTTTTATGAAACTTTGTTTTCTTTTATGAAACTTTATTTTATTTTATGAAACTTTATTTTCTTTTATGAAACTTTATTTTTTTTTATGAAACTTTATTTTCTTTTATGAAACTTTATTTTCTTTTATGAAACTTTATTTTCTTTCGTGAAACTTTATTTTCTTTCATGAAACTTTATTTTCTTTTATGAAACTTTATTTTCTTTTATGAAACTTTGTTTTCTTTTATGAAACTTTATTTTCTTTTATGAAACTTCATTTTCTTTTATGAAACTTTATTTCTTTTATGCAACTTTATTTTATTTTATGAAACTTTATTTTCTTTTATGAAACTTCATTTTCTTTTATGAAACTTAATTTTTTTTGTGAAACTTCATTTTCTTTTATGAAACTTAATTTTTTTTGTGAAACTTGATTTTCAAAAAGAAAAACGAAGAAATTTTTTTTCCGTATGGTATTTCCGAGTTAAAAAAAATGAGCTGTCAATTATTTTTACTGTAATTCAATTAATTTTATTAATTAATAATTTTGCAGTGCAAGGATTGCCAGTGCCGCGTTGTCGCGTCATCCTCGCATTTATTGAGCCGAAAAATCTTGAAACTTCATTTTCTTGCGATATTTTTATTTTCTTTTATGAAACTTCATTTTCTTTTATGAAACTTTATTTTCTATTATGAAACTTTATTTTCTATTATGAAACTTTATTTTCTTTTATGAAACTTTATTTTCTTTTATGAAACTTTATTTTCTTTTATGAAACTTTATTTTCTTTTTGAAACTTTATTTCCTTTTATGCAACTTTATTTTCTTTTATGAAACTTCATTTTCTTTTATGAAACTTAATTTTCTTTCATGAAACTTCATTTTCTTTTGTGAAACTTTATTTTCAGGAAGAAAAACTTGAAGAAACTTTTTTTTTCCTTACGGTATTTCCGAGTTTTTCAAAAATGAGCTGTCAATTATTTTTACTGTAATTCAATTGATTTTATTAATTAATAATTTTGCAGTAAATGATAAGCCTTGGCGTAATTTTAACGGGCTTCGCCGCCATATAAGAGTGCAGCGTTCCGCTGAAGGGGACTCCATAAGCTCGAGATTAAAAAAATATGACTTTTTTTTCTGCGAAGTTTTATATCCTGGTTCCTAAACTTTTATTTGCAACAAAGTTTCTTCAGTAATTCCTGGGATTGATCTAGTTGTGACATTTTTTGTGAAACTCAGATCGCCCATTGCGCTACGATGAACTTTCCTCTTTTGCATTTTTCTCGAGAATATTTTTTATGAAACGGTATCAAATTTTCTGTCGCATGACCGGAGGATTTTTTCATACGTTTATCCATTTGTTAGTAAGAAGCTATTTAAACTATTTTGTTGGTCAAAAATCGAATTTTTTTGCTACAGCTTGCCATGTTCGTAATATTCAGAAATGAAAAAAAACGTATTCAGTCATACGGCAGTTTTATTACTATACAAAGAGGTTCTTTTTTTTTACTGCTGAACACGATCATTGCCAGAAGTACCTACATCAATCGGCCATGTAGCGTAACATTGTTTAAATAATAATTACTTCGTTGTTTATTAATATGTCAACTTAAAAACCTGAGAGTTGGCATGTAAAACTTGTGTGTAAGATCCCGACCTCGCCATGAGAGCATAGTCATAAGAAAAAAGTATCGAAAATCGTCTTGTTTGTTAGGCCCCGGGCTTATGCAGACACGTCAACGGGTTCCATACCTCTAGCTGTGCCGAAAATCTGTGGCGTTTTTCAGCATTTTTTAAAAAGCAAACTGAAAAAAAACGTCTAAAAATGTATCATACAGTATTTATCGGTGCTTGAGTGAATGAAAATTGAGGAAAATATTATTTAGCAATAAATTATCCATGCTCATGTATGTCCAAAAAGCATCCAAAAAGATCTTTAGCTTGGAATGTTTTTCGTGGCCAATTTCGCGCTGTGTTGATAGAAAGTGTTAAAAATGGTCGGACAGAGTACAGAAAATCTTTTTGCGCAGGTAAAAAAACTGCATTGGAAAATATTAAAGACTAATAGAGATCTCTAATAGAGATTTTTGAATATTTCAGTTTTGCAATGATGCGTAAAAGTACAGAGAATAATTTTAAACCATGAAGAAAATTGACTTTTTACAATTCTGAAAATACGTAACCCCTTAAGGCGTTTCGATACCGTTCCTTGGCTGCAAGGGTGGGGATGAAAATACCACTAGGTTTCAGCAGGCTACCAACTTGTTGCGTAAACATTTTAATGTAAAAATGAATTATTATTGAACTATTTGCAACTCATAATATTGTTGAAAAATATTTCTAAGTCGGAAAATGATATTACCGGTTATCATTTTTACAATTAAACATAAATGCGTTGCAATTTTATTTGAGAAAAAATAACCGATAGACTTGACAAAAGCGAACGTTTCTGATTATCGCTAGAGCGCCGTCGGCTCCAGGTTATTTGCACGGTGATAAACCTTCAACGTTTAACGTTTTATGAAGAGTTTCTACTTCGACAAGACCAAGAAAACGTTAAAATCATCGAGCGGACGAATAAATACATTTTATTATAAAGTTCAAACGCTGTAAGTCATACTATGGACGTTTTAAAAACCCGCCGCTTTTGAAATACCCGCCAGCTAAAGCTTCACTGTGAGTGGCTCACTCGACAGAGCCGAATAACGCGGAGTTGACACTTTTAACCTACAAATTTCGTTAATGTCCAAAAACAAACCGTTCGAGCTCAAAATTCACATTTTTTTTCGAGTATTATTAATGAACGAAGTAGAGGAAACCATTGAATTATTTGACACGATATTCCTAAGACTATAATCACAATTTCCTGAGACTTTTATCTAAATCCTGGTATTATTATCGTCTCTAGAGCTCTATGACTACGGTGTGCGAGGTGTCATCTGTATAACCAAATGGATAAAGGCTCAACGTGAACACTAAAAATATCCAAAACTAACCAATTTAGATTTAGGAATGCATTCTAAATTAACGTCTCGATGATATAAATTCCAATCGTCTACAAGCATTTCGATTTTAGACTCGAAACTCCTTAAGGATGTATTGCTCGTACATTCCGTACCAAAAGTGAGTTTCGGCTAGAATTGTGAGTACTTTGCGATGAGATTAAATTTAAAAAAAATTAACTAAATTGAAAATGCTAAGAACATTGATTTCCGGCAATAATAATGCAAAAAAGGTGTAAGTAAATTATTGAAAAAAACATTGTTCAACAAATGTCCGGAGAAATACTTTTTTTATATTATAAAATGAATCCGTGAATGTTTCTAAATAGGTATGGATTTTTTAGGATTTTCTTTTTATTTGCATTTTTATTTTTTAATTAAAAAAAATAGATGAGGAGTCACAAATTTTCAATGTTTTCGGAGCAATGTTCCATATCAAATCCAAGAAGTGCCCGGGGTATTGAACGAACAGTGTCATCGGAACAGCCTCTGAAAAATTCCAAAAACGGGATTTTCGAAATAGAGAGAAAATTCTTTAAAAAACCATACGCATTCAGAAAAATATCATCATTCATTTAATGTCACAAAAAATAAAATTTACCGGACATTTTTTTAACAAATTTTTGTTTAAACGACTTATTTATAAAGTTTTGACATTCGTATTATACAAAACCAATGTTTTTAGCATCTTCAATACGGTTGAGTTCTTAAAAATTTTAATGTTATCGCAAAGTTCTCAAAATTGTCACCGAAACTCACTTTTGGTACGGAATGGACACGGAGAAAAATAGGGCCTCAACTTATAACACTCGTTGCCAGAATTCTAATATTCAGTGCTAGAAAATATAGCAGTTTACTGCCAGTGCGGAAATTCTAAGACTTTTTGTTATAGAAGTGTAAAAATGATTCTCACACCGTATCGTAAAAATGATGCGTGCATATTACATTTGAAACTATTCTCGCATAGGCGCGAGTCCTATGCGCTGTATAGTAAAAATAATGCGTGCTTTGTAAAATACCAACCTTTATTACACGCTATATTTTCATATGGATTTTACTATACGTATAGCCTGAATCTTCGTGTATGTATAGATTTCACTATACGCATAGCGTTGATCTTCGGCGTATAGCGAAAAATATTACGAAGTTGATTAGTAAAATGTGACTCTTTATACCGTGTACTTTTTGTAGAATACTGGAAACTAATTGTTCCAATCTCGTGGTCAAAATATTTTTTGAATACTACGAAAAATCACAATATGCCGAATAAAATGTATTATCTGTATCAGTTTACGTGCCATATCGTAGGTTCAAATTTAAATTTCTTCATTATTACTATACAATAATTACAATTTTTATCTTCCATTCAATACTTTTTGATATTTAATGATATTTTTTTTAGAAGCATAGTATTAATTCTTAACTCCGAGGCCCCTGTTTTCTCCGTGTACGGGCAATACATCCTTAAGGATGTTGAGTCCCAAATCGCAAATGATGATAAAATTCTGAAAATTTGTTATGTTTTTGTATGAAGTATTTCAGAGGTCGTGTAAAAATTTCACGACAATTAGGAAGCTCGTTATTGCATAATTAACATTCACAAATTAAATGTTGTTTTATGGAAACCGATGTAACTTTGCAATAAGTTTCTTTTTTGACCTCTCAATTTTATAATATCTACAATATACTGAAAGCAACGGAAACAAAACGAAGTTTATTGATACATTTTTTTTTTTATTTCTTTTAAAAACTGTTCTTAACGAAAATGTTAATGTTTTAATAACGAGCTTTCTAATCGTCATGAAATTTTAACACGACTTCTTAAATACGTCATACAAAAACATAACAAATTTTCAGAATTTTCTTATAATTTTTTATTTCAACCCGTAAGGAGGTTGAAGTAATGATGATAGAATTCTGAAAATTTGGTATGTTTTTACATGAAGTATTCAGGAGGTCGTGTAAAAATTTCATGACGATTAAGAAGCTATTTATTGAACAATTAACATTAACATGTTTCATAGGGAAGAGTACGTTTTCCTTCTCATGCACTAGCAATTAATCTTTTTGTTTTCTTACTGTTCTTGTACCTTGTTTGTCTCTTATATCGCGAAACTTCTAAAGATTCGATCATTTAAACGCGTCTGGCAGTGCATCGTATATATACATACATACATACATACATACATACATACATATATATATATATATATATATATATATATATATATATATATATATATATATATATATATATATATATATATATATATATATCAACTTTGAACAGAGAGTGTCCTGAGACAATGACCATCAGAGCTCTCATCAACGGTGTATTCCGTTGGAGCCGTTGCGTTGCGTCGCAACGCTGAACTCTCTCTCAACCTTCGGTTGGTATCCTGAAGTTGTTTCCAGGCGTTCGTATAACTCTTCAACAGGAAGGGAAGGACAGAGAGCGAGAGAGAAAGTTGCGAGGAACGTGCAACAGCGTATAAAAGATAGAGAGAATACCGCGAGCAACCCTTGTCTTGTCTCGTCCTTTCGAACGGGAGAATCAGCAAATATAGTATACAACTATTTGCCACTAACCCAACAAGAGTCTCTACTCGACGTCGTCGACGCCGACGAGGAGTACGACACGTGCCGTTCGTCCATCGAAATCAGAGTCACGTATGTCACGCGTCGCCTCGCCAACCTATACAATAACGTTTGCTCGAACCTCCGCGCGCGTACTCACTGTAACTCGGCGAGGGTTAAAGTGAAAAAAAGAAAGTGGGGCAAAATGGACCCCCCTCCCCCGCTCTTGCTACCCTTTTTTACTTTTTGTATCGTGGTCGTCGCGCCTCAAAATGGATTGCACTGGTTTTTGGATGTGAGATTTTAACAGTCGCGTTGTGAACATTTTTCGAATACAAGTGGGGTAAAATGGACCCCCCACGCTGTAAAAATCCTCGACGAGCCGGCATCGCGACTACTAAACTTTTTACTTTTTGTTTTGTGGTCGTCGCGTCTCAAAATGGAC
>OX632365.1:6019960-6174452 GCA_951751655.1 Ophion costatus | reverse complement strand
TAAAATTAAATAGAATTTTCGCAAAGGCAACCATTTTTCTATTTGATCGAACTAATGGCCTGGCTTTATTGCAACACACGTGTTAAAGAAGTGTGGAGGTGGAGAGGGGGAGAGCGTGGAATTATATATGTAGGTTATGTTTGAAAAATAAATAGCATGTTATTCGATAGAACTCTCTAATAGTCACAATGATATTAACGAATTGATATAGTTTATGTGATACAACAAATAGTTATAGGAATTCATTTGGTCTCTTGTGCCATATCTGCGACTAAGATGCTACAAGCATAGGGGCAGTGTGCGTAACTATGAGTAAGTAGGTTCTAGGTTCGATTACCATATAGGTGAAATATTATGGTGTTAAAGTTTGCAACGTTGGAACGCAACGAAAGTTTTTTTTTATTATTGATTTTCCATATTCCCATCATTGTGGTAGATCTTTTTTTTATAGATTTATATTGTAGATTGCTAAAAAAATATTTTGAAAATCAGTTGAAGGACTTTCGTAGGTAAAATTCACTGAAAGAAATTAGAATAGCAAAGAAGTTCAGAAAAATTAACTTTCGTTGCGTTCCAACGATGCAAACTTCAATCACATGAAATATTTTTTTCGATAAAAATCATCTCGAAAGGCCAGGAAATTACGAATTACGATACAAAGTCGTTGTTGCAAAACGTTTGATCAAATGCTTCATTTAATTTTGGATTTATGAAATATTCTATGCATATACGACGCTTAGATTTTCAGTGTACATTGTAAGCGAATAGAGATTTATTTGAATCGAATCTTTATTTATTCAATTTGAGTATATTCAATTATTTGAAAAAAAAAATAGCCGAAGCAAGTGAAAAAATATCTTTGAAACAAATAAGATCGTAGTGGACCGTGAGCCGAGGAAAAAAACTATTTGTTTTAAACAGATCCTATTTAAATTCAACATTTTTTTTACTGGCAGTGTAGTTGAAAAAGCGTCTCACTATGAACGGGGATTAGGCTGCTGTGACGAGTCGAAAATTAGCGTTACTTGAATAAATTAATTTTGAAGGGATAAGTAAGATTATTGAAAAACCGTTTGGGCATTTATTTGTATGTGTATTAACAAGGTTGTGTGCCAAATTTCATTTAAGAATGTTAGTTACTTATAATATAGTTAGTAAAGACGTTAGTTAGTTATTATATAGTTAGTTATAGTTAGTTAGCTATAGTTACTAGTTAGCTAGTTACGTGTAACTCCTTAATCACGTTGCGCTTTTTTGGTCTTACATTTACCTAAATACGAGATACAAATAAAACTGAACGATGCACGAAGATGACGCCCTCTCCACAAGCAACCACGATTTATTTATCCTAAATAGCCGGCAAGTTTACTCAATATTTTGAACAAAATGCCTGTTTGCACCACCTTAATGTTGACAATTTCTGTATCGCGAGGATGCCACGAGGAAATTGATGCAACACTCTTGTTCCGACGGCCAGTGAAAAGTGATATTGCCATGCTCAAGCGTCGAGTAAATGCGTTTAGACCCGCGTTGAATGAAAAACGAGTAAGATAATACAGGTCGAAAACCCCCGAGAGGTGGTAATACTTTGTATTTGCATACGAAAATACACTCTGCGAGATTTATTGCCCATAAAAGCTTTAATTATTTCGTTAAAGTAATCGCTTTCCCCCGTAAGATTAATGGTGCTCCATTCTAAAGAAGTATTAGTCTCGGAGGAAATCAGACTGACGAAAGTGAACAATGATTCTGGCATCTTCCAACCTTGGTCAAGTTTGTCAACGCTATTTCATTTTATTAATGGTATTTCATTTTAACCCCAAAAATAAAGGTTCGTTGAGTCTCTTGAGATGAAAAAATCACGGACGAAGCTTTCTCTGCAGGCAAGATATTACACACCAAATTACGAAATAGAGTGTATATTCTATCGCGGTGCTTGCGAATCTCGTTGAACGATAGAGTGGAGTTATTACGCATAATTTATTGATGCAATGTTTACAATGCCGAGTAATAATCGTGTTGCAGTTTGCATCATTTGAACTCAACGAAAATACATACATATTTTTTTATTTCCTTATTTTAAATACCATACTAAATGTTTCTTTACATATTTCAATTTTCTCAAGCAAGCATCTTTAACAGTAGTCGAGGATTTATGACATCGAATGCACCTAAATGCAACTAATGCAACTAAATGCTACTAATGCAACTAAATGCAACTAATGCAACTAATGCAACTAAATGCAACTAATGCAACTAATGCAACTAAATGCAACTAAAATGCAACTAAATGCAACCAAACTGCAAAACTAATCGTTGGAATGCAACTAAAATGCAACTAAGATGCAACTAAATGCAACTAAATGCAACTAAGATGCAACTAAATGCAACTAAAATGCAAAACTAATCGTTGGAATGCAACTAAAATGCAACTAAAATGCAAAACTAATCGTTGGAATGTAACTAAAATGCAACTAAAATGCAACTAAAATGCAAAACTAATCGTTCGAATGCAACTAAAATGCAACTCAAATGCAAAACTAATCGTTGGAATGCAACTAAAATGCAACTAAAATGCAACTGAAATGCAAAACTAATCGTTGGAATGCAACTAAAATGCAACTCAAATGCAAAACTAATCGTTGGAATGCAACTAAAATGCAACTAAAATGCAACTCAAATGCAAAACTAATCGTTGGAATGCAACTAAAATGCAACTAAAATGCAACTCAAATGCAAAACTAATCGTTGGAATGCAACTAAAATGCAAAACTAATCGTTGGAATGCAAAACTAATCGTTGGAATGCAACTAAAATGCAAAACTAATCGTTGGAATGCAACTAAAATGCAAAACTAATCGTTGGAATGCAAAACTAATCGTATGAATGCAACTAAAATGCAAAACTAATCGTCGGAATGCAACTAAAATGCAAAACTAACCGTTGGAATGCATCTAAAATGCAAAACTAATTGTTGGAATTTAACTAAAATGCAACTAAATGCAACTAAAATGCAAAACTAAACGTTGTAATGCAACTAAAATGCAAAACTAATCGTAGGAATGCAACTAAATGCAACTAAAATGCAAAACTAATCGTTGGAATGCAACTAAAATGCAAAACTCATCGTAGGAATGCAACTAAAATGCAACTAAAATGCAAAACGAATCGTTGGAATGCAACTAAAATGCAAATCTAATCGTTGGACTGCAACTAAAATCAATTCTTTTCACCTGTTCAACTTGTTTCTCACCTGTTCTAGAATGTGTCGTTTTAACGTATTCTTATTACATACCTAGAACCTCAATTAGCCGAGAAAGGCTTTCGATAATTATTAAAATTACGAAACGCAAAATGAGCAAAAATAAATCGTTGGATCCCAACGATGCAAACTGCCACGAGGATTCTTCGTAGCCAATATCTCTGTGCAAGATTCGAGACCAAAAAAACAACAATTTCGATTGCACTCCAACCATCCGAATCTCAATCTCGCGAGTAATAAGATATTTACGCTCAATAACATGCGAGCGTTTTCCCAAATGTACAGAATCAATTTTGTTTGTGTCTTCGCCGATCGAGATTCGACCCAATACACTCGCACTTTTCGTCCAATTCCCCATCATTTGCCCCCGATGTGATAAGTCATCCCAAACTCGCTTCTCCCCGAGAATCACCAACGAAGCAACAAACACGACGATTGCGCGAGAAAACTTCTTCCATTAATCCCAACCGCTTCATACACGCTGGCCGAGCTCGAGAAAATCTACGGCCCCACTTTCCTTGGGCTGCTCTCTAATTTTCGTACGTTTCGCAAGAGCCTCGTGTGGATGTTCAATCAATTACGTTCGCCGACAGGGTATCGCCGAACAACTCGTCCAAGAGGACGAGCGTGAAAAGTTCATCGTTGAGACAGAATGGAAGAAGAGATCAGACCGCTGGATCACGCTTGAGTGGGAATCCCGTTCGTGACTCGGAGAACTCAATCTCGTCTCCCCTGCAACGAGCGATACACGATCCGGCAACGAGCCAAACTACCCTCGTGAGTATATCAACGGTACGCGAGTCCTCGTCTCCGTATTGTCTCCATAAACGCGAATGGAAATGCACAAAAGTTTTTTCGCGCGTGTGTACGCGTACGTAGAAATGGTTTTCCCCATCGGGAAGCTGGTCGTTACGTCGACCATAAAAGTAGCAAAACGCGCAAATCTTGATCGAAATCTCATTGATTCCCCCCTGCTGTTACATACGTTTGTTTTTCTTTTCCTCACTCTCGTTGCCTTTCGTTTTCCTCCGCAGCCGAAGACGAGACACCGTCGCCCGTACGGATGGTGGGAGGCGAGAGGCGAGAGCGTCGAGAGAGTCAGCGGTGGAAGCCAAACTGGCAGAAATTCAATGGATAAATTTGCCAGTCTGCCGTACAACGCGAGAGTCGCGTCCTTCGATTGGATACCTAACATCGTAGCCCATTCGGAACGCACGAACACAACGAGAAGCGCGCCTGTCGACGATCACCATCAGACCAACAACATCCAGACCCAGCATCACCAAAATCACCGGCTCCACAACAATTTCCATCATCATCATCATCATCACCATCATCACAATCATCACAATCATCATCATCAGCAGTCGGAGAAACGTCGCGAGGCGAACGCCTCGAGACGACGACGCCGTCGTTCCACCGAGGACATTGACGCGAAGTCGAGAAATCGGCCGAACGACAGTCCCGAGCCTGACGAGCTATCCGTACCGAACGATATCAATCCCGACGCGTGCGTCGAAAACGAGCGAGCAAGAATGCCCAACGAGATGAGCAAGTCGAGCAGCGCCGAGGAGTGCGGCAGAATGATGGCCGCGAGGGCCGTCGAGGCCCGATCCGATCGCGTCAACGGCGCCGAGTCCGACTCGTCCGAGGCAAGATTCTCGGAGAGACGAAGAAATTCCGAATCCGGCAGATCCTCCATACCACGGTCCAGCTCCGTTAGCGTCGAGAGATTCTCCGTTAGGGCTAATTACGGTGGTGGCGATTCGTCCGATTTCTCACGCGCCAATTCGACCTCCAACGAGAGATTCAACTCGGACTTTTCACTCGCCGTCGCAAGCGCCAGCTCCAACGATCGCGTGTCCGTACCCTCGTCCGATCCTTTCTCACTCCGTAATCTCGACTTCGTCTCGCTTTCGCTACTCGGCCAACGCGCCGATTCCAGCGAGAGATTCTCCGATCTTTACTCCACGCGCAATTCCGACTTCTCGACTCGAAATTCCACGGACTTCAGGACGCAGTCCGAGGAGGAGGAACGCTTCTCCGATGATTCGTTGGAAGAACTGCTACCGGCGCCGGGGCCACCGATCGCCAAGAGACACTCGATCGCCTGGGAGGTCTCACTCGAGGAGGATCCACTCTACACCCGCGGCAGTACCAAAGTCGTGGGACGAAGGCGCAGGAGGAGCAGCGATGTCTCCAGTTAGTTTATCCTCGTTCCCGTCGTCACTTTCACATTCATCTTTCAGGGTTGTTACGCATATGGAGAACAGGGAAAACCGGCAAAACTCAGGGAATTTCTTTACTCCCGGTATAATCGGGGCAAAGTCGGGGAATTGTGGACATTATTGAAATAAATATTTCTATTGGGTGTACAACTTAAGGGCGGGGTAAAGTTAATTCGGCGAAAAAAAAGCATGTTTGTAAGATTTTTTTTTGGCGTAACGAATAGTGTTCGTTTGTTGAAAAATTTACATATAATAAAGTAACATTTGAACAATATTTTCCTAAATTTGCATTGCAAAATATTCAAAATTGAGCGAGTGAAAATTAAACCCCGGAGGCGCCGCGAAAAAAAGTTTGTTTGCGGTGTGCACCATAACTCGCAACAGAATCATCTGAAACAAAAAAATCAAAATGCATTTGTTAAAGGAGATGTTTCTCGAGGTAATGACGGCAGGATTTTTTTTTTTTTTCGATTTTTCGATTTTTCGTAGCACTTGGGAGCCAAAAACCCGATTTTCGCTAAAAAAAAATCGGCTAATTTGTTGTTGAAAAATTAGTAATTATTAAAAAAAACAAAAAAGTTCTCGACAATACATGGTGAATTATGTGAAGAAGTACTGTGCAAAATTTCAAAGCCATTGGTCCAGTAGATTTTGAGTTATCGTGCACACGGACTTCAAATATGACAAGTCTCAGAAAAACGGTTTGAAAAACGCAGAAGAGTTTGGTCGCTTAGCGCTCATTGCACATAAGTTTGAGAACACTTCTCGATTGCATAAAAATCTGAGAAAATTCATGCATATTAAAGGTACTCAAAAGATTAATTTTGCATAATAATAATTCCAAAATGTTATTAACAAAATGATGAAAAAAAAAAAATTAGTCAACAAATTTCCCCGCAACCCAATTTTTTTTCGAGACTCGTTCATTTTTCTGAATTCGTATGAATTTTTTCAGATTTTTCAATTATCTTTGAATTTTTAGAAATTCAAAATAAAACTCGATAATTTTCTTATACTCACTCAATGTTGTCGATGCCAGGTCCGTAGAGCAAAAGGCTTCCATCAAGATGATCGAGAGCATCTTTTTGCGTTTGTCTACGCAAAATTCTTTCTTTTTTACTGTCGTACAGACTCTTCTGTACTGATGTACAGACTAATGTCTATACTAATATACACCATGCCTCGAATATACATAACGGGACCGAAACAGGCCCGTTTATCAAGAAATTTATTCGGGGTCGAAAAATACAATAGCGCGCCGCGCAGCTGCCGCCCAGGTATAAAACCCGGCATGGAGCAATAGACGCTCAAATACTCATGACTTCGTCAATTTTACTCCGATCGACTTGAAATTTTAACACAATATTCTTGATATATTATGCATTCATTTAAAATTTTTTTTTTTTAATCAAAAAAAAATTTAAATACTTTACCCCGCCCTTAATTCGGTCCGTTTATTTGCTTAAAATACGCACTTATTTGAATGATAAAATGAATTAATACATTAATCAAAATATTGTCCATCGCTAGCCACTACTTTTCCCCATCTTTCTGGTAATTTATGAATTCCGTCGCGGAAGAAGCGTTCATCTTTTGAAGCCAAGAATGAATCGAGCCAATTTTTGATAGCCTGTTGTGACGTGAAGCGTATTCCAGTCAAAGCGTTCTGCATCGATCGAAACAAATGGTAGTCGGAAAGGGCAAGGTCTGGGCTATAAGGCCGGTGAGCCAGAATTTCCCACCCGCTATTTTCCAAATAGTTTTTTACCACAATAGCAACGTGAGGCCGAACGTTGTCATGTTAAAAGATTATGGACTCGTGTCTGGTCGCATATTCTGGACGTTTTTCGGCTATAGCTCGCTTTAAACGGATCAATTGTTGCCTGTAGAAGTCTCCCGTGATGGTTTGACCAGGTTTCAGTATCTCATAGTGCGTTACACCCTTCTGATCCCACCAAATACAGAGCATAACCTTGGCACCATGGATATTCGGCTTCGGCGTTGATGTTCCGGGTTGACCGGGCTGTACATACGATTTTTTCCGTTTCGGGTTGTCATAATGAATCGATTTTTCGTCTCCGGCAATTATTCGATGCAGAATAGATCTGCTTCGCTGCACTTTTCTTCCAATTGAAACAGAAAATCAACACTTCCCGCAAATGGTGCTTATTTGGGACGAAATTCGACATTTTCACCGCAGTAAATATTAGACTCGATGCGCAAAACTCAAAGGTCTGTAAACGATATTTGGTTAAGGGATGTTGATACTTCACGATACAGCAAAAATCAGCTGTTGCCGTCAATCATTTATAGCACCTAGAGCCATCCTTTGAAAACGGACCGAACTAAGTTCTACGCCTAATATATTTAGTGACAGTATGGAAATAAATATTTTTGTATATCTTTGAGGGGTTATACGCAGTTGCAAGGCCAAAAAAGTCGTTTTTTCACGAATTTTTTGCTGGAAAAGGATTTCATTTGGGCAAATCGAAAAGTATTAGGCAGTGTAGTGGCATCTTTTAGCTTTGCATTGGCATTTTTTATTTTCAAAAATATTCATTAACATTGCTCCTGTGGGAAGTCCTGTGGGAAGTGGGAGGTGTCCGAAAAAAAATGTCCGGCGGTGAGGAAAGTATCTCCGGTTTGGATTATCTAAAATGAAAAAAACCATAAAGATTCTTTTAGGGGATTGATGAATCCGGGTATTGATCGAATAAATAGTCGAAATTTTAGGTTTTGACAAAATGAAGGCTCCACAATGGTTAAATCGTTGAAAAAAAAAAAATTATTACCGGAAATCTTATTCCTTCGATCAATACCTGAAGAATATAGCTGACAAGGTTGTGGTGAAATTGCAGACCAATCGGTTGAGCCGTTTTTGCGAAATCGTGCTCATCGACTTTAAGGCGTTACCCCCACTTGTAGCGCAAAAAAGGCCTTTTTCATGAATTTTTTTAAAGAAAACTACAAAAATTTTTTAATCGATCAATATACCATCTTAAAGAACACATCTTGAAGAACTTTCAGTAATTTTTTTATTGAAAAATATTACATTGTTTAGTGGCAAATGGCCGTCAATGAAATAATGTTTTTATATACACGGTTTGCGGTGACCAACATTGCGGCGAAGTGGATCATCTGAAAAAAAAATGCGGATGGATTTGGTCAAATATAAGTATAAACTAGTCTTTAATCGAAGGATTTTAAAAAATATTCATTTTCCAAAAAAAGGCGGACAGTCAAAGTTAATGGTTCGATTTTAACGAAAAAAACGGGCGTTTTTTGGCTATAAAACGGCCATTTTTTTCGAAAAAAAAATCGAACGATTAAAGACTACATTTTTATGTATTAAATAAGCCTGCAAAATTTCAAGAAGATCGGTTCATTAGTGTTCGAGTAATCTTGGTCAGCGACTTCAAAAATGCCATTTTGAGAAAAACGCGTTCAAAGTTTCAATTTCAGTTCTTCAATTCACGGATTCTTCTCTTTCAACGCTCATATCTCAGTCAATTTTGTTCGGATCGACTTAAAATTTTCAGGACATATTCTCAGATGGGGGTAACCCCTTAAAAACACCATTTTGAGAAAAACGCATTCAAAGTTTTGACCGTCTACTTTGTAACGCTCCGAACGTCCTTACAAATATGCGTGTATTTTCAAGAATATTTGCCGGATCGATTTGAAATTTTCAGGGAATATACTCACATATTTGTACATTCTGAAAATACAATTTAAAAAATCGATTTTTTGATATTTCTAACTGCGTATAACGCCTTAATATTTATATTATTCCTCATTATACACAAAGGAAGTTATGTCAGTGCCAAACATTGAGAATCTAAAAAACTGAAAACTAATTTACTGCAAAGCTATATTTGTAAGTTAATGTAAATTAAAAGTAAAGCTACAAAAATACATTTGCATTCGATCTGTCGATACACAACCACATCATTATCATTATAGATACGTATTAATATTTATTTTTTGTTTATTTTCACCCGTGTACAAACTTTTATTTATAATGAAGAACAGGTTCTGTATTTGCTTTTAATGCATTTTTTTAACTTTATAATGCTTAAATTACGTTTCGAACTTCGGTTAAAAATAAATAAATATCAATTTTATCAAATTACCATATATTTGGTCTTAAAAAAAATGATGTCATCCACTTCAACATAATTCTTCAATAGAAGGATCGAGTTGAGAATTTCCTTTGTTTCTTCAAGTCTGTTAAAAATGTTGTTTTTGTTTCACAAAAAATCAGTCATTGCTATTTTTACGTATATAATTTTCCCGTATCGTTTGTAACGTTTACAAAGACCTCTCTAACTCAAATAATATATGTTTGATGCAAAGAAAATGTTCTTTATTTGACCCTAATCTGGCTAATTTGCAAAACCTGGAATTTCTGCAAAACCTGTATGGGAAACCTGGAAAAGTCAGGGAATTACTGAGTCAGTAATGCGTAACAACCCTGTCTTTAGAATTTAGGACACTGTGGAACCACGAAAAAAAGCATCTCAAGCGGCTATACAAGTGTGAACGCTCAAAATTTTGGTGATTTTCGGGAATTTTTTGGAAGAAAAGTACTCAATTAAATGTTTCAGAAAATTGAGAATATATTTGGCTATATTTGACCTATATTGCATAATTTTTTCATAAAAAAATATTGAGATCCAAACGACTTATGCGCTGCCTTCGGAGGCGCCAAAAAAAAGTTCCTCCACTGCTGCCATGATGCCGGCCGATTGAGTGACCGAAACCGAAAAAGAAAAAAACGGCGCTAAACTGGAAGGTATTTCCTGTACAATGACGTAGGATTTTCATAAAATATCAAAATCTAACAAAATGGCGTAGTTATGGAAAAAGTCTGTTTTTTTTGCCTATAAAATGGTCGTTTTTTTCAATGCCAAATCGTCAATTTTCATCCAGTCACAAATATCCTACGTCATCGTAGAGTAAATATAATTCAAGAGTACTCAGTTCAAATTTCGAGTCAATCGGATAATTGCTCTTTGAGTTACAATGTCGGCAAATTTGAAAAATCTCGTTTCGAGAAAAACGCGTTTACAGATTTGACTATCGATTTTATACCTACGAGCAGTTGCTCTTTAGAAGGCTCCCATTCGGGGAGTATTAGAGATACGGCCTTGACATTTTTACAGGATATTCTTGAAAGTATAAACTGTCGAAAAAGGCAAAAAAGATCGATTTTTTAAAAAGTTTCACACTGGTATAGCCCCTTAATTGTAGAGATGGGTTTGGCACTGTGAGGGCATTCTCGAATTTATGAAACAATTATGACACTACTGGCACTTTCTGCCGCTAGAGGGTATGTTGTATTATATCGTAAACAGAACATGAGTTCTGTTTAGTGTTTAGTGGGATTCGCTTGGTTATGCCCGTGTTTAAACAACTATTGTCGAATTTTCCTTAAATAAGCCAGTTGTCGTGAAGAAATTGCAAAGCATGCATCTGTGTTGTGCAATTGGATTGGATACAATTGCACAACGAAAAACCAAGTTATTCATAAAGTATTTATAGCTTATAAGTATTTATAGCTCTTATAGCTGACCATCAACGGAGCTATTTTTTATTCTTGCAATAATCGCCGATTAACAAGTTTAAGAATAGTTTTTAGCGAAAATATATCCTTTGTAAAATTCTGTTACGTGAATTTTTGCAAGTTTGAAAAATGCCACGTTGATTCTTAGGCAAAAAAGGTTATTTAATTTTTTTAAACTTGATCGTTTGTTTCCTTTAAGCTAAAAAGGAGTTATAAGAGTTTTAAGCCGCCGTTCGTGTCTCTGAACGAAGGATCAGCAGATTCTTCTATAAAAGAGGTTATGAGGGATTCTCCGTCAATTCAGCCACTTTTTTACGACCATCTCACATCTGCCCCATAATTTGTTATATCAAAGTACTACTAAAAGGCATTTTATGTTAATTTTTTCAGATTTTTCAATTCAACATTTTAGAAAATGCCGTTTTTTTCCAAATGAATATATCTCGGAAACTAGAAGTAACTGAAAAAAAAATGTCTGTACATAAAAGTTGTAGTTTTGTGTTAGCTTTCGAGCGGACGACTTGAAATCATTTTTACGTTCCGGTAACGCTGATTTTTTACCAAAAAAGGGGGGAAATTATTTTTTTATTAAAAAACGGCCATTTTTTTTCGTTGTAAAAATTACAGAGTCTTCCAGTACGTCTGGCGATTTTTTTGCGACATCGTCAGACATACTGGAAGAGTCTGTAATTTTTTCGGACTTCTTCGAACCTCGATACGTACGACCGACGCGTTAAAAAAGTGTGATGTCTTTTCAGGTGCGGGCTCGATGTCCAAGCATCGTGACTTCGACGACTGGCAAGATCCCCGTCAGTCGACGACCGACGACGATCTCGTGTCGCCCTACTCGGATTCGTCCACGAACGATCTCGATCGCGTGAATCCCCGCGACTTGTCGAAAAGCGGCACGTACGTGATAAGGAGAGGCAGAAAACGCGAGAGAAAGCCACTCGTGGCGAAGATCGTCTCGCCAACGGAAACTAAGAGCCTCAGTTCGTTCGGCAGCCGGGAGCTCGATCGTCGTCTGACGGACGCGTGTGGAAAACGCTATTCGACGACCTTCGACGATATAAAGAGTCTTCTGCGGGAGGGAAGATTGGAGGGCCTGGACGAGCCACCGCCGGACTTTGTGCCGCCGGCACCGCCGGATCTCGTTCGCGTCGTGCCCCTCTCCGCGGTGGACGACGACGATGAGGACGACGAGGACGACGACGAAGAGGCGGATGCCGACGCGGAACCGTATAACGACGAGGACGACGTCGATCGCGTCGACCCGGCCAACAATCGTCGGCGAGTCGACAAAAAGTCCGAACATCTCGGAGACACGGAGGAAAATGCCCTTCCGCGTTTGCCCCCCTCGCCGCTCGACGAAGAAGAAGAAGAAGAAGAAGAGGGCGAAGACGAAGGCCGACGAGATGACATAGAAAAGTCAGCGAAGGTTAAACCGTTGGAAAAAACCACGGGCCCTTGCAACGGTGGCCCGGGGCGCGGCAAAACTTCCGTGACGACCTCCAAGAGTCTCGATATCGCTACGAATATCACGCGAGATCGGGAAATCGGTCTGATCGGTGGAAACGTCACATCCGCCATCTACACGGGCTCGCGAAGATCGTCGAGAAAATCCGTGGCAGCCGACCGCACGGAAGGCAAAATACCCGTTAATATTTTGATCGAGGATCAAATCGTGAAGAAAGCCCTCAACGAGAATCGTCGTCAGCTCGAGCGAGTTAGCGACGAGATCAAAGAAATCGAGAGCGTGAAGAAGAACAGCGAGGCTTACACCATCGACGATGCGAACAGACGAACGCGAAAGATCACCGATGCCAGAGCAAGCGACGTTTTTGCAGCTTCGAAACGCAACAGCTACGAGGGCGATGGGTCGAACGAAAATTGTCGAATGAGAATCAACGAACGGGGCTTCCATAATCAGCCGATGTTACCGTCAACGTCCGTTGATTCGCCGTCGACGGGAATCGTCGCCGCGGTGAAAACACGCGAGGCTGACAATCGAGGGAACGACATGCAAAACTCTCTCGAGTCGGAAACATCCAAGGCGAGCAGCAGTGGCTCCGAGAGCGCTGATTTTGACAGACCGACGAAACGATCCGTCAGCAACGATTGCAGAATTCCACATACCGACGTACTCTATTCGGGCGATCGGAAAATCGCCGAGCATCAACATCAGAACGGCCAAATATTGGAGAATCGGAAAATCGATCATAAAGAAATCGAGAATGTCATCGATGCCATTCTCGAGGACTCGAAAAGTCCCGATTTTCAGGTGCGTTTGTACAAAGTTGAGAATTATTGTTATTTTTGTTGAATCCTTCGAGTGCACACCTTCGCCGCCAATCTATAAGTGCATCTTGGGTCAAGCTGGCCCAAGACATTTTTCAAATCGTTGTGATCCGGTAAGTATGCGTTTTTTGTTTTTTTTAATAAATTATCCATTTTTTATGGCCCTGAATTTATTTTTTGACGAAAACGAAAATGAAATGCCAAAACATTCGTTCAAAGTGGGGCACACGTTGAAAAATACATACTTACACGAAAAATTGTTGGGGTCGAAACGACCCAGTGTGCACTCGAAGGGTCGAGTATGAACGCTATGGAAATGCTCGAATACCCCTATCTTGATATTGGAAACATCTTAAGGGAAGGGTAGGGGTTTCAGCGTGAAAAAAAAAACACTTTTTTGCGAATTTTTTTCATCTATATGGATAGAGTAAATTTATTGAAACTTTTTGTATATTGTTAAGTGTTGTTTCAAGAACATTCCGTGAAATTTGTACGCGAAAATATCGACAAACAAGCCGATGACAAAGCTTTTCCAAGAACGCCTTTGGAAAAACACGATTTGCAGTGTTGACTGTATCTCAGTTAAAAATTATCTTTAATCAAGTGTCATTAAAATTTAGTCAAAGTGTCATCAAATCCTCCCCCCAACGGTATCTGATAACTTTTTTTTTTATTTCTAAATTTTTGGTGGTCATGTAAAGTGAAAAGTGCTGCGTTCACGAAAAATTCCGCCATTTTGGGGGTGGAAAACCCACTCGATGTAAAAAAAATCTCAAACTAACTGTTGGGGGGAGGTATTTTATATGTAGAAAGTTTGTACCAAGTTTGAAATAAATCGGTCATGTAGTTTTCAAATGGCAGTGAACAAAGACTTTGAAAACGTAGTTTCGAGAAAAACGCGTTTGAAGTGTTAGCTACAGTTTGAAACGCGAGCTACAGTGTTAGAGCGGTACTAAATAGTCAATAACTTCGAGTGTTTTGCTCTGATTGACTTGAAATTTTGGGATTATATTCTTGAAATGTTTAACTATAAGAAAAGACAAAAAAAATCAATGTTTTCATAGTGCGAACCCCTACCCTCCCCTTAAGGCGTTAGGCCACAGTAACGGGTATAAAATCGTGTGCAAATTTAACCATTTTTTCGTATGAAAAAGTGATTGACTCATAAAATTAATTACGATTAATTTTTTGTTAATCTTTCAGTTCATTATTTCTATGCTTATCTAAAGCCGGCTTTTTTGCAAATTCGGTCGCGAATTTCTAATAACGATACGTAAAGACGTTTGAGTGATTTTGACGGCCAAAAAAAAAGTTGAGCAATTAAAAAGAAACAACTTTCGTTGCATTCCAACGATGCAAAGTTCAGTATCATTGTTTTTTATCTAAATTTATTTACATAAAATTTAAATAAATTTATTCTCTAAATTTATCTAGAATTTTCACCAAATTAAACTAAAATAGGCACTTTTCATTTTTATTGAAAAAAATCCGGGATACACTTTAAATATTTCTTAATATGTGGGCATATTTTAAATCGGAAAATATAAAATTGAATTGTATGAAATTATTGGAATCTTTCAATTGTGGGCAAGTGAGCATTTTATTTCAAATTCGTCCGGGTCAAAATGACCCAGTGTGTCAAGGAAGGGTTAATTCAATATATGACAAAGAATTTACTATATAAATCCGAATGGAACGGTAACGTATCGTTAATTGTCTCGAAACTCCTTAAGCCTAAATTGCCGGCGACCCGGCTCAAGTTTTAAAACCCAGTTGACTATAGTTGACGACATTGTCGGTAGCACGTTAAAAGGATTTAGCGACAATCTTATAGCAGAGTACGCGTTCGTACTTCATCAGGATTCAATCGATATACCATACAAAGTGGAAACTCAATAATCCATGCATGCGTTTTCTTGTCCTCCTCGTTAGGTAAGCGTGGAAGTTCTGGAGTTTCCACCGCTTCCACCGTCACCGGTGGAAGAAGCCGACGAGGAGAGTTCGGATGTCGGTAACGGGCCGATATCGACGCAGCCGACGTCGGCAAAGGTCAAGCCTAGACAAACGACGAGAACCATGGACGGTTACAGGCCTCGTGTGCCGCCCCATCGGGGCGGCTTGTCGATAATCGATGGCAAAGATCACAGTCAGTCCTCCCTCGATACCAGATCCATGGACGCCGGTTTCTCAAGAGGACGCAGAACCACCGCCAACATTGGCAGTACCTCGAGAAGAGAGGTGCGAATATTCTTACATTATTTCGTTGGTCGAAGTAATTTATCTTTGCTCCATTTCCGATTCAGCAATAACTGAACTACTACCTCCCTTTTTCTTATTTTACGGAATATTTTATTAATTTGTTATATCTCGGAGGTTATAAACGAGAGTTCATTTCTTCATCTTTCAATCCTGGGTGAAACTTTTTAATAGATTTTTGGGGTTGCAAAATACTAGTTCCTCCCAATTTACGTCAGTATCTTGGGAACATTCGAAATATCGATTTGGCGATATAACTCAACCCTTTGAAACATACATTTTTCTTAGCGTGCAATTCGCTTGAAATTTTGTACTCGGGGGGTTTTCGGGGTCGCTGATTACGAATCTGCACTCAAAACTCGGAAATTCAAGATGGCGGACCATAAATGCAAAACGTCGTTTGATGATAGCAAAAGAGATGTTACTCGGGGGTTTTCGGGGTCGCCGATTACGAATCTGCACTCAAAATTCAAAAATTCAAGATGGCGGGTTCAATATGGCGGGCAATAAATGCAAGACGTCGTTTACAGCCGCCAATTAAATCCGCCATGTTCAATTTGACGGTTTAGACTTCGGGTTCGTATTCAGTGGATCAAAAACCAAGTTTTTACCTATTTTTTGGTTATGGTTTACCTGCTAGATTAGTCGTAATCAGATTTAGGATGTAAAAAGTACGTTTTTTTTTTGCACTTTCGTTAACGATGACACCCGCTACGTGAAAAATAGAAATTCAATAGGTATGTTTTAGTAGTTATTGAAGTCCTAGGAACCTTGAAACGCAGTTACAACCGTCATAGTTAATTGAAAAACATTTTTGAGTCGTCAAAATCTGAATTGAATTCTGAATTATTTCTGTATTATTTGTATTTTCATTCGCGATATTTGTTCGTGATTGTGAATTCCTGAATTTTGAGTTCAGATTCGTAATCAGCACCCTCAAAACCCCCGGAGTACAAGTTTTCAGGACAAAAAAAATGTTCCTGCCGTTTTGGGCACTTTTTGTCGAATTCTCTCTGCCAACAAAGGGGTTAATGGCTATATCGCATATCATACGATTTCTGACGTATGCAAAAATAACGAAATGGCGGACATTTTTCGAAAAAAAACGTGTTTTTTCACCCTTTTTGGCGAAAAAATAGTAAATATAACTTTTTTTTAAATCCTTGATATGCGCTATAGCTATAGTTGTAAAGAATATGTGGTTGAAATTTCATAAGGATCGGTTGAGTAGTTTCGAAGATTTTATCCTTTCGCGAAAAACGCGTATAAAGTTTGTTTGGGTTACATAAAAACATAAATCTTTTTTTGATGTATCACGAAAGTGTATTTATTAAGTGTAACAACTTTTGTATCAATATCTATAATATAGAGCAATCGAAAAAAATTCATCGAAATAGCCTCTTTTTAGCGTCTAAAGTGAGAAGACCCCGTCAAAGAATTATGCATATCACGTGCCGAATGTATGCCATCACTGATTAAATTCCTTCATAAGTAAAACATCTCGTGACAATCTGAGAGTATTCCAGACACAATTAAAGTAGCGAAAGCCACTCGTGCTTCGCATTCACGTCAAGATTTTTCGTTTTATTGTTGAATTTCAAGTGACGTAGGTGCACACGTCGATATTGCACACACATGGGGATACTGCCTAACTATATATAAACGCATTCCGGGCAATTTCGTTGTACGATCAGCCCTTGAGACTCAGCAAATCGTTTTCCACTCATCGACCGTAAATCGCGAGATTAAACCTATCTCTGTGCCCGGCTCCACTCGAGCTAGTGCTGGCGGCGGGTAAAAAAATCGAGGGCCTCCAAGCCCTTGACGTGTTACGGTCAGGAGACTGGGCGATACAGGAATGGACTTTCTCTTTTTTCGACGCTTTCTCGTCAGCCCCCTACGTAGCACGCGACGTAAAACGAAACGCCCGCACTCCAGTCGTCACACGCGGAATCGTGCATTCGCCAGGGAAGTTCCCATACGTGGAAGGAAAAACGTTGAAAATTTTTCTCTGTTCTCTCGGTTTTCCGCAGATACCGGTGGAGCGGAGAACGCTACCGACGGATTTGCCCGGACCGTCGAGACGACGCGCAATGACGACGAAACGGCAATCACCGTCGACCGACGGCTCCATCGATTGCGGCACCGTCAGTTCCGCAACCGGAAACGTCGTGCCCGGTGGCAGCACACTGGGAACAACGGTTCACGGTGTCGGCGGCTCGGGTATGCAAACTTCGTGCTCCCTGCCGGAAACGCCGGTCTTCGCGAGAGGCGGCGACGTACCGAGGACCCCCCAACATGCCGGTAACCCCACGCAACCGCGTCGGCAACCCGGATGGTACGCTCCGACTACAGCAACAACGGGGTAAATTGCGAGAATCCGATAACGAATTTGGGTCACGAAGGAATACGGCACGGGTCGCGAGAATGTTGGAACATCCCCCTCTACTCTGTCAATCCATTTATATGATAAAACGCGATTGGTTTTTTTTACATAACCAATCGTTAGATTCCGAAGATATTTATGTTAGCTGTACAACTTGGTTCGGTCCGTTTTCAAAAGATGGCTCTAGGTGCTATGAATGGTTGACTGCAGCAGCTGGTTTTTGCTGTATCGTAAAGTATCGACATCTCTTAAAACGGTTCTCGGTTAAACGGTTAAACGGTGCAAAAGCATTGTAAAAAACCGAAAAGGCGATGCAAATAAAACTTACTACTAGGACTGCTATATTTTGAAAGGGGGAGATAGCTTTAGGCGACGAAAGAATTGCTGATTTTCATGATTTTTTTTGAGGCCTCAAAAAGTTATGTGAATTTAAGGTGGGGGCGGGGGGGGGGGGGTGTTTACGAATATAATTATACATATTATTGATACGTGACAAATGATAAAATTCCATATATTGTTATTTGCATATTTTTTGGCGGCTTCTATTCAAATTAATTTCAAAACAAAGCTGGGTTATGTTCGCCAAACGCATCAGCTGTTACTCGCGACGTTGCTAAGTGTGTGGGTGCTATTTCGTCGTTCTGACGATTTTCAACCGGAAATTGAAACTTTTTTGCAATGTAGTGCTTTAACTACACGATGAAGATTGATTTTCTTATTTTTCACAATATCTATTATATCGAATCTATCGAATTTCAGTTTTCCAACGGGTTTAGTTGGATACGTGAGCAGAAAAACCACGATCGCCGCACTTCCGGTTGACCTTCTCCATAAGACGACGTGCTTCGGTAACTCAAAGTGCTCGACTTTGCAGTTTTATTGCGAAAAGACTAAACGGTCAAATTAACACAAATTTTGGCAATAGGCGCATAAAGTATTCGTGAAAATCATATAAAAATTTCAAATCCGAAAGTTGGATTCGTAGTAATGATCGTACCTCCTTAAATCGTCAACAACTTCTCTTGTTATGAACAGTCGTTCAAGATTTTTTTCCCGAAAACCTAAGTTTTAGTGTGGGCGATTTTGCCCGTGCCACCCATTGCAGCGTCATTTTCGCACATTGTTACCACGAACAAAAAAAAACACCGACATTCTTCACCATTTGCACGATTATAACCAGCCAAATACGTGGGCGATTTCGAAAAATATTGTTTTTAATATAAGTGTTAAGCAGTTGAAAAAAACAACTTAGTTTATCAGAAAGAAAATCTTGAACAATTGTTTATAACCCGAGAAGTTTTTCACGAACGAAGGAATCTCTATGTTTCTGTCTTCATTCAATTTGGAAGGAACTGTGCAAATTGTTCAAGTTACGCTGCGACCCTATTTGATAAAAGACACGTAAAAAACAGAGGCGGTTTATGAAATCTAGCACCCTCGGCCTGACGAAATTAGCGCCCCCTTATGCATTACGAATTTTTGATATCATTTCTCAGCCGCAAGAGTGAGGATGAAAACACAATGGGTTTTTGGCAGGCTGTCAACCTCTTGTGAAAAAAACTTTTATTCAAAAATAAACTATGATTGGGCATTTCCCAACGCATAATATTGGTTGTAAATATTTCTAGGCCAGGAAATGATATCAATAGTTATCATTTTTGCAATTAAACATTAATACGTTGCAATATTCTTCAAGAAAAAGTAACAGATAGACTTGACAATGGCGGCCGTTTCTGCCATTGGCAAGACTGACCATCGCTAAAGCGTCGTCGGCTCCAGGTTATTTACACGGTGAAGAACGTTTAACGTTCAACATTTCATAAACAGCTTTTGATTCGATAATGTCGAGAAAACGTTAAAAACGTCGAGCGGACAAATAAATACATCTTATCACAAATTTCAAATGCCGTAATACTGTGTACGTTTCAAATACCCGCCGATTTTTAAATGCTTCACGCGACAGCCAATTATCGCAGTGTTGCCACGTTTAACCTCCAAGTTTCGTTAATGTCCGAAAACAAACCGTTCGAGCTCAAAATTCACATCGTAGTTCGAGTATTATCCATAAACCAAGTGGAAAAACCGCCTAATTTTTTAACTCGACGTTCCTAACACTAATCGCAGTGTGTTCAGTGTTTTCAAATTTAAATTGAAGCATTATCTAAACCTCTGCAGCCCTGTAACTAGTGTTTACGAAGTGCCAAGTTTATGCCAATCGGATGAAGGTTCAACTTGTACCTTATAAATCTCCGAAACTATATGTTGAAACGGATTAATTTTCTGACAGTTGATGCATCCTAAATGAATCGTTCGGTGACATGAATTTCAATCGGTTTCGGTGTCGAAACTTCTTAACGCATAAGATCGGTATGCGTTAAGGAGTTTTACCCTTTTGCAGCAGCGCCCTAGGCTCCAGCCTAGTGGCCCTAGTGTATAAACCGCACCTCTGGTAAAGAACAACTTCCAACATTCTTTCGATCGAGTATTCTCGCTTACGAGCCTGTGCAGCGATTAAGACGTAGGCATTTCATTTTGCAGCTACCGAAGGAACAATCCGGGCCTGGAGCAAGCGATAATAGGAACGGAACTTTTGCGTCTCGCCGGTGGTCCGAATCGTGGATGGTATCCGACGCGGAAGGGCGGAAGTCAGCCGCGACCAGCCTCGATCGAGCATCTCGAGCGTTTGAACAGGGCGTACGACGCGAGATTGCCGGGCTCGTCGGGAGATCAAAGAAAGCCACTGACATTGCCGACCAACATAACACCCAACAAATACTTCGGCCAAAGTAAGCACAGCTCTGCATCCAGCACTCGCGAGGCGCTACGGAGGGTCACTAGCTTGCTCATCAAGAAAGGTAAGCGACGGAATTTTACGTTTCTTTCCTCCGCCCCATCCCGCATCCCCAGATTTTTCGAACCTTTGCAACTTTCCACCAAAAGCCCTGGGAACTTTTGAGACCAACCGGACACCTTCGTTCTCATCGCAGTCGCCGTCTTCGTCGCCCGACAGCTCTTATCATCCCTGTGACTCGAGAAAGAAAGAAAACGATTTGACCTTTCGAGTCTTCGTGACACGCTCGTCCTAGCGTTTCCCCTTCATCCTCCATTTTACGTTTTCTCATTTGTTGCTCCTTTCTCTCTCGTTCGCGAATCCACTTTCTTTCGCACATCCGTATTTCGACGCATAGCTCGATTCCCAGGTAGTTTGTGCAATCTCGTGGCGGATTATGCTCGATTCTCGGTACGTATGCCGCAGAATGTTCCTTCAGCTTGTCGTATATTGTGTTGTCGAACTTTATCGTTTAACGTCAATCTTCTTTCATCTCGCTATTGCCAGTTTATCTTGCTCTCTCTCTCTCTCTCTCTGCTGTGTCTTTCTCTCTTTTAGATACAGCCCCGACACGGCACAACCGTAAAATGGAAGAATTTTTGGCCGAGTTTATTGATTCCCGAATTTGCAAAATGTGGCTGAAAAGAAATCAGACAAAACGGGTTTATCGGTGAACCAGCATTTTCTCATTTTCCAATGTTCTACTTGCAACAGCGAATAGAACTTTGGAAAATATTCTCGGCCACACATTTTCCCGCGTTACCTTCGGAGCCGCGGATTGTTGTATTTTTTCAATTAGACGAATACGCCAGTAACTCGAAATTCAAATCCCTCGTCTACGAATTGTAAAACATGTCGGTACAAATCCAGTGGCTCAAACTTCTCGAAGCACGCTGTATCGTGAAATAGTAACGAAAGAAAAAAACTGCAACGAACAGTCGAAACTATTCAAAAGTCCATGAATTTCATTAATTGAAAAGTTAGCTTTTGCCCGGCTCCGTCAATCCATAATTATTTTCTTTCTATATCAATGTGCACTTGTTTTCGAATAAGTCGTAGTTTTGAATTTCCAATCTCAGATATTCAAACGTGCTTCAAGTATGAATATTTTCGTTGTAAGCTGCATGCGATAGACATTAATTTTCAATTTAAATTCTATCCTTCGATACCTTCCCGTCTTATACAAATGAGGCTTGCGAATATTTTTCGACCGCCGCATAGCTCCTCGATGAATTTACAAGCATACATTTGTACGCGCACACGTGCAATCTCGTGGGTTCACACATGCATACGGATATGGATATACGCGTATGTACGTATAAATATATTTCTAGAGCTGTATGAGACACGGACGAAAAGGGTACACAAGTTCGTGGCTCCATCTATTCCATTGGCCACACCGAGGCCGTGAGGCTCTCGCCGTCTGGCTGAATGTTGCCGACCTTGAATGCGTGACGACGGGGGACAAGGCCTCTCGAGTCCACGCTACACGTTGCGCCTCTCTGTTTTCGTGCTTGCACCTTCTTTCTACATACGTAAGCTGCCAAACAAAAAGAAAAATAAAAGCTCTGACCACACTGCGGCGAGATACGAGGACGATCCGCGTCCCTTGATACCGTCCGTAGATGATTGAGGAATCTTTGTAGAGGAGCCTCGGTCCGCTGTTCCACTTTGTACAAAGAGCGAGTGAAATTGCTTCTTTTCTATGCTTTCGCGCTCTCGATTCTCTCTTGTGGTTCCTAACAACAAAAATGACCTCGTCGTCTCGCTTGGTTTTTCTAGTTCATGAAAAAACGATTTTGTCTTCGTTTCGTGGGGGAGGGGCATGCATCGTGTATCGGTTACTCGTTTTCTCGGTCTTTCTCTTCGGTTTATCTCTTTTCCCCCTACCTCCTCCGAGTCAGCCAACTGACCAGGAGTCCTCACGTTCGGTGAGCCGATCCGCTGGTTCTCGACCGATCGACCGACCGACCGAAAAACCGATCGACCGTTGCTTCTCTCTGTCTCTCTCTCTTTCTCTCTCTTAGCTCTGTTCAGTCTCTCGCGCTACCATAATCGTGCAAACTGACCATAAATCGCGCACTCGCTACTTTACAGCTGTAAATGTTCTCGTGTCTATTCGTCCTGAGGTTTCGTGTCTGATGCAATGTTTGCCCTATGCATTTGCGCCCGGTCACGCCAGAACCAGCCAGGAAATATTCCCTCGAAAAAATGAATGGGTAAGTCTTCGGTGGACGAGGACGAGACAAATTTAAGGACTCTGTTTGCAGATTTATCGCACGATCGGGAATTCCTCGACGGGACAAATAAATCGAGGCTACGTGTGCAGAAGAGAAACCGGCCACTCCAGTATTATTCATTTGTCAGCCGTGCTTCATTGATGCCCGGAAGAAGAAAAAAAAACAAGAAAACTTTTCTGCTTTCGAATATTCACCACCGTGTGGCGCGATGTCTTTGATTATTGTTTCGACGAGTGCCGATACACTTCGGAAATCCTCGAGTGGTTTAAAAATAAGATTTGTCAAGGCTGGGACTCGTCGTTTTTCGCCCACACGGTGCGCTCCGATACTTGACATATCTTTTCTATCTCTCCAAGCACTGTTGCAATTATTGTTGAGGCAGTCGTGTTTACATTCGAAAAATCATCGAAAAAAATCCTACAACTTTGTTTTTCGATCTTATGGACGGTCTTGTGGACATATCAGCGATGAAGGGTACTAATTGCTTCTTGGGTGTAGATACGTCCAATAAAAGTTTAACTTTCTAGCTCCACTGCATCGTTTTGCAGAAAAATAATATTACAGTCAGAAAATTTAGCAGTTCCTTACGAAGCATCGCGAATTGAGCTGAGAGTTTATTATCAATGAGCGTAGCGCGTGTCAGCGAGAGAATTCCCATAAGCAGCTGAGCTAATACAGTCGAACCCACGATGTTGAAGTTTGCATCGTTGGAATGCAACGAAAATTCTTTTTAATTTTTTTATTTCCTCATTTTCATTATCATCCCGGATCTTTTCTTACATTTTTGGACTGAAAATATTTAATGAGATTCTTGAAAAAACGTCTGAGTGAGTTTGGAGGGCTAATGTGCCAAAAAAGAGTGAACTACGAAAGTTTCGTTGCGTCCCAACGATGCAAACTTCAATACCATGTCGAACCCCGATATAATGAAGCTTAAGGGAAATTCGTTATATCGTGTTATCGTTATATTGAGGTTTCGTTATGCCGAAGTCATGTTCCTAAAAATGTTGTTGAAAAATATTGATATATATTAGCATTGAAAATATGGGGATATTTTTTGAACAAAGAAAGGTCTAAATTACAGCATTTTTCACAAGCAATTAGCAATTAAAGCACAATTTATATGATCATGACGTTGTATCAAGGCTTCGGGTATCTATCGGAAGGGAATGGACTAACCTGCGTTATATCGTTAATACGATGTATTCGAACTTATTGAAGCTTCGAAGTGGAGCTTCCAGCGGAGTGTCTAATTGTAAGTCTGGAAAAAAAGATTTAGTGTCTCGTAACATTTATCGGTGCAAGGCTCGACCTCCCTTAAGCATGTATTGCCCGTACATTTCGTACCAAAAGAGAGTTTCAGTGAGAATTTTGAGTAGTTTGCGATAACATTAAAATCTGAAAAAAATCAACCGTATTGAAGACGCTAAGAACATTGGTTTTGGATAATAAGAATGTCAAAAATTTATAATTAAATTGGTTCAACAAAAATTCGTTCGAAAAAATCTCCGGTAAACTTGAATTTTTTTTTTCCACAATTTACTTATAACTTTTTTGCATTATTATTACCGGAAGCTAACGTTCTTAGCATCTGTAATGTGGTTGGTTTTTTTAAATGTTAAATCTCGTCGCAAAGTACTCAAAATTGTCGCCGAAGCTCACTTTTGGTAGTGAATGTACGGTCAATACACCCTTAAGGGGCTATACCAGTGTGAACGCTGACAATTTGAGCGATTTTCGGGATTTTTTTTGGAAGAAAAGTACTCGGTGAGATGTTTCGGAAAATTAATAATATATTTGGCTATATTTGACCTATATTACATATTTTTTTAATAGAAAAAATATTGAGATCCAAGCGACTTATGCGCTGCCTTCGGAGGCGCCAAAAAAAAGTTCCTCCACTGCTGACATGATTCCGGCCGATTGAGTGACCGAAACCGAAAAAGGAAAAAATGTCGCTAAACTGGAAGGTATTTCCTGTACAATGACGTAGGATTTTCGAAAAATATCAAAATCCAACAAAATGGCGTAGTTATGGAAAAAGTCTGTTTTTTTGCCTATAAAATGGCCGTTTTTTTTAATGCCAAATCGTCAATTTTCATCCAGTCAAAAATTCCCTACGTCATCGTAGAGTAAATATAATTCAAGAGTACTCAGTTCAAATTTCGAGTCAATCGGATAATTGCTCTTTGAGTTACAATGTCGGCAAATTTGAAAAATCTCGTTTCGAGAAAAACGCGTTTACAGATTTGACTATCGATTTTATACCTACGAGCAGTTGCTCTTCAGAAGGCTCCCATTCGGGGAGTATTAGAGATACGGCCTTGACATTTTTACAGGATATTCTTGAAAGTATAAACTGTCGAAAAAGGCAAAAAAGATCGATTTTTTTTAAGTTTCATACTGGTATAGCCCCTCAAAGCTATGGTAGGCTCGAACGCAAGTTCGTCCCGTTTTCACTGTTTCACGTGCGTAATTTCAGTTAAAGAATCGTAGAGAGAGAGGGGGGAGGGAGAGAGAGAGAGAGAGAGAGAGAGAGAGAGAGAGAGAGAGAGAGAGAGAGAGAGAGAGAGAGATGCACACCAGGTTAGCAACGCTCACTAAAGTTGGCTCGAATTGCGCCAACTTGCTTTGCTGTACCGAAACGTTCGTACGTTTTTTTTTTTCGAGTTCTCTCCTTATCGGTCGTTTATTTATAGAAAGCGAGTTACCGATACGTGCCGAACGGTCCAACCGCTCTACACATTTGTACGTAACGTCGTCGTTTCATTTCGTATCGCATTGTGCGCTCGGCTCTTCCATACGTCCAGCAAAGCGATAACAACAATGATAAAAGAAAGAAAACTATACACCGAGTGAAATGCCCTGTGCGAAAAGTGCCTTTCACGGGCGGAGCAAAATCCTCAGGCTCCAAGTAACGCATCCAAATCGCCAATAGCTCTTTCGATCAATATTAATTTTGTTTTTTTCTCAGATCCAAGATTCCACGTGACGCGGTTACCATCGCAGTTTCGCATTATGTGCAAATCTCCCGACGAGGACTGCTTCACTCGTGCTGTGTATTCGGTCGGAAGATAAGAGGAAGAGTCGTTCGCATTTTTATTCGCATCGCTATAGCAGCAAATGTTGAGGGGCTCGAGGGTAAATGCTCGCCCGGATATTCGGGTGTAACAGCCTGCCCGTACGACAGGAAACATTCTGGAGAAATGTTTTTCGAAAGTTCAGTAGTATTGGTATAAGGGTGAAAGTGGGCGGGTGGCGTTACAGGGAATAGGACGAGTTCTCGCCCCCTCAAACTCTTTCTCCCCCCGTCCCTGTCTACTCCTCCCGTCGGGGGAATCCACAGGGTGACACGAGCTGCTCTCTCGTGACGAGGGGGCGCTCCGCTGCGTTGCTGATGCTCACTGTGTTACTGCTGACGGTTTTCAAGCAGTGCAAAAGAGTCTATGGTCGCAGATACAGCTACCTTCACTTCTCTTTATCTTTCTCTCTCGCACATACACATAAATTTTCTCTTCCTTTGTCTATCCCTCTTGCTCGCAACTTCTCCAACTAGCTGTGCAATCGTTACTCCTGTCTGCTAGCTCGTCTGCCGCTTCCACCAGCCAGCTAGTAGTCCAACAACCCCAGGGACACATGCCATCGTGCTCCACGTTCCATACTTCCCCAATGTAGAGCGCATAGCTTCCACTTCGTATCCTACCAATCAAAAGGGCATTGCACAATCCGTTTTAACGCGTCAAGTGTTTCGAATTGCGCTCTTTTGTCTCTTAGACATCGATCTTCGTCATCATCATCATCATCAAATATATATATATATATATATGGGGCATTACACGCCATTTCGCTCGGCCGTGACCCTAACCGTTTTTGATATTTTTGATTTTTTGAAATAAAATAGTATGCTATGCAAGGAGTATTTTCACAAATTTCTAAATTTTTATCGCATGTATTGCAGAAGTTACAATTTTTCGAAAAATCTGGATTTCAGAAAGGTCGGCATCGTTATAACGCCGATATCTCTTAAATTAATCGATATATCGGAAAATGTCTATCGATCGATTATTTTCATATTAGTTCACAATTTCGTAAAAAAAAAGAAAAACAAATTTAAATCATCGTTGTCCACGTTTTTTCAGCGTGTAAAGTGAAAACTATTTTTTTTAAAAACGATTGCCATTTTTTGTTTTTTTACAAAAAATTCTCTAAAATAATATGATGAATTATATGAATTTTAACGCTAGTCCCATTGTGGGCCCATTTTTCGTTGTATTTAAAAAAAAATAAATTCAATATTTTTTTCACGAAAATTTCGAGTGTTTCGTATGAATTACTAATCATTTTTATTACTAATAATACTCGTAAGTAATAACGATTCTACTTATTTACAATCAGTAATTGTAATGATAATTTTACAATTATTTTTTTTAGAATTTTTCTTACAAATGGTACAAAAGCATTAAAAAAATATTGCGAATACGATAAATATGATTCATACGAAACACTCGAAATTTTCGTGAAAAAAAATGGAATTAAAAAACAATACAAGGAAAAATGGGCCCACAATGGGACTAGCGTTAAAATTCATATAATTCATCATATTATTGTAGAGAATTTTTTGAAAAAAAAAAAAAAATGGCAATCATTTAAAAAAAAATAGTTTTCACAAAACTAATATGAAAAAAATCGATCTATAGACGTTTTTCGATATATCGATTAATTTAAGAGATATCGGCGTTAGAACGTTTCCGAACTTTCTGAAATCCAGATTTTTCGAAAAATGGTAATTTTTTAAATACACGCGATAAAAATTTAAAAATTTGTGAAAATACCCCTTGCATGGCATACGGTTTAAAAAAAAAAATGAAAAAAATAAAAAATGGTCAGTGTCACGGCCGAGCGAAATGGCGCAGAATGCCTCATATATCCACATTTCCGTATGTGTATACGTACGTACGTACACACACCTGACCCCCAACTCTCCAAATTGCCTACCAACCCTTCAAATCGTATTTCCTACCATCTTTTCGTACCATCTTCTTCCTCGAATCAACCGGATCTCGGTTGGTCTCGAAAATTAGCGTTTCTTCAAAAACGCTAATTTTCCCGGTAACTTTTCACCCGAGTCGTGTATCTTTAAAGTGGCATCTCTACGTGAAACGACTCGTGCTATCGCGGATCGTCGTAGATATTCCGAGACAATATCGAACCCGCTGCCTACTTTCCCCGTCGATTTTCGTTCCTCTTCAGACTTTAGTCGGCCACACGAGAAACGAGGCACGATCGTTTGTATGTTTTTCTTTCATTTCCGCTCTTCCACGACGTCGTATCTGTCATCGGAGCAAAAATGGGAGATAACAGAAACGGGGAAACTTTTTACTGTACACACCGTCACGTGTGCAAAATCGTACAGTTTTTCACGGCAATTTTCTTGGGGATCGTGTTTCGTTTTTTGCATACTTCGTAAATTGTCCGTGCACGCGTATGCACCTAGGGTATAATCGATCGATCGCCCTTCGTTTGAACGTCGAGTTTCCATCGCCCGCGCGGTTAGTCGCCCTCCCTCGGACTCGACGCGCTGCTTTCTCCCGTTCTACCGCTGGCTCACGCGGCGATATAGCGCGGCCCCCGCGCGGCAGAAGCACAAAATTATTGATTTGTTCGGCGCGAGGGCGGCAAGGCAGACGCGCACGCTTGTGTCTGTATATATATATATACACATACATACATATACATACGCATATACATATATATATATATATATATATATATATATATATATATATATATATATATATATATATATATATACATATATATATATGGCTGCGAAGCTATACGTGCGATTCTCGTTCTCCGGGCAAAACGCACACTTCTCCCCGGTCGAGAGGGAAAATCAGCCCCTTAACTCGCGCCTCTCCTACTCGCCATCCGCCTCGCTGGAGTGCGAGGGAGACACGAAGATGCACGGCGGGGTTCGTGAACTTGTTCGCGCAACGAATGAACTCCCGTACGCCACCAAGATCGATTCGGGACCCCTCCGAAAGGGGGGAAGGGGGGGGGGGGAGCGCACACTTTCGTTGTTGACGGAGGACGGTCACTCGGCAGATACAGCGGACGAATGTCCCGTGCACGCAAATCCACCAATGACCGTGACCGTATAAGTCGAGCCACACAACTCGGACTGACAATTAGTTGGAAATATATTTTGCGTTTCGCTAAAAACACACTTTTGTGCAATCGACGTTGACGGATGTCGTTCTTTTCAAATTATAATTGATTCGTTCGAGTGGAGCCGCGATAAATTAATTTTCCGGTCTCTCTTGAGGGGCCAGTCCACCGGAGTCACGAAAAAAGGCTATTTTCGTGATTTTTTTTTTTGAGGATTTTATACAATATATTAATGCGAGAGTCGTTGGGCTTGATAAATGAAGTCCTGAAATGGATTGAAATTTTTTTTTAAATTCATTCCATCATTCATTTTTCATTAAAATTCATCAAAATTCAAAAAAAAATGTATTCATTTTATATTTCATTTTTCGTTACAATTTTCATTAAAATTCATTAGAATTAAAAAAAATGTATTCGTTTTATAATCCATTTTTCATTCAATAATTCATTTTTATTCATTTTTAAGTACATAAACTATCATTTAACGTAACGCCTCAAAAATAGGTGGGCTAGATAGAAATCAAAGTCCATTGGATTCAGTATGACACCAGCTACAAAATGACCCGCGGATATAAAGTTTTATCAAAAAATAAAAAAATGGCAGATGAAAAACGAAAAAAGTAAAAAACACGCGTTTTTTCGCAGTTTTTCGCAAAAAAAAGAGTAAAAATACAAATTTTAAAACCATCGAGGGTCATCTTGTTGCGAATCGGTTTATTTTTAGAGATACGATGGAGCTAGATTTTGAAAACGTTGTTTCGAGAAAAACGCGTTTGAAGTTTATACTATGAAAAACTCTTACCTAAACTCAATCGGCAATTCCTGCTACGTACAAAATCCAATATTTCTGAATGTATGTACGTTCGAAAACAGTATAAAAAAATCGATTTTTCGAAATTTTCAAAGTCGACTGGCCCCTTAGGGACAGGTTACCGTTGAGAGGCATGTAAAATTAATACTTTGGGACATGGGTTTAAATGCGAGTCGGTCTTCTAGCCATGAAGAGTAAATTGCAATTTTTTTTGTAAAAGGAAATCCAAAATGACGACTCCCGTGGAATAAAGACATACACGGTGTGTTTTGGTCTGCGCTGGGCGCTCCACAGCCTTGCCGGTTCGCGTGAAACGAAAACGGGTTGAAAACTATCGAACAGGTCTGAATTTGGGGAGCCTCGTCGTTTTTTATTTTTTGCAAAACCCCGGGATCGCAAAGTGGCGGCCGTTTGAAAAAAAAACTCCATTTTTTGGCTTGAGCGGACGAAAAAAATATTTCCAAATGAATTTTTGACAAAAGTCGCGTCATAATGGCCCAGGAAATTCTCCTCTCTATTCCATGGGAATCGGTTCATCCGGATGCTGCGGAGCGCCCCGCACGCGGAGAAATGCTGTTTCCAGAAAAACGCTCCGAGCGCCTCTACCCGTTTTCCAGCCGGCGGGCGGTTCCGCTCAACAGGCTGCACATTCTAAAACACTTGAGATATGGAAATATCCTTTTACCCACCTGTACATTTTGCATCCTTAAGGATGTTGAGTCCCAAATCGCAAATGATGATAAAATTCTGAAAATTTGGTATGTTTTTGTATGAAGTATTTCAGAGGTCGTGTAAAAATTTCATGACAATTAGGAAGCTCGTTATTGAACAATTAACATTCACAAATTAAATGTTGTTTTATGGAAACTGATGTAACTTTGCAATAAGTTTTTTTTTGACCTCTCAATTTTATAATATCTAGAATATACTGAAAGCAACGGAAACAAAACGAAGTTTGTAGATAAATTTTTTTTTATTTCTTTTAAAAATTGTTCTTAACAAAATGTTAATTTGTTAATAACGAGCTTCCTAATCGTCGTGAAATTTTAACACGACCTCTTAAATACTTCATACAAAAACATACCAAATTTTCCGAATTTTCTTATCATTTTTTATTTCAACCCTTAAGGAGGTTGAAGTAATGATGATAGAATTCTGAAAATTTGGTATGTTTTTACATGAAGTATTCAGGAGGTCGTGTAAAAATTTCATGACGATTAAGAAGCTATTTATTGAACAATTAACATTAACATGTTTCATAGGGACTCAACATCCTTAAAGTTAACCCAAATTTACCTTTACTTTTAGGTTAGCTTTGCGGATGCAAATTATACATTTGTTAAATCGTATTTTTCATCGTCATGAACCTCTGCTTAAAGACGTACGATCGTTACTACGAATCCAACTTTCGGATTAAAATTTTTTATATGATTTTGACGAACTACTTATGCGCCTACTGCCAAAAATTCATGTATTTTGTCCGTTTAGTTTTTTCGCAATAAAAGTGCAAAGTCGAGCACTTTGAGTTACCGATGCACGTCGTCTTATGGAGACGGTCAACCGGAAGTGCGGTGATCGTGGTTTTTCTGCTCACGTATCCAACCAAACCCGTTGGAAAACTGAAATTCGATAGATTAGATATAATAGATGTTGTGAAAAATAAGAAAATCAATCTTCACCGTGTAGTTAAAGCACTACGTTACAAGAAAGTTTCAATTTCCGGTTGAAAATGGCCAGAACGACGAAATAGCACCCACAGACTGAGCAACCTCGCGAGTAACAGCTGATGCGTTTGGCTAACGTAACGCAGCTTTGTTTTGAAATTAATTTGAATAGGAGCCGCCACAAAATATGCAAACAACAATTTATGGACTTTTATCATTTATCACGTATCAATAATATGTATAATTATATTCTGCCTATCGTGTTAATTCCGCCGAGGTAATTCAAGCCTATTTTAATAGGTTTCCGGCTGATTTGTTTTTGTCTTTTCAGTCCGTTTTTGTGGATATGTTAATATCAATCGATCCATCAATAGAGTTTTATTTGCATAACTTAAAAAAAAAGTTTTTTACAAAACTTATACAATGTCAGAAAATATATATTAACAACTCTTATAATCTCTGCAGCTTCCTCCTTATCCATAAATCTGTATATCGTACATCTGCTCATCACTCGTCTTAAAAACCCCGTTTATTCTTCCCCTCTCTCAGTCTCTCATTCCACACTCCTTTTACTCCACGTTTCTTCAATCTCCCTGACATATGCACCAATCCCTTTCTGTATTTTTCCTCCCAACATATTTATTACTTCCCCAATAATCTCCACTTCATCAATGATATGGTAATATTATTACAAAGATTACTACCGAGTCGTTGACAATCTAATTTTTGAGTTTTTATTTTCTCACGTGCAATAAATTCATCATTTGCCACATTTGGCACACTATAATCGATAATACGAATAATCAACATAAGTAAACATAAATCAGAGCAGCTGTGGGGAAAATAAATTTAGACACGTTTTTTGACCCCGCCGAAGTGATCGTACCTCCTTAAGAAGCTGGAATAATTTTTATCGCGGCAGTAATTTCGACCAACATAGGCTTTGTTTCTTCTCCTTTTTTCATTGGATATATTTTCACGAAGCGAACAATATCGTACGGCCGTGGCCAGAAAAGAACAGGCATGTACATTCTCTAGTTTCTGATCGTGTATATATATATATATATATATATATATATATATATATATATATATACGTATCGTGATATATATATACACGATATATATATATATATACTAGATTATACTAAGAAGTCCTTTACCAAACTGTAAAATATTGAGGTGCACGAGTGCACGAAATATGCCACTCAGGAATTATGAAACACTCGCGCAAAGTGAGCGCAATACAGTTTTTTTTTATTGTTCTCCTCTTTTTCTCTGTTACGTACGTGAATGTTAGCTATTTTACTTTACAGGATATTCTGTATGTGCATATATATGTATATATATCTTTATGCGGAAGTCATTATAAGGTCGTTGTATCTACGAAATATTGTCCACCAGCACGGCTGGCTCTTTCGACGACAAACCTCGAAATGACTTTACATAAATAAGCTTACATTTGTCCAAAGATGATTTCGAAGACGTTTCACTGAGCGTTGAGTATGGGGACATTTGGCTACCTCGAAGGCGAAAGTCTTCGAAATAACCTTTTTGCACATACATATTAATACGGTAGACATGCACATGCTAACAAGAGACATCTTTTGCCATGTGGTTTCAGGAGGCGGAAGTAAAGAGTCTGCGGGCAAGTCTAGCAAGGACAACGTCTCGCCGTCGGGACCTTATCCCGGTAAGTGCTACTTTTCCCAGTGTGAGATTGCCCTTTCGTTCTCCGACGAGAGGAAGTCTCGAGGGAATGCGAAACAAAGAACGAAAAAAACACAATTTCAAGCAAAAAAAGCATGCGAAGAAAAAAGTAAGGTCTTCGGCAACCACGCACAGTGGTTCCAAACGCCGAAAAGCTGGCCAAAAATAGGGAAAATCGCGTTACTAAATATAGGACTTTTTTGTGTGCCATATGTTAGGTTGGTACCTGTACTTTAAGAACGCAGCATTACCAATGCCAATAATACACACTTGTTGGCAGCGTGGCGTCGTAAAGTTAAGGTTAAATTTCGTGAATGTCACGTGTTTTCTGACTTAAACATTTAATTTAGACAAGTTAGTGTTAATTATTCATGGTGAAGTGAATTGTTTCGAAGAGAGGGATATCTGAGGTTAGTAAAATACGTTTTGTTTGAAATTTTAAGTGCTTGTACATTGTTTATATATTATTGTTCGTAAATCACAAAATTTCGTCATTTTTATGCCACTTTTACTTTCTCATTTTCTCGAAAGTCTCGCTAGATCCCGGGCTGAAATTGATTGCATATGGTAAGGGCATCATAGCACTAAATTATAACGCCGATAACTTTTGCCCGAATTTGCCCGAAATTGAGAAAATGCAATTTGAAAATTTACTAAAAAAACGGCTAAAAATATGATTTTTACGTTATACGAAGCCCAATATCGTCAAAATTTTTTTTTTAAGTTATTTAATGTTGAGTATACATACTACCAATGATTTTGACATTATAAACAATGAATTTGTTATAAACAATAAATTATTTTTTGCAAAAAACTTAATTCAAAATGTTTTCCAAGTTGTTTAAATGTTTCTGTATCAATAAAAACTATATCGTTTATATTATTTTTTATTACAAATCATAATCATTTTTTTTTGGTCCGCCATCTTGTTTTTGACTTTGTTTTCCATTTTTTTATGAAACTGATGTCAAATTTCGATTGAGCGACCTCAAAAACTCCTTATAACATCATTTTTTATTGTTTAAAGTTGATATAAACATTTTTTTGGTCCGCCATCTTGTTTTTGACTTATTTTTTTGCGAAAAACTAACATCAGATTTTGATTCAGCGACCCCCAAAACCTATATATACCCACCACCATCCGTTTTTTCGATGATTTCGATTTTTGGCCAGCTTTTCGGCGTTTGGAACCACTGTGCCACGGTATGGTCGAACATGTGGAAATTAGCTGTGCACGAGGAACAGATAGAAGCGGGCACGAGGATATTTCCCGAAAGTGCATCAGACTGAGACCGCAGAGACGCGGTAGGAGAAGCAGGAGGAGATGCGACTCGAGGAAGACTGCTCTATTTTTGAATTCATACTCGGGCCGTTTCCGCGCCGGCGGCTCTCTCGGGCGCTTGCACTATCCACGTAGCACGAATATACGGGCTATTTTACACGTTTCTACACCAATACTCCGAACACGTTTCTACGTGGCGTAAATTTGCCGTTCGTGAGCTCACGCTGCGTTGCTTATTCTACGTAATTCGCTCGCTGAGATTGGACGTAACTTGTAACTTTATGCCGCGCGGAACTCGATATTCTCTTAGCCGTGCCGATATCATTGTGGGGGGAAATTAGCGCAGAGCTTTCATAGACGACGAGGAGTTTTTGTAAGCTTTTTGTTTACTTTAGCGGAGGTGGCAAAATCATTTTTCACACTCGATGGAAATACGGCCGACTTTTTTTTCCTTATTGACGATGGCTTTTTGAAATGGGGGACTGTCGTTGGAGAACAAGTGGAAAGCTAACCGCGAAGGACGCTAACATTTATGGGACGTTTGGCGCATGGAACGACACAACTTTTTGGGGGATCGACGATGTCATTTGCTAGTTTTTTTCACCCTTAGACCTTATGTTCTAAGTGTCACGGTAGTTGAGATATGATTTTTTAGGGTTTTTCAAACACCGGAAATTTCGCCTTTGAGGAGTTTTACGATCACTTCCACGGGGTCGAAAAAAGACTAAATTAATTTTAACCGCAGCTGCTCTGATTGATGTTTGCTTGTGTTAATTATTCGTATTATCGATTATACACTGAGAAAAAAAGTGCATAGTATTTACAACAAACGCGCATGGTAAAAGAGAGTATTGTCGAATTCCCTATAGTTTATTGTCAACGCAATCATAATATGGTTAACACCGTATTACACAAAATTTTAAAAAATACATTTTTGACATTTTCAAACCCACGTAACCGCTGAAACGAATTTGGCATGAATTTTTATTCCACCTAACAAGATTAAGAAGTAAGAGATGAAGATATTGGACGACCCACGCTCATACATACACGATAAAGCCGAAAGATCGAAATACATATCGCGCCTACGAAAACGTCGTCGAAAATTGACACTGGAGGAGGACGACGACGTACCGAAATTCCCGAAATAAACTCTCTCTATCCCTCTCTCCCTCTTACTCACTTTCCCTAGGCGCGACGACCCGTCATTTTTCCATACTCGGCGAGCATTCGCGCCCTTTCTCTTCCTCCCGCCTGTATTTATCTTCGCCACTGTTTCTCCGCCCCACGCTACGGTGCGAAACAACGTCACAACGAATGCGTGCCCCACGCAGTCTCCGCAATCTATCGCTCGAACGATTCCGCGCACTGTTCACAATAGTGGGGAACGGCGATTAGTCATTCCAGTTCAGGATTTGTATTATCGATGAGACGAGACAATGAAACGATTTTTTTTTTCAATGACCTTTTTCTTGGCCGTTGGACGTTATGAAGCATTCGTGTCTCTCGTCATTCGGCAGCTGTGCCCGCGTACTCGCGGAGGAGGAACGGGGAGAGAGAGGGCGTGAAAGAGAGAGAGAGAGAGAGAGAGAGAGATTGATTGATTGATTGATTGATACAATTTATTATGCCTTAGTTAAAAACTTTCGGGCAAATTATGCATACAGCAAATGAGTATTGATGCTCAATGTTAGATGGAACATGAACAAACAAGCGAAGAATATTAACAGTAAGTGGTGAACTTAAAATAATCAGAAAATATAAATACAAGAAATAAACCTCAGAAAATATAAACATAAGAATTAATATAATAAAGTATAATCATGATATAATATGAAAGTAAGAATTAAACATGCTAAAAATAAACGTAAGAAAAGAACATAGTCGAATATAAACGTAAGAAATAACCATAAGAAAAAATTAGAGACATGAGAGATAGTCGTAGCCTGAGCAATATACCAGAGCCTTAAAAACTAAAACTAAAACTAAAGGCATTCAAGAACTTGAGAGAACCTGAGATAACCAAATACCAAAAGAATATAATTCTTGAACGTACAACTTGAACGTAAATAACCTTAGAGCGTTAGGTAACTAATCAGGTAGACTAGAAAAACTCAACGTCTTATAACTTAGCCGTAACCGAACTAAAAATAAAAATAAAGATAAAATGAAAATGAAAATAAAAATAAAAATTAAAATTAAAAATACCGCACACTCGAATGCATGCCAGGGAAGCGAACCACAGCGCGAAAATGTTAGAGAGAGAGAGAGAGAGAGAGAGAGAGAGAGAGAGAGAGAGAGAGAGAGAGAGAGAGAGAGAGAGAGAGAGAGAGAGAGAGAGAGAGAGAGAGAGGCAGACAGACAGACAGACAGACAGACAGACAGACAGACAGACAGCCAGACAGACAGACAGACAGATAGACAGATAGATAGATAGATAGATAGATAGAGAGAGAGGGGAGCGACAAAAAAATATCGAGACCAAGCAACCCCGCGACTGTCTATGGTTACAAAAACAAGAGCCTCGTGATATCTCGGCGTGGGGACTTTGAAAATACACTCGTAGCATCTATATTCAGTCTCTCCTCCCGCTCTCGTTATACCCTGACGAAGAAGTCTCTTCGTTATTTTTGGAAAAGACCCCTGGATTCGTCATTTCTCGGATCCTCTCCTCCCTGTCTCTGTCTACGTTCCGCTCGGTCCTTAGCTTCTCAGAATTTTCCCTCCTATCGTTGTACCAAAATTTCCAACGCGATTGTTTCCAGCATCGGATACTCTCGAAAATGTAGAGACGAGCCGTGCAACCATGAATATTCCATCCACTATTCGTTGCAGGTGCGGAGTATACAAAAAGGCGAAGCTGTCAGACTCTTGGAGTAAAAAATAATGCGACGGATTACAATAGATTCTTCGACGCGAAGACACACCGTGGAACAACCCAATGGGAATTGAATTACAAATAATATATGAGAAAAAGAAAGCACAGCGTCGGATCGAGTATATTCGAGAAACGAAGAATAGGAGAGAGAGAGAGGCGGATGAGGCGCGTATATCGCTTTTTGTTGTCCGTTCGGCCGCACATGCGGCCGTATTCGAGTGTCTCCAAAACGCACTGGCTTCTCGTACAGAGTGTGACAAACGCGCTGTGTTCGCACCGTTGAAACGGAAAGTACGACGCGAGGAAGAGTGATCGAACGAATCGGAGAATGGAAGAGAACGAATAATGGAGAAAATCGTGAAATTGTATCACGTTACCAATGAGCAAAATGAATTTTCCACCTCCCTCCCTCGCTCTCTCTCTCTCTCTTTCTTTTTTTTTATTTCACCTGGAAGCGAACGTTCGCTCGGGCTCGTTGTATAGACTCGTCGTCAGGGGGATGATGATGATGCTGCTGGATAGATCGGACACACCCGAGACACACGCAGTCTGGCTCGTGGTGTGGACACGCGCCCGCGCGCTTCCGACCTATACAGAGCCAGTGGCATTCTCGCTCTCTTCTTGTTCCAACGCAGGCCCAAGAGGGAGCGAGAGAGAGGGAGGGATATATGTATAGCTATGGGTATGCTCTATTCACTATTGCGGGTATTGATCCACGTAGGCCTCTCCGGCGACGACGTCGACGTCGTCCTCTACTACTTCGTGGTCCAAAGATCGGACGGGATCCAGTACACGCGTGTACTTTTTTTTCCTAACGAATTTCTATTTCTCCCTTTCCTACGGTGGTGAATCATTAATGAGGAATAACCAACGATGCTGCGCACGTACATGCCTGCGAAAAAAAAAAACAAAACGGCGGGCAGAGCATTTTCGTGTGAAGTAAAAGTGTGGGCTGAAGTAATTTGGACGCTTTCGAAATACTGGGTATACCGAAGCAGTAGACTCGGTTGAGTTATTTTGACAAAGTTCTTCTTTGAATATTTGAAATAGCTTCGGTAAATTCGAGCAACGAACGAAACGATTCGCACAGGCCGTGCTGAATTGTTAGAGCTAATGCTTCGATGAAACTTCCTTTCACGCATGGATCGTCTTTGAGGGAATCTTTTTTGCAAGTTTCGAAGCGATTGGTCCAGTGGTTGCGTTGGAAAAAAATCCCGACATTTTTCGTCATTTTCTACTATTTATATGTATTTCCCCCACTTAACCTTCCCTACTGTTACCTAATCAGAAACGAGCGAAATTCTGGAGAAACAGGTGGAGGCGCAGCCATATACCCATAAGGAATAACTTCTCTTTTGGAAACGTCGCGCTAGAACACTCCACTTGGAATCCTAGGGAAATTGAATCAGTTGCAGTAGAGACACAGCTCAACGGACCCAAAAATATTATTCTGGTCAGCTCATACAGAGCCCGAAACATTAAATACTAAAAAAGAAATATCGCATCAAGATTTCTCAGGGTAAAATTTCTTTAATGATATCGTCTCATCATTGTATTCTGACCCGATAATCTTAAGGGATAACACCGCTCCAGCGGCAGAAAATAAGATCGTTGACAATGTCTTTTGGGAGTATGAAAAAGGAACAGGATTTCTTTTGAGAGGATTTCTTAAACGCGTTACCCCCACTTGTAGCGCAAAAAAAGGCCTTTTTCACGAATTTTTTTAAAGAAAACTACAAAACTTTTTTAATCGATCAATATACCATCTTAAAGAACACATCTTGAAAAACTTTCAGTAATTTTTTTATTGAAAAATATTACATTGTTTAGTGGCAAATGGCCGTCAATGAAATAATGTTTTTATATACACGGTTTGCGGTGACCAACATTGCGGCGAAGTGGATCATCTGAAAAAAAAAATGCGGATGGATGTAGTCAAATATATGTATAAACTAGTCTTTAATCGAAGGATTTTAAAAAATATTCATTCTTCACAAAATGACGGAGAGTCAAAGTTAATGGTTCGATTTTAACGAAAAAAAACGGCCGTTTTTCGGCTATAAAACGGCCATTTTTTTCGAAAAAAAAAAATCGAACGATTAAAGACTACATTTTTATGTATTAAATAAGCCTGCAAAATTTCAAGAAGATCGGTTCATTAGTGTTCGAGTAATCTTGGTCACCGACTTCAGAAATAAAAGACTATAAAAGTATAAACAAAAACAAAAAAAAATATAATCTATACATCATTGGCTATGGGACTACGTATGGATTTTTTAAATCAAATTTTGAAAAAATTGCGCACTTTGAAAGAAATAGATCGATTTTTTGCCCAAAAAATAAGGAGCAAATTATATATAAAAAGAGAAGTTTATATTTAATCAAAAAACAGCTACGTAATGCCATAAAGATGTAATTGTGGAGCTACCATCAAATTTTCAAATCGATCCATGCAAACGTGTTCGAGTAATCCGTCTTCCCAGTTTGAAAAAAGTGTTTTCGAGAAAAACGCGTTTGAAGTTGTACGAGCACTCAGCGCGCACTCCGAGGTGCTGCGGCAAAATCGATAATTGAACCTTAAAATAAAAATCGCTGCAGGACTAATTGCATATTGTTTGTATGACCCCAAAGTATTTTTTAGCCAAAAAAACGAGTTTTTCAAAATCCTAGAGTAGCGCTGTCCCTTAATATCAACTTGAAAAGAGGAATGTGCCGAGGGGCTATTCACGTGTGAAATCATTGAAGCACTTCTGTTCGAAATCGAATGCAAAATCACAAGAAATCGCCTGAAATCGCGAATCGTCTTACTAAATCAACATTATCCGAATGTGGTTAAAATCCCCTGAAATCGGGTTTAAATTTTTTGAAGTCGTCTGAAATCAGCATGAAATTACTTAATCCAGGAAATCGCTAAAAATCATCGGATTCTCGAAACAAAGAAATTTTATTATTATTTTTCATAGCATAGTCCATTGTCCGTGCGTTCGAGCGGTTAGTCTGCGGCTCAACGCCAGTGCCCTCGCCAGTTCATACAGTCAATTGACAAGTCAATTGACATGACTCTGTATGAAAAAAATTTAACGTTTCTTTTAATATCTATATCTGTGTATTTTTTAATCACATTTTTCATTAAAAAAATTCGCCAGTTCATACAGTCAATACACAAGTCAATTGACATTACTATGTATGAAAAAAAATTAACATTTCTTTTAATATCCATATCTGTGTCTTTTTTAATCACATTTTTCAATTTAAAAAATTCTTAATTCAAATTTGAGTCACAAGATTAGTCAATAAAAAAGAAATTTAACCATTTTAGGACTTTTTTTCTCCCTCCAATGATTTCAGCAATCGCCTGAAACCGAGTTGATGAATTCAAATGAAATCAATCGAAGTCAACTGAAATTACGCGAAATCACATGACTTTAAAAATAGCTCGAATCATTTATGCCATCACAAAAATCATATGAAATCGACTTCACAGAGAAATCTCTTCCGCACCTCATTTGATAGTGAACGGCCCCTTGGAATGTGCACCCACTGCAATTTCATAACATCAATAAGAGCATAGACTGGAGACTTTATCACCACCCGCAGCAGAGCGTTCTTATATTTCGTATTACATATTCTGAGTTGTTGTTTTATTTTTCGGAGTGTCTTCCCGTCCGGTTATCGGACGAATAAGCGTATGTTATTCGTTCAGTTCACGCCGTATTTCCAGAAGGCGTACATATTATTGTGGTTCGTGTAAGCTAGTATCCGGACAAATAACATATATATAATTGTCCGGATAGAATGTGTTAAATTGTTAAACAAACCATCTGGAAGAATAACTGACACGTAGTCATCCGAAGAGAATCTTTATAATTTTGTTTGCGTTTGGGTTGGCTGGGTTTGGGTTTGGGTTAGTTAGTTGTGTTTGGTTTGGGTTGTTTGGTTGCGTTTTGGATTTGGTTTGTTTGCGTATGGGTTGGTTTGTTTGAGTTTGTGTTGTTTGGTTTGGGTTTCGGTTTTTCGGGTTGGTTAATTAGGGTTTGGGTTGGTTAGTTGTATTCGGTCTGGGCTGGTTGGTTTCGTTTGGGTTTTGGTTTTTTTGAGTTTGTTTGCGTTTGGATTGGTTTGTTTGGGTTTGGGTTGGTCGGTTTTGTTTGGGTATGGATTTTTTGGGACGGTTTATTAGGGTTTGGGTTGGTTAGTAGTGTTTTGGCTGGTTGGTTTTGTTTGGGTTTGTGTTATTTGTTTGCGTTTGGGTGTGTTCGTTTGGGATTGGGTTTTTTGGGTTTGTTTGCGTTTGGGTTGGTTTGTTTGGTTTGAGTTTGGGTTTTTTGGGTTTGTTCATTAGGGTTTGGGTTGGTTACTTGTGTTTGGTCTCGTTTGGGTTTCGGTTTTTTCTGGGTTTGTTTGCGTTTGGTTTGGTTTATTTGGGTTTGCGTTATTTGTTTGGGTTTGTTTTGTTTGTTTGCGTTTGGGCGTGTTTGTTTGGTTTGAGTTTGGGTTTTTTGGGTTTGTTCATTAGGGTTTGGGTTGGTTACTTGTGTTTGGTCTGGGATGTTTGGTCTCGTTTGGGTTTCGGTTTTTGGGTTTGTTTGCGTTTGGATTGGTTTATTTCGGTTTGCGATATTTGTTTGGGTTTGGGCGTGTTTGTTTGGGTATGGATTTTTTGGGTTGGTTAGTTGTGTTTCGGTTGGCTGGTTTCGCTTGGGTTTGTGTTGTTTGTTTGCGTTTGGGTGTGTTTGTCTGGGATTGGGTTTTTTGAGTTCGTTCTTTTGGGTTGTTTGTTTGCGTTTGGGTTTGCTTGTTTGCTTTTTTATTTTGGGTTGATTTGTTTGGGTTTGTGCGTTTGGGGCGTTATACAGCGTGAACCGCGTGAAATTAGCCGCTATCCAGACGAATAACATACGCTTATTCGTCCGATAACCGGACGGCTGGCCTCGGCGTTTATTTTTCACAAAATTCATACTTAGGACCTGATACTTGCCGCACGAAGAATTGAACAAGTAAATTTAGTCCTTGCACGCAAAATAATCTCCAACTTTTGGACGCCCGCGAACCCTTTACCCGGGTTTATTTTTGCCGTGAATTATGAGACGCAAACGACGGGAAGCGTTCCCTTGCGCGAATCATCGTCGAACAATCCCTGCTAAGTGTACTGCGCGTAATGTACGATTGAGCCGGAAGTAGGACTACTTGAGATGCGAGATACGATACACCGGTGGTACTTAAAGCAAAAGAAAGGAAGGGAGGGAGCGAGATAGATAGATGGACGCACGAGTTCGTAATGCGCACTCGTCTGTACTTCCAGAATATCCGAAGAGCCGTTGGCCGCAAATACGTGACAGAAATAGTGATGAAAGTGATTTTTTTTTCTTGAGAAAAACAAGACTACAGAAGAGACCGATGAAATATCGGACATCAAGCAATCGATGCTCTCTGTCGAAGTTTTCGCAAACTGAAAAAGAGCCCAAGCATGCACAAAATATACAAACTGACCCGAGACAGAAAAAATAATGGGGAGGGGGGGGGAGGGAATGTTACTGTCGAGAAGTTGAGGAGATTGGACCGTTGGTCACAATGGAAGATTTAATTTTTTTTAAATATATGTTATTGTCTAGACTATACTGAGTCTTTATGAATTTTTTGAAATTTTTCCACCACAAAACACGAGAGATAAGAAATAGTTTATCGTATGCAATTTTACGAGTAATTAGATGAACAAGACGTTTCCTCTACGGGTGATGTATTTTTTATTTTTTTTTAGTACCAAGATAAACCATTTCTAGCAACGGATTAACGCAAACTAAAACTTTGTAAACATTTAGAAAGTAAAACCCATCTTGCCCATCGTAAACTATATACATTCAATATTGAACCATCAAGGTTTGATGAAAGGTTACGAATATTGGCTGGCAAATGAAAAGCATTGCTGCAAACGTCAATGTCCGCGAAGTTACCGAATTTCGGCAACGCTTAAGGATTTATTGCCCGCACATTCGCTACCAAAAGTGAGTTTCGGTGAGAATTTTAAGTATTTTGCGATATTATTAATATCTAGAAAAATCAACCTTATTGACAATCCTAAGAATATTGCTTTTGAATAATAAGAATGCCAAAAATGGATGAAGAAATTGTTTAAACAAAAATTTGTTAAAAAAATCTCCGGTAAACTTGATTTTTTGTGACATCAAATGAATTATGATATTTTTCTGAATACGTGTGATTTATTAAATAATTTTCTCTCTCTTTCGAAAATTCCGTTTTCGGAATTTTTCAGAGGCTGTACCTGTGACACTGTCCGATCAATACCCCGGACACTTCTTGGATTTAATATGGAACATTGCCCCGAAAACATATTGGAAATTTGTGACTTCATATAATTTTTTTTAATTAAAATAATTATAATGAAACTAGAAAGAAAATTGTAAAAAAATTCATACCCATCCAGAAGAATCTACGAATGCATTTTATAATATAAAAAAAGTAGTTCATCGGTCATTTGTTGAACAATTTTTTTGTTCAACAATTTACTCAAAACTTTTATGCATTATTATTACCGGAAATTAATGTTCTCAGCATGTTCAATGTGGTTGATTTAAAAAAAAATGTAATACCCTCGCAAAGTACCTAAAATTCTCGCCCAAACTCACGTTTGGTAGAGAATCTACGGGCAATACACCCTTAATATCTCATGACATAAATATAAAAAGGCACAATTATAAATAGCCGAAAATTTAATTCTGAGCTGTATAAAACATTCGCTGATGCAGTTTTTTTTCATAATAATCATCGTTAATGTTATACTTTTTCCAGTTGCTAATAACACAAAACTTTTTCTTATTTACGTAATAAAAATATAAAAATGCATAGTTTGACCTTTCAAGGAGGTACGATCATTACTACAAATCCAACTTTCGGATTAGAAATTTTTACATGATTTTGACGAATACTTTATGCGCCTATTGCCAAAATTTAAGCTATTTTGACCGTTGAGTTTTTTCGCAATAAAACTGCAAAGTCGCGCACTTTGAGTTACCGAACGTTCCCTTATGCACGGAGAAAAATACGGCCTCAAATTCTAACACTGGTGCCAGAATTCTAATATTCAGTGCTAGAAAAATATAGCAGTTTACTGCCAGTTCGGAATCCTAAGCCTTGTTGTTATAGAAGTGTAAAAATGATTCTCAAACCGTATAGTAAAAATGATGCGTGCATATTACATTTGAAACGATTCTCGCATAGGCGCGAGTTCTATATGCTGTATAGTACACGGAGAAAACAGGGGCCTCAGAGTTAAGAATTAATACTATGCTTGTAAAAAAAAATATCATTAAATATCAAAAAGTATTGAATGGAAGATAAAAATTGTAATTATGGTATAGTAATAATGAAGAAATTTAAATTTTAACCTACGATATGGCACGTAAACTGATACAAATAGTACATTTTTCGTAGTATTCCAAAAATATTTTGCCCACGTAATCGGAACAATTAGTTTCCAGTATTCTACAAAAAGTACGCGGTATAAAGAGTCACATTTTACTAATCAACTTCGTAATATTTTTCGCTATACGCCGAAGAATAATGATATGCGTATAGTAAAATCTATACATACACGAAGATTCATGCTATACGTATAGTAAAATCCATATGAAAATCTAGCGTGTAATAAAGGTTGGTATTTTACAAAGCACGCATTATTTTTACTATACAGCTTATAGGACTCGCGCCTATGCGAGAATAGTTTCAAATGTAATATGCACGCATAATTTTAACTATACGGTGTATAGTTTTACTATACGGGTAATTGAGGCCGTATTTTTCTCTGTGTAAAAATAATGCGTGCTTCGTAAAATACCAACCTTTATTACACGCTATATTTTCTTATGGATTTTATTATGCGTATAGCATGGATCTTCGTGTATGTATAGATTTCACTATACGCATAGCATAAATCTTCGGCGTCTAGCGAAAAATATTACGCAGTTATTAGTAAAATGTGACTTTATACCGTACTTTTTGTAGAATACTGGAATTTAATTGTTCCAATCACGTGGGCCAAATATTTTTTGAAAACTACAAAAAAGCACAATATGCCGTATAAAATGTATTATTTGTATCAGTTTACGTGCCATATCGTAGGTTAAAATGTAAATTTCTTCATTATTACTATACCATAATTACAATTTTTATCTTCCGTTCAATACTTTTTGATATTTAATGATATTTTTTTAGAAGCATAGTATTAATTTTAAAATTCGAGGCCCCTGTTTTCTCCGTGTGGGGACAGTCGACTAAACCCGTTGGTAAACTGAAATTCGATAGATTAGATTTAATAGATATTGTAATAAATAAGAAAATCAATCTTTACCGTGTAGTTAAAGCATCAGCACTGTATTACAAGCAAGTTTCAATTTCCGGTTGAAAATGGTCAGAACGATGAAATAGCGCGAGTAACAGCTGATGCGTTTGGCAAACATAACCCAGCTTTGTTTTGAAATTAATTTGAATAGAAGCCGCCACAAAATATGCAAACAATTTATGGAGTTTTTATCATTTATCACGTATCAATAATATGTATAATTATATTCTGCCTATCGTGTTAATTCCGCTGAGGTAATTCAAGCCTATTTCAATAGGCTTCCGGCTGAATTTTTTTGTCTTTTTAGTCCGCTTTTATGGTGGATATGTTAATATTATTATTATCACGAAGATTACTACCGAGTCGTTGACAATATAATTTTTCAGTTTTTATTTGTTCGCGTGCCATAAATTTATCATTTGCCACAACATTTGGCACACGATAATCGATAATACGAATAATCAACATGAGTAAACATCAATCAGTACGGCTGTGGGTAAAATAAATTTAGACTCTTTTTCGACCCCGTGAAAGTGATCGTACCTCCTTAACTGCATATTTTATGAAAAATTACCACCTACAGAATAAATCTACACCTCATATGCATTTGTTTGAGTTTCCTGAAGAAAATATTCACGAGCCGCCATTCGACTCAACTGAATCGTTCCAACCCTCCTTAAGGGCAGATATACACCTAGGAGCTGGAAAAAGGTCATTTTTGTGAATTTTTTCATGGAAAACTATTTGAAATTTCGGATTGGGGTTTTAATCATCTAAAAGTATATACATTCAAAAATGTTGAATTTTGTTTATTTAAAAATATGAATAATATACAAGGATATCGTATGATCCTTGGAGCGTCGTAAAAAAAATTGGTACCCAAAATTTCTCGAAAACCAATGAACCGATTGCCTCGAGGTTTTCCGAGGTTATTCTATACACCATTATCTAGTACTTGTCATAGGATTTTTTTTCCGTTACTTGGTTTTTGTCTTATAGGCAAAATAATAAGTAATTTTTGGCCCAAAAATCACTATTTATGTTCAAACGTCCGCCATTCTGTCATAAATCGATATTTTCAAAATCGGCTATGCCAAGTAATAGATAATGGTGTATAGAATAACCGCAAAAAACCTCAAGGCAATCGGTTCATTGGTTGTCGAGAAATTTTGGGTACCAATTTTTTTACGACGCTCCAAGGATCATACAATATCCTTGTATATTTTTGATACTTTTAAATAAAGAAAAATTAAACATATTTCCGAATGTATACACTTTTAGATAATTAAAACCCCAATCCGAAATTTCAAATAGTTCTCCTTGAAAAAAGTTCACAAGAATGACCTGTTTTTCCGGCTCCGAGGTGTATATCTGCCCTTAAGGATGTTGAGTCCCAAATCGCAAATGATGATAAAATTCTGAAAATTTGGTATGTTTTTGTATGAAGTATTTCAGAGGTCATGTAAAAATTTCACGACAATTAGGAAGCTCGTTATTAAACAATTAACATTCACAAATTAAATGTTGTTTTATGGAAACTGAAATAACTTTGCAATAAGTTTTTTTTTTGACCTCTCAATTTTATAATATCTACAATATACTGAAAGCAACGGAAACAAAACGAAGTTTATTGATAAATTTTTTTTTATTTCTTCTAAAAATTGTTCTTAACAAAATGTTAATTTTTTAATAACGAGCTTCCTAATCGTCGTGAAATTTTAACACGACCTCTTAAATACTTCATACAAAAACATACCAAATTTTCCGAATTTTCTTGTCATTTTTTATTTCAACCCTTAAGGAGGTTGAAGTAATGATGATAGAATTCTGAAAATTTGGTATGTTTTTACATGAAGTATTCAGGAGGTCGTGTAAAAATTTCATGACGATTAAGAAGCTATTTATTGAACAATTACCATTAACATGTTTGATAGGGACTCAACATCCTTAACCGAGCGGAGTTGCCAAGGAACGAGTGAAGATTTTCTCTCGCTGAACTAACCCGGTGTTACGCCATTTTTTTGTTTCCTGTCTCTTTTGCAGGTGCTAGCGAGCCAAACGACGCGCCGAAGAAGAAAGGCTTCTTCAAGAGCTTTTGGAAACGCTCGCGTCACTATTCACTCGAGAATCAATAGCCCAGGTGCGTACTGGTGAGCAGCCGGCAATCTCACAACGCTGCGGAGATCGGTCAGCAACGGGATGAAAAAATCGTCGGTAATAATCGGCGTGGCTGTCAACCCGAAGATGGAGGAGGCGGACGAGGAAGAGGAAAGCGAAGACGTCAGATGACCACGACGAGCAATCATCTCGTAGTGAACAATCCGTGTTGTTGCATCGTACAATGATCTATATCCCATTCACTCGCCGTCTCTCTTTCTCTCTCTCTCTCTCTCCCTCTGTCTCTCGATATGCGACAGTCGATCGAGTCGATTCGTCCATTCGCAGCAGTACGCGTTATTGTTACGTTGTATCGATCGATACGAAATTTCGTATCAACCGGTAGCTTCAATTGATAGGCTGGCATGATCCCCAAATTTGTTGTCCATAACACGTAACTACGGAATCAGTCTTCTGCTGATTTCCAAAGAGTCACGAGGTAGTTGCCATTGAACCGAAATATTGCTACATGTATGTGCAACTTATATATAAAGAAATATATAAATAATAACGATTATACGATATTGTATTATCTTACATATATACCATTGTATTATGTAACATAATATATTATATTAGATAATTAGTATTATTATTTATGTACACACAAACACACACATATATGTGTGTATATATATATATGTATGTATGTATGTATGTATGTATGTATGTATGAGGGTGGTTAAAAAAATCGATTTTTTTCTCAGCAGAAAATTGAAGTATGTTAAGAAAAAGAAAGTTTTGCAAAATTTGAAGGTTATAAACAATTTTTTAGTTAGTGCTCAAACGCCTTTTTCATGTTTTCTTTTTTCGTGATTATCGGAGTACTCATTTTTTTTTTATCACGATGCAGAAAATGTTGGTGCACGATCCAATGTAAGCCTTGATTTAATTTTTTCTGTAACAATACGCAATTTTTATGCCAATATTTCCTTTTGCCATAAACAATTTGTGAATATATGTAATTCGGTTGTGAAAATTATGTCAACCACTTGATGAATAAGAACACGGTGTTTACATCACTGAACGTCTACCAAGTATGCGTGTTTTTTTGAAGGAATACGTTGTTTTGTAGTAAAAAAAAACAAATGAAGAAAAAAAATTGACGAAAAATCGAAGAAAAAAAATACAAAGTCGTTTGAGCACTAAAAAAATGTTCAGACCTCTCAAATTTTGTATGAATTACTTTTTCATAACGTAGTGACATTTTTCGGTGAGTAAGGCGAAAGAAAAATTAATTTTTTTTTAACCACCCTAATATATATATATATATTAGGTGCAGTGAAAAGAAATCCATTATTTTTGCCTCAAATTGAAGGCAAGAATAATAGATTTATTTTTACTACACTGAATACTTATATATATATATATACTTGGACTTTTTTTTTAGTAATATGTTGTTTTGAAGTAAAAAAAACAAAAGGAGAAAAAAATTGACGAAAAATCGAAGAAGAAAAAATTAAAAGTCGTTTGAGCACTACCTAAAAAAATGTTTAGACCTCTCAAATTTTGTATAAATTACTTTTTCATAACGTAGTAACATTTTCCGTTGAGTGAAGCGAAAAAAAAATTAATTTTTTTAACCACCCTATTATATATATATATATTAGGTGCAGTCAAAATAAATCCATTATTTTTGGATAAAATTGAAGGCAAAAAAATAATGAATTTCTTTTTACTACACCTAATACATATATATATTAGCAACGTTACTAATATATTAAGGGATTAACCAAGCAGTTACTCTTTCGCATCCCCGAATTCGGTGATCGTGCTATCCTATTATACATTTTGCATTTTCAATAACAAACACAATTTTGCGCATGTATTATCGAAATACCTATTCTCCGCTCGCGGCTCAAAAACGAATTTTCGAATCTCAGTTCGTCATCGATTAATGCGTGCTGAAGAAAGGTTCATTCCGTAGGGAGTAAAACGGGGACGGGAAAGAAACTGCAAAGTGGAGCTCGCGGGCATCGATTTTCGAACGTGCCGGAATAGAGGGTGACCAGGCCTCGCGAGGAAGCCATTGAGAATCGAGTATAGGCGAGATTGCGAAGAGAGGAAAGTGCAGTAATTAGTCCGTTGGGGGAAAGAGAGAAAACGAGGGGGGTGAGTCAGAGAGAGAGAGAGAGAGAGAGAGAGAGGAAGAAAGAGAAAGAGTGTGTGGGGAACACAGGTCGAAGGTGGTGCAGGCGATTGCTCGACCATTCTCGCTCGGTCAAGCACGAGTATTAACCCAAAGAATTCAGTAGTGCGGCGCGTTCCGTCGACAGGGGGGCAACGATCCTCGGCGAAAAAATAAAATAACAAAAAAAAAACGCAAGTATATATCTATACACACACACGTACGTACTTCACGCGCGAGACATCGTACAGGCCTCGAGTATCGTGAAATTATTACGAAATCACAATCGTTTTTATTACGGAAACAAAAAAAAAAACAAAAAAAGAACTGACGCGTCTATTACCCCTTGCCCACTCGTATTATTTATGAATTGTAACGATCTATGGTAATAGTGAGCCTCCGATGAATTTAATATATACGAATAACGAGATATAAATAATAACATTAACGATAACAATACAAGTAACGATAATAACGATACGTTTAACAATGATAACGAATCAATGAATATTAACAAATACACCTTAACTATAAATAAAGTGAAGTAAACAATTGATAAGCGATTGTCGGATCCACAGAATTATTCATATTTTTTCACCGCAACGGTCGTTGCGTTAGTTTGTTTTGTTGGGTTTTTTTAACCGACTCGCGCGCTCGGACCCTCGAGCGCATCGTACTTTTTATTAGACAACAAATTTACAAGCGTCGAATAGATCGTACTGCAACCGTACGACGATGCGCGGCGACTAAAGACTCGTGTTTTCGTTCCGAGCTCGGAAGGAAAGGAAATTCAATACACGGGGGAACACGCTGCGTGCATGGTTCACGCAATCCGCGGCGCGATGAGTAAGGGAAAATGGAAAATATCGTCACGATGAAAAGTGTACACGGTCGTCGGAGCGAAGCAATCACGCTGTAAGGATACGTCGTGTGAAATATTACGAAAATCTGTCGATGTTTACAACCTGCGAACTTCGAACTCTGTCCGAGTGCTACACACAATTGTCATTTTGATTTTTATACTCGAATAAATTTTTCTCCACGTGTGTTATCGACGTTTCGAATACACCGTGAAACTCGAATGCGAATAATAAAATCGTTGAAAGCGTCCGTAACACTTTCTTTCGGAATTTCGGTCGTCGAACTTTTTCCTCGTAAAAGTGTCGTTTTTTTTTCTTGTTGTTTTTTTTTTTTTTTTTTTCGACACGGCGGCCTAATTTGTAGTGCTTGAGAATCTGCGTGAAGCCCGCGGCATACGCCGCTTTGTTGTAAGGATTATTCGTCTACGTAGAGAGGCCTCAACCCCTTACACGAATCGTACTCGTTCGTTGCGACTGTGTAGATTGGAGCAGAAAAATATAGCCGTTTCGACTGTCGAAGGAGAGACGGAAAATCTCGGATTAACAACATGTGTCGGCGTGAATCGATGGAGGTCTGTTTCGACGAAAAAGAAATAACACGTACAGTCGGACCCCCCAATAAGAACGCTTCCCCTTTTTCTCGCTCGAGCGCTTCTCCCACTCCGACTCGAACCCCGAGCTCGAGTCGTTTCGCGAGCGGGTTTCTGAATAAAAATGCCCAGCCTAGGAGAACTTGGAAGATTAAAATGAGATAAATATTGCAATGCACATTTCCGTTTTAAACCATTCTCTTTATAGTATGAAGAAATGTCGTTACACGATACGAAATGAACACTTTTTGTTAATCGAACGCGTGCATTTTTCGAGAAAATTGTAAACATTTTATTTCCATTTATGACAAGTAATGTCTGTATATTTGAAGATTGTCGTACGAAATAGCCAAAGATTCAGATGAACGATTAAAATTATTCGTCGTCGTGTCGAGTCATTTTGTTCCATGGGGCAGTCAACCGGAGGTGGAATATTTTCAAGGGAGCCAAACTCCTCCATTGAATATGAAGTCACGGAGAAATGGAGCTTTTCAATGTCTGCTTTTTCGGTGGAATTAGCACTACCTTGCGGTACAGAGTTTGCTTGGGTCTAGAACGAACTATTTTTCATAAACAACAGTCTATTCATAAACATTCATAAGTCTATTCATAAACAACAGTCTATATAACAGTTTCTTCTGTGACATCTTACATCGTTGGTGATCATCCACTATTATTCAATTGCTAATATGTATGAATAATATTGAGAAAAAAACGATTCATTAAGACGAGAAATCCCTTTAGGAGCGTGAGAAATAGGTATTTTTCGGGAATTTTTTTAGAGGGGATAAAATAATCTGATCATTTTCAAATTTGGACATGAGTTTATTAAAACTGTCAAGCTTAAAAAAAAATTTTTTTGGGATGACGAACAAAATGACGGCGTCATTGAGGGTCTTCGGACGCCTGTTTTCCGCGACATCGAAAAGTGCTGCAGTTGTCGCTCTTTTTCTCTTGATCTGAAAAATATTTAATAAGTGTCATTCGTTTACTGACATATTAAGGGGAAGGATATACCTAAAAAATGATGAAAAAGTGCAAAACTGAAAATTTGGGAGCCTTTTTACTCCAAAGTTCGAATTTTCGACCATTTTTTCGACACATTTGACACCAAAAAAATTGTTTATTTACACGCTACCTTTCGAACTTTAGGTATATCCTTCCGATAATATTACTGAGAGTAACTTCCCAAAATTTCATCCAAATCGGTCGATAACTTTTTCAGCTACAACACGAGCAGTTTTAGAAAAAGTAGTTTCGAGATAATCGCGTTTAAAGTTTCAACATGTGGAAACTATTAATTGTAGTGACTTACCCCGCGCTCTAGACTATATGCGATAACTCCGCAAATATGCAATATTTCGAGTTTTCCTTTGGTCTGTATATTCTTTGCGTATCATACTTTCGAAATATATAACAAAAAAAATCGATTGTTTGACAATTCTAAAGGGATTTCTCGCCTTAAGTAGAACAAGTGCGACAGAGAATGTCTTGCGCATGGGCTAAAAGTTGAAACTCGCTCGAGCGGCCGTTCTTATTCAGAACCTCGCATGCCGAGAAGAAAGAGAGAGAGACAGGAAGAGTCAGCGAGCACGGAGCTCGCGCCTGGTGGGGGCACTCTAAAACTCTTCCCCTTGGGGGGCTTTTGCGTTCTTATCGGAGAGGTCTCTCCCTGCTCCCAATGATCGCGCTCTCAACAACCGAAACATCGTCGTGTAAGGCTCCATTATCTGCTCTTCACGTCGTGAGGAAAAGAAAAAGGCAAGAATCGTCGTGCGTGCTTGGACGACGCGCACCTGCCGGACCGCGAGCGAGGTACATTAAGGATGTTGAGTCCCAAATCGCGAATGATGATAAAATTCTGAAAATTTGGTATGTTTTTGTATGAAGTATTTCAGAGGTCGTGTAAAAATTTCACGACGATTACGAAGCTCGTTATTGAACAATTAACATTCACAAATTAAATGTTGTTTTATGGAAACTGATGCAACATTGCAATAAGTTTTTTTTTTGACCTCTCAATTTTATAATATCTACAATATACTGAAAGCAACGGAAACAAAACGAAGGTTATTGATAAATTTTTTTTGATTTCTTTTAAAAATTGTTCTTAACAAAATGTTAATTTTTTAATAACGAGCTTCCTAATCGTCGTGAAATTTTAACACGACCTCTTATATACTTTATACAAAACGTACCAAATTTTCAGAATTTTCTTATCATTTTTTATTTCAACCTTTAAGGAGGTTGAAGTAATGATGATAGAATTCTGAAAATTTGGTATGTTTTTACATGAAGTATTCAGGAGGTCGTGTAAAAATTTCATGACGATTAAGAAGCTATTTATTGAACAATTAACATTAACATGTTTCACAGGGACTCAACATCCTAATGGGGTAACATTAATGCGGAAAATGGGGGAATTTTTTTTTCCACTCTTAATTCAACTTTTGGCTCTTAAATATGATGGAATTGGAACAGTACTGGAAAGTTGCTGTTTTAACTACTAAATCTTTGGTGTCGAGCTGCAAAAAATAATACACACGGCTTGAGAGGTGTTTTTCCAGAAAGAAAGCTCTTTATTTTGGCTTGCACGGTTATTTGAACAAATGCCAAACGATTGGCGTCAAATACTCGCAGTATTTTCCAAATCAAGGGGGAGATGCCTTTAGGCAACGGAAAAATTGCTGATTTTCATTATTTTTTTTTTAAGGTAAGATTTTTTCACCATTTTTTAGGCTTAGGGTATGCTTTTTTACTTTTAGCTGTTACATGGTACTTTATTTTTTCATCAACCCTAGAACTATAAACCGGGGTGGATATCTACCCCAGGTTTTTGTTTGCAAAATTACGTTTTGGAGGTTTTTTAACACTCGGGTATTTAAATCGATTTTTCACCGTCGAAACATTAATGAAATTGAATTTTCTTTTCACCATTATTTTCTGCATGACAAACGAAGATGTTCGTCTCAGTGCTGCTTTCAGAACGATTTTACGAACAAGAAACGCGTGGGATGAATATTTGCGTAAATATTTACGGTTTGTGGTTTAAAGGTAGAAAAGAATGGGTTTGTAGTTCTAGGGTTAATCTTTAAAAATGGCGGTGGTAGGACACGGTCTTCTAAACTGGTGGCGGCGCATGTCGTCAGACGCCGCGACACGTAGCGTCGGCGGGATTGATGTGAAAAAAAATCAACGAAGAATTTTCCTTCGCTGACACTCGTACGCAGAATATGAACCAAGAAAAAGTGAGAAATGTCGAAAATCGATTGTTATCGTACGCTTCGAAAGAGAAAGATTGAATTTACCGAAACAAATTGATACCTTTTGCATCAAAAAATTCTCTTTTGAAAAGATTTTCATAAACATTTAGGATTAAATTTAAGACAATTAGGTTAAAAAGATTGATGCAAAATTTCATTAAAACCGATCGAGTAGCTTTGAAAATGTAGTTTAGAAGATCCTGCCGTGACCTCGGCCATTTTTTAAGATTAATAAAAAGCCGGGTAACAACCAAATGTAGTTATTAATAGTTTTGCCTGTTACCCGGTATTTTTTATTTATCAATATTTTAATGTTTTATTAAAACTCATTTCATTTTTGGTTTTATTAAAATTTGATTTCTAGTTTTATAAAAGTTGGTTTAGTTTATATAGTTTATAAAAGTGTTAATTTAGTTTTATTAAAATTTGTTTTGTTTAAAAGATAAAAAATGTTTAATTGATGTTTGATTAAACATATCCTAAGTCTCAAAAATGATGATAAAATCTTTCTTCAAAAAAATCATGAAAATTAGCAAATTTTTTCCTTACCTAAAGGTATCTTCCCCCTTAAGTTCTCCAAGGAAATAGGTAGGGTTTTCTTGATTTCCCGAAAACTTCTCTTGTAAACAATGTTTCACGAAGTTTTTACCGGAAAGTAAATGTTTTTTGTTCGTTTATTTTGCATAGGCAAATACTAGGCATTGTGAATAATATTTTGAAAATTCTCTACGTATCCTTCGAGCCATCATGCAGTTTAGCGGAAATGTGGGCTCTTTCGTTGAAGATGAAAATTCGCGGTCCTTACCCCGCTTGCTAAAAACATGCCTCACTTTCTACGGCTACTTTGTTACGGTGTCATCCCCACCAACACGAGTACAAAAAAAAAAGCTTCGAATCAATTTTCGATTAACTTCGTCAAGCCCAAAAAAATCGTAAAGTGACACCAATTATTTCGCCTCTAAACTATTGTTACCCCTTAATCCCGTATGATCGCGGGACCCGCGTTTCTCTCGTAATGCATTTTTGGGCTTTTGAACGAGACCAAAAAGTCACGATATACAGGGGAAAAAGTCACTTGGCTCAACGAAATTGGTCATTCACAGGTGGCCAACGAAATATTGAGCGCATGTAGAAGATCAACATAACCTCACAAATTTTCCAACCCAGTTTCCTCATAGATGCTTAAGATTTTTGGGAAAACAAAGCGTCAGGCTCTGGAGAAATCCTGGAGACAATTTCCTGGACAATTTCCTTTTGCACTAAATATTATTCATCTTTGAGCAATCTCTGTTCGAAAATTTCAACTATCTTTCTTGCACTCATATGTCACGTGGTACATTTTCCACTTCGCCTTAAGGTGAAACACTCAATGTTCGATTATTCAGAGAATTCGTTGGTCCGATGAAATAAACAATTCTTAAGATATCGTGATGTTCAATCTATCTCAATAAATAATTCGCTGGCATTACCCAACGAGGGATTTACTCACAAGGAACATCCCTCAGGTGTCCGCCTCCGATTTTGTTGAAACTCATATATGTGATAGAGCATCAAAAATTTTGAGACACGTATTTTTTTTTATCGGCGGAAAAACGGTTTTGAGGGGTGAAACGCACCCTCGAAAATGGGGATGTTTTTTCGTTTTTCGTCGATAACGTTTTAACGGTATGAGATATAAAAAAAATTCAAATTGCAACAATGTTTATTTTTTCGTGTACTATACATTGGAGATGAGAACGATACCATTATCGACGAAAAACGAAAAACACCCCTATTTTCGAGGGCGCGTTTCACCCCTTAAAACCGTTTTTCCGCCGATAAAAAAAAATACGTATCGCTTACTTTTCGGTGCTTTATAACATATCCAAATTTCAACAAAATCGAAGGGTGTCACCTGAGGGATGTTCCTTGTCAGTCCGAGTCATCTTTTCCCGTGTATTCTACTCCAGCAGGTTTATCTTGTAAATCACTGGCAGAATCACTACAGGAGAAACGAGGGTAGAAGAGCGACAGGAATAAATTAAAGAGAAACAGCCACGGGGACTCCTCGTAATTCTGCGATTCTTCACAATTTACCTGTCATCACAATTCGTTGTCTACAAAATGCAACCACGATATTTCCAACTGCTCTTACCCACTCTTCATGCCGCACAACGTAAGCTACTTTTCTTGCTCGTTAAATCGTGAAAATCGTCAATGCTCACATTTGAATAAATGAAGCAAATAATAAATCTTCGGGTCCATTTTTTCAAACTTTCGGATACAAGTATAAAGTTTATGGACGGAGAAGCAATCGATCACCTTAAATCCAGAGCCAATGATCGCAGTTACGAATGTCGTTGGATATTTTTGTCGATCAGTGAAGCGTCGTCGAAAAAAAAAGGCATACGATTTTTTGTATCTCAGTAGTAACGAGCGAGGTGCCTAGGCATGTAATTAAAAATACCCCATGCACAGCAACTTCCAGGCTCGGGAAATTTAGTAATAGCAGCTAAGCACCGAACCACATGCCTTAATGATACAAGAGTACACTTATATACCATACACTTGGGTGTATATCCCCCCCCCCCCCCCCCCGTTCATATTTATGTATATCGGTATACATAGTATGGCTACGTGGATAAATATCTGACTTTAATATATATACAATATATATATTAAGGCCTTAGGCCACAGTAACGGGTATAAAATCAGGTGCGAATTTAACAATTTTTTTCGTATGAAAAAATGATTTATTGTTAAAATTAATTATACATCTATTTAGTATGAATATCAAGCTGTTCGAAAAAATATATTTTTTTTTCGATGTACAAAATGGCTGAATAATAATATCTACTTTTGTTATTTTTTTATTAGGCGCACTGCGGCGTGACATTTAGCATCCACAATTTTTTATCTAGAAAAAAAAACAAAGATTCTCGTCAATCTACATTAGAATACAGGGTTGTTACGCATTGAGTCAGAAATTCCCTCTTTTCCAGGTTTTCCATACAGGTTTTGCAGAAATTCCAGGTTTTGCAAATTAGCCAGATTAGGGTCAAGTAAAGAACATTTTCTTTTCATGGAACATATATTTTTTGAGCTAGAGAGATAGTAGTCTTTGTAAACGTTACAAACGACACGGGAAAATTATATACGTAAAAATAGAAATGACTGATTTTTGTGCAAAAAGAACAACATTTTTAACCGACTTGAAGAAACAAAGAAAATTCTCAACTCGATCCTTCTGTTGAAAAATTATGTTGAACTGGATAACATAATTTTTTTAAGACCAAATATATGGAAATTTGATAAAATTGATATTTATTTTTTTCTAACTGAAATTCAAAACATAATTTAAACATTATGAAGTAAAAAAATGCATTGAAAGCAAATGCAAAACCTGCTGTTCATTATAAACAAAAGTTTGTACGCCGGTGAAAATAAACAAAAAATAAATATACATACATATCTATAATGATAATGATGTGGTTATGTATCGACAGATCGAATGCAAATGTATTTTTGTAGCTTTACTTTTAATTTACATTGATTTGCAAATGTAGCTTTACAGTAAATTAGTTTTCAGTTTTTTAAATTCTCAATGTTTGGCACTGACGTAACTTTCTTTTGTGTATAATGAGGAATAATATAAATATTAAAGATATACGAAAGTATTTATTTTTATACTGTCCAGTTTATTTTTAAGTCGGTTTCATTTTTTGTATCTCTTTCAAAAAGTACATTGTGAGAAAATCCCATAAAATTTCCAAAATTCCCTGAGTTTTCCCCGTTCTCCCTATTTTCCCTATGCGCAACAACCCTGGAATACCTAGAGAAGTACGTACGGAATTTAAAAAATATTGTTTTGCTCAAAAATTTCGTTATAACTGCTCATAAAATGAAAAGTTTTCGGTTAATCAGGAACATAACTTTTCAATTTGAAATTATTCGAGTGAAAATTGTTGAAGTTATTTGTCGCGCCATTTTGAAAAAAGCTGATTCGAGAGGTTTCGAGTAGTCGGCCATTTTGTCCATCGAAAAAAAAAAATGTTCCAACAGCTTGATATTCATACAAAATAGATGTCCAATTAATTTTATGAGTGAATTACTTTTTCATGCGAAAAAAAATGGTTAAATTCGCACATGATTTCGTACCCGTTACCGTGGCCTTAAAGAAAGTACATAGTAAATTTGTGTACGAAAATGACAAGTTCGTCTCGTCCGGCAAACGAAATATAAGACATATATAGGGAACATTCCAGGCGAAATCCATGAACGTCATTTTATGTGATTTTAAGATGATTGCTTTGAGATGCTTGTTATTTTAAACATGACCACTCCGAGGTATTTAAATGTGAATTTCGAGGAAATTAATGTCGTAGTCATCGATATGGATATTAAATTGGGACTGGACGAGGTTCGATTTTTGTGGAATTCTCGCCATAATATTTATCGTCGACAAGTTATGTAAAAAAAAAATATAGCTCTTGTAGCTAAAATTTACTGCGGAATAAAAAAAAATGAAAAATAGAAGTATGACTGTCGATTTAACCTGGAATGCTTCATGTATACATGTGGGTGTGTGTGTGTGTTCTTCGTCCTGCAACATCGGTATACTATGACCGTGGGGTAAGTTCTCGTGATATATATTTTCAACCCTCCTTGGTCATCGTGGGTAAATTTTATCCCAACCTCACTTTGGGTCTAAATATCTATGAGTCCTATTTTCAACTAAAGTTCGGCTCTCCAGGAGGCGCGAGTTTGACGTGCCGCTATGCCACTATTTTTTTCCTAGAAGTACCACGTCTGACGAGTATCGTGTTCAAATTTTGCTTGAAAATATCGAAAGTTCCGAAAGTTATGCTTTTTTGAGTGAAAAGGTGTATTTTTGACAAACTATTCACGATGTTTTTTTTTTAACATGTCATTTGAATTTTGACATGACTTTTTACAGATGTTCTAGAATGTTCAAAGTATTATGTAGTATTTTGTCAATCCCGATCGGACTGATAGTTTTCAGACAGCAACCGTTTGGAACTTGGCAGGGTGAATTTTACCCAGGGTGACCGCTATGTTATTCTACCGAAGTAGTAGTAGAAAACAACACTGCTGTATTATGGAGAATTTATACGTGCTCATTAGGGGGAAAAAAACTTGTTGCCTCATTAGTGGATCAGGCTGAATTTATTGCAACTGTTAAAGTGTGACGGAAAATCAAGTGATGAGGTTGATAATTTGACGGGTCTGCATAAGCTTGAGTCCCGAGGTCGATTTTCGATTTTTTCGCTGATGAGGGCATTAGGATGACGGGGTCAGGATTTTTCAAACAATTCGTACATAGTCTTTCCAAGATCGATTTTTTTTATTGAAAAATATTGATAATGAATAAAAATAAAAATATTGATAATGGGGTTATTAATACGTAAGCAAAATTGCAACATGGCAATCGTTTTTGGTTCTGGCAACTGTGATATGAGATGCAAATTTTTCAAAAATTCACATTTAGTATAATAATAAAACTTTCCCATGACCGGATACTTCTTTGAAATTTTGAAAATTACGAAAATGACAAGTTGTAGAAAAAAAAATTGATTTCTCGACGAAAAAAAAGATTTTGGTAGTTTTTTTAAATTAACAAATGGACAAAAAGTTATCCGGACAACACAATTTTTTTGTCTCTACTCAACGTCTTGAATTTAATTCGCAACAAATATTATGAAATCATTTAAAAAATTGACCGAATTATGACGATTTTTGCGAAGGCCGCCACGCTACTCTTAGCATCCTTTTTTCTTTAGCATTTTTTTTTTTCGAAACGCTGTATGTCGTATCACAAAATTTAGCCGTCCGATTCACTTCTAATTCGGATGGGAAACATCGTTCAAGAAGTTTTCTATCGTATTAACGATAGAAAACTTCTTGAACGATGTTTCCCATCCGAATTAGAAGTGAATCGGACGGCTAAATTTTGTGATACGACATACAGCGTTTCGAAAAAAAAAAATGCTAAAGAAAAAAGGATGCTAAGAGTAGCGTGGCGGCCTTCGCAAAAATCGTCATAATTCGGTCAATTTTTTAAATGATTTCATAATATTTGTTGCGAATTAAATTCAAGACGTTGAGTAGAGACAAAAAAATTGTGTTGTTCAAATTTAAAGCTTATGCCTTAGGGCAGTTATTTTAAATTTGCAAAAAAAAACTATCAATTACGATGAAAATTGGACAATAACGGCAAAGGGTCGGATTTTTCGGTTATGTACCTACTTTTGGCTTAGAAGTTCTCCCGTTCTCGCCGTGAGTTGAGCCCTTTTGCGGAGGGCCGTATTTTGTAGGGGCATAAGCAGGGCCCTTCTGAATCCTCGGTAAATTACAGTATCACTCGATAAAAAATATATCACAATTAATCATTATACCCAACGATAAACTGGAATAAAAATTTTCACGCAAATTTAGTAGATTTAGGCATTTTTACATTTTCTCTGAGAAGTCTTAATATTGAAGTTTGCATCGTTGGAATGCAACGAAAATATATATTTCTCTCGTTCCCAATTTTTTTCGGCGCTTTTAGTCTACGGGAGTCACTGAACCATTTTTGAGAATTTCTATTAAAAGTGTATAACCAAAAACTGCAAATAAAGATTTGCACTAAGAATAAAAATGAAAAAATCAAGCATTTTCGTATTCCCAAATTTTTTTGGCGCATTTAGACCACGAAAGTCACTGAACATTTTTGAGAATTCTTATTAAAAATGTACAACCAAAAACTGCAAAAAAAAGATTTCAAATAAGAATAAAAACAAAAAAATCAAGAATTTTCGTTGCATTTCAACGATACTTCAACATGAAAAGTCGCGGCAACAAAAATTCTTCCGCTAGTCACATTTTTCCAAGTTTTATCATTAATAATTTCTTCAAACATTCGGTGATCCCCGGTTTCTAATGTCGTTGCGGAATCTTTTAAAAAATGTACACCTGTGAGCAGTTTATTTCCGGCATTTCGAGTTATTTAGTGTATGTATGATTGGACAGAAATGTGGTCAGCGTTTAATCTCCACAAAGTGCCGTATAAACGAGACGATTTTTAGAGTGCCAATTTTGCGTTAAAAGTTCGGTAACTTGGCATGGAATTTTTCCAATAGGCATACTGGAATGTATTTTTACTTGATTTTGGACGAAAATCGGTTAATCGATAATTATTCGGGTTCGTGAAAGGAATACCTTAAAGTCCAAAAAATCACACGGTTTTTTACGACACCGAGATATTTCGACGCCCTCACACGACGCCACCATCCGTGTGGACTTGAAAGCACAAATCTTCAAGATCGTTTCGCAGGCTTTGAATACACTCCATATATATATATAGACGACGATTCATGCTTGAAAAAGTCATTCGTCGTCGTTCCCCTCGATCAACGCGACCAGCAATAGCTTGCGGACGTTTATTCAAAGGAGGCCCATTCGCATCTCGGTTTACTTACCAGCTTTTGAAGGATGAGTGCCAAATGACGTCGCGAAACGAGAAAATATCGCAAATACGTGGGCCGTCGTTGGAAGTAGGTCGTTCTTATCGCTTTTTTTCTGCTTTAACGCGTAAACCGGAAATAAAGCTGCGGTGACTGGTGACCATTTCCGCTTCCCCGTACACCGACGCAACAGTAAGTACCATTCCCTCTTTTTTCCCCCAAACCATTCGAATTATCGCAGTATATTGTGGTTGAAGGAAAAAAACGAAACGACACGCGTGTTTTTTTACACCACTTTATACAAATTTATTACTCTCTTAACACAATCTTACTTTTGATGTATGCAAAAAAAAATCTTAAGAGGAAATATCGTTTTACAAAGCTACACCTCGTATCCGTCGCTATCTTTCCCTCGCGCAATCACTCCTCTCTCATCCTCATGTTCCGCTTCTTCCGTGGCATTCGTCGCTCGTTAAACTCGACCCTCTCTCTCTCTCTCTCTCTCCTTCTCATACCGGAGACACGCGCTTTTTTCAACTTTGTTTTCTTGTTTTCTTTTCAAACAGGTAAAAGTGCTATTCGTGCTAAAGACATAGACCGCGACATCTCCAAAGGGACTAAAAAAAAGAAAAAACGAAGAATTACTATTGATGAGTTTTTTTTGTTGGCGAGACGACACACATTTTTTTTTTTTTCGTTACACAATTGTTACTTCAATTTTATTCCTTCGAATATCTTTTCTTGTTTATCAATAAAAATCGTTACACAGTAGTTTGCCCTGGCGCGCTCGGCGCATCGAATGATCACACGAAATACTTGGATTTTTGTTCCTCTCGCTTTTGTTTCTCTTATAGCTCAGCTTTCATTTATTTTTCCATGCGACGAGCGGCCGGTTTCATAGTATGTAAGTAGTAGGTAAGGTGGTAGTAATAGTTAAGGTGGTAGTTAGGTAGTACTTTTTTTTCGTTTTTTTCTTTCTTTCTTTGTAGTAGTTAGCGATAGCGGTAATAGTACAAGAAGTATAATAGTTCTGTAGCGAACAGGCAAGAGTGCGAATGTGAGAGAGCGATACACCACGCCTCTGCCCCCTCTCGTTTTTTTCTTCAAATCTTTGCGCAGAATATCGCCTCAAAGATCAAATATTCGACGCGGAGTCAGTGCCACCGAACTAAGCTCTTTTCTTCCCTAACACTTCCACCCCCCCCCCCTTCTCCTCTGACTCTATCCTCCGGAAACATGGCTGACAAGGACGTTAACGATTTACCCACATGGTCGCCGTAGTACCACGTTACGTTTGACCGCAAGTGCCAAGCAAATCTGTCGCAGTGATATTTTTTTACCCCACCCCCCTAGAAGTATTTCCGAGCAATGTTCTCACAATCTGTTTTCTTTTTCCGTTGATACAGTGGCTCTAATCTCCCCTTCTCTCGCTCTCGCACGCACGCATACTCTTCCTCGTTTTTGTTTTGTTTCTTTTTATCTCTTGCACACTCTCACTCTCTCTCTCTCTCTATCTCTCTTTCTCGCTTGTTACAAGTATTTTCGTTCGCGCTCGCTCTGCCATGTACCGATTCTCTCGCTCGCTCGCATCTTTGTATGTATATATTGATTGTGTAAAAATGTCGGATGGTGTGCACGTGTTTGCGCGCGGCTCTCTCCTTTTGCGTCCCGTATCATTTTTTTTCCCCTTTGTTTTTGTTGTTTCCCTCTCTCTCCCTGTTTCGCCGTTCTTTCTTCTTTATTCTCGCGCCCCGTATAATTCCCCCCCATCATCGATAAAAAATCTCGGCAATATGACACATCGTTCGCCTATCTTATACAGTAGCAATAATAAAACAGTTAAATAGCTAAAACGACCGCGTTTCGTTCCGTCATTTCGGATGCTGCAGCCAAGTTGAATTCTTATTTCGTTAATTTTTTCTTTATTTCTTTACGCTTTTTTTTTTTATACCTGTTCGTTCCTTAGCCTGGCGGATTTTCGCCGACTCGGGCCGTTGCTTGATCTCTTGTCTTTGCCGTTGCTTGTTCCAGAGCCAAAGTCCTTGCGTTCTCGCTCCTACGTTCAACCGCGCACGTTTCGAGCTAGCATTTCGACGCGCTCGCACGCGCACCACCCTAACCTCCAAAAAACACGCTCTCCCTCTCTCTCGCTCTTTATCTTTTTCTCTCGCGCGCGCTCTTTCGCACATTCGTAAAAAAGGCCGTAACTTTATATTACGATACGAGCTTAATGATCATTGTCGACTTTAACGGTATAATATTATTATATGCTTGTTGATCTTTGCGTCTTGCCGTTCGGTTTGTTTCTGTTGACCTTTGGGCTGAGTTTCGTGCTTCTTCCCTTTCCTTTTTGTCGTTATCCCTCGTCGCGTCTAATGCCGGAGATCTTCGGAAAGCGGTCGCGTGGAGACGCACTTTTTGTTTTTTTTTTTTCACACACACGTAATACACGCACACAGGCGGCAGTCGCGTCGTGTGTCGAGTTTTTCTCGCGGTACGACTCGTCTCAAGCGTAGCGGGAGACTTTTCTCGCTCTGCCTCCCCCTTTCTTCCTCCCTCTATCGTGCCCTGTGTGCTTCCATTCGTCGCATGCGTCGCGCGCATGCGTCGCGCGCACGCGCGCCGGGGCAGAAATGAGCGTCGCGGATTAAAACGAGGAGAAAATAAGAGAGGATCGAAACGAAATAACGCGATGAGAAAAGCCTGGACCTTCGGAGGAAGAGGATTTTTGTTCTTACGTTTGCGGGTGAGAGAATAAAGTCTTCGATGCTTTTTTTTTTGCTTTTTCTTTCTCGAGCTCGGATTCTCGCGGATCGTTATTCGCACGAGCGTCGCGCGTTTCACCGCGCACGACTAATTGGTACGGATGACTCGCGTTTTTGTTCTCCGTCTCGCGCGATCAAAACGCTGGCGTTTCTTTATTTTTTTCGTTGTTGAATCTTGTGGTTTGGCGTTTTCGTTCTTTTATTAGTTTTTTCGTTTTTTTCGTTTTTTTTTTTCGTAACCGAAGAGGCGAGGACGATGACGATGACTCGAGCACAACAAAACACGTTGCAAGTTTGTTTTTTTTTTTTCACATCGATTCGCAGAGGGCGCGGCCAACATTGTTACGCAGCACAAATTAAGGCTGCAGCAAAAATTTTTGCGACGACGAAGACGACGATGACGACGACGACCACGACGGTTGAGTCCGACGTTGTTCTCTCGCTCCTTGGCTATCTCTCTCTCTTCCACTCGTATTTCTTCTTCTCTCACGCTCTATCTTTCCCTCTCCCTGCCTCCCCTCTCGTTCTCTTTCTTTGCCCGCTCGGGGCGCATTTATATTCCGTTCGCTGTCATTAAAATAATCGATCGTATCATTATCATTAATTATTAGATATTTTGTGTTGGGTCCCAGAGATTACTGCAACAGAAATAAGCAGAAAAAAAACATCACGATGTTGGATGGCCTCGTCTCGATTTTTACATTTTCTCTCGTACTCGTCCAAATTACACTGTACACGTCGCGGCTTTTCTTTCGAGCTTCGAAATGTAGCGAATCGCGGCTTTGTTTTCCTCCGCGGAGAGATCAAAGAAGGATCGTGAAATAATGAACAGGCTCCGGATGAATCAGTGTTACATTTTCGAGCGCATAAATGAGGAAACGATAAATGAGGTTTAGTCATTGGAACGAGAATAAGAGTTGGCAGAATTTCGTTAATTTTACGGGCGGAAGGAGCGTGACTCACCGCCGACGTAGTATTTGCGAATAATCGAAGCGAATGTGTATTTATACGTCCGCGATAATCGGCCACACATCGAAATTTTCTCGCAACGGCAATTCGAAGATTATGCGCCCGAAACCTGATTGCCCGAATAACAAAATTTGCATAACTTCGCGAACGTCGAATCGCGGGGATTTTAATCTCGAATCATGATGGTGAAGTTTGCATCGTTGTTCATGAATTTTCTTCGATAGGTTTATGTTGTAGATATGGATATAAAAGTTGCTACAATTAATAAATACACTTTCGAAATATGTAAAAAAAAAATGTTTATTTATTTGAGTCACTGTTTACAGGCGAAAATGGTAGTTAAAAAAATGTCCTAAAAAAATTGTACGTCTGAGCTGTTGACGAAATCTCGGAGATGGATCGTCATTGATATATGCAAGAATAACAAAATGGCGGATATTTTTTGAAGAAAAAACGTGTTTTCTCACCGTTTTTGGCAAAAAAAATTATTAAATATCAAAATTTTGAAAATTCTTGATATGCGCTAGAGCTATAGTTGTAAAGAAATATCTGGTTAAAATTTCATAAGGATCGGTTCGGTATTTTCGAAGATTTTACAGCGTTGTTATGCATTATTGACTCACTAGGAACATCACTTTGGTGTCCTCCTCCGATTTTGTTGAAACTTTTTTATGTGGAAGAGTATCAAAAACTAAGAGACACGTAATTTTTTTTATCGGCGAAAAAACGGCTTTAAGGGGTGAAACGCACTCTCGAAGATAGGGGTGTTTTTCGTTTTTCGTCGATAACGTTGTCGTTCTCATCTCCCATGTAAAGTACATGAAAAAAATAAACATTGTCGCAATTTTAATTTTTTTATATCGTACCGTTAAAACGTTATCGACGAAAAACGAAAAACATCCCCATTTTTGAGGGTGCGTTTCACCCTTTGAAACCGTTTCTCCGCTGATAAAAAAAAAATACGTGTCTCTTACTTTTTGATACTCTTCCACATGAAAAAGTTTCAACAAAATCGGAGGACACCAAAGTGATGTTGCTTGTCAGAAATTCCCTGACTTTTCCAGTTTTTGCAAAAATTCGAGGATTTGCAGACTAGCCAGATTAACTTTCGTTGGTGTATAATGAGGAATAATATAAATATTAAAGATATACAAAAATATTTATTGTTATACTGTCCAGTTTATTTTTAAGTCAGTTTCATTTTTTGTATCTCTTTCAAAAAGTAAATTGTGAGAAAATTCCAGAGAATTTCCAAAATTCCCTGACTTCCACGATTATTCCGGGAGGAAAGAAATTCCCTGATTTTTCCCGGTTTTCCCTGTTTTCCATATGCGTAACGACCCTGTTTTATCAACGAACCGTCGAGACGCGTTGTTCCGAGAAAAACTCGTTTAAAGTTTGCTTGGGTTACATAAATACATTTAAAAAAATGTTGTATGTATTTCGAAAGTGTATTTATTAAGTGTAACAATTTTCATATCAATATCTATAATACAAACGTATCAAAAAAATTCATGAAAATAGCCTTAAAAATAGCGTCTAAAGTTTCTTACTTTAGACGCTATTTTTAAGGCTATTTTCATGAATTTTTTTTAAGTAAACGTCAATCAGAGCAGCTGTTGGTGAAATAAATTTAGACGCTTTTTCGACCCCGTGGAAGTGATCGTACCTCCTTAAGATCGTGGATCTCTTATGGAAATAAATAAAACCGTTTGAGCGATTATCGGATTCTAAATCGGCGGGACAAAAAACGCGAGCAGTGGAAGAAAAGTTAAGCGGTCAAGAAGACCGCTTAACTTTTCTTCCACTGCGCGTTTTTTGTCCCGCCGATTTAGAATCCGATAATCGCTCAAACGGTTTTATTTATTTCCATAAGAGATCCACGATCTTAAGGAGGTACGATCACTTCCACGGGGTCGAAAAAGCGTCTAAATTTATTTCACCAACAGCTGCTCTGATTGACGTTTACTTACGTTGATTATTCGTATTATCGATTATAGTGTGCCAAATGTTGTGGTAAATGATGAATTTATTGCACGTGAACAAATAAAAACTGAAAAATTAGATTGTCAACGACTCGGTAGTAACATTCGTAATAATAATATTAACGTATCCATCATAAAAACTGACTAAAAAGACAAAAGCAAATCAGCCGGAAACTAGCGAAAAAACTGAACGGCCAAAATAGTTCAAATTTTTGCAACAGGCGCATTCGTCAATAAAGTATTCGTCAAATCATATAAAAATTTCAAATCCGAAAGTTGGATTCGTAGTAACGATCGTACCACCTTAAAAAAATAAAATATATATTGTAATAAAAAACGAAGAAAAATAAATAAAAAAGAACTTTCGTTGAAAAAAAATTTCGCTCGTTTCGGCAATGGCTTTTGTCAGGTTGCTTCCACGTCGAGTTGGACATACGATTAACGTTGGCACGATTTTTTAGCGAGCTAAACAAAGAAGGAGTGATTGGTTTACAAACCTAATAGCCGCAGGACAAGAGGTAGTCGCCCAATTTTTCGACGACCGATGCAGCTTGCTGTGGTTGAATTGGATCTTCGTAGAGGGATACGACAACCGCCTGCGTCGTTTTCATGCAGTGTACACCGACCTTGCCCAGTTTTGCCCTAATCACACGATCCGTTCCCGACAAGTAGATGTACCTGTTGCCCGCCAGTGTAACGCCTGACGACGTCAGTTTATCCTGATCCTCGAAGCCCTGCACGAGCTTCGCCAGTTCCTCTTTACTGACCTGCGAATCAGCCGAACGCAAAGAATCGTTGTACATCCTTGTCATCCAAAAAAATCGAGCCCTGGACGAGAAAAAAGCTGCTGATATTATTGAGGGATTCAAGTTGGCGAGGAGCGCAGAACTCTCTACGTTACCTCAACGGGATACACCCAGCTCGTGGCCGAAAAAAAAGCAATTTCCGAGATTTTGTCTGGAAAAACGTGTACGGGTTTTCAATATTTTATTTTTACATTGAAGAGTTTGATTTTGACCCTCGGACCGAACACATGGGTCGTTCGCGTCCTCGGCATTTTAAGGTAGACCTGGCGCGGTCATCGGAAACAAAAATATCACGCGGTACATGCAGTAGAGCATATGCATAGATCTATAGTTTCGTAATAAAACTTTTACTTCCGACTGTACTCTACAGTGTGAGAAATGCTGTGCCAAGCTAGCGATCCGACTATAGATTTCGGCGGATGAACGATCGTGGCAACACTGTAACGAGCTGTAGCGGAGCTGACCGAAAAATCTGGACCAAGCTTGTTGGTTGTATTATCGGAAAAAAATAAAAATGTCAAACAGGATTCGTTTCAAAGGAAAGTGGCGCAAGAAAAAAGTTGTGGACAGTGAAATAAGAGCTCTGACATCAATGGCCGAAGCCAAAAAGAAAAAATTTGTTGAAGGTGTTGAAGTCGTTGAAAAGAACACACGACAAGCACGCTCTGTGATGGGAGACGTATCGTTAAAAAAATATATTTGCGTTATAAATATTTATATTTTATATTGCTGTTATTATCTTCATCTACAAACTTTGTGTTGTAGTATTATTTTAAATATGCCGCGCAAACTTACGTCCTTGGATACGTGGAACGATGCGGTGTTGCCATATCTCTTCTTATTATAGAGGATAAATATTTTTTACGAGACATTATTCTGTCTTTACTGAACGTTTTTAGCTAAACCGAATAGTAAAGACAGTCCAAACTTTTTTTGCTCTTTCATTAACTAGTTTGCTATGTAAAAATAACTTTTCTTCAATATTTATAAACACAATGGAATGGTACGACGAATTATGTGACCAGGCTTCCGGTCAAGGTAGACCCTGCAGTGTTAAAAGTTGCAATTTTAAAACCTATCATCTCCCAATCTAAATAGTCGACTGTTCTGAAATTTCACTCAAACATGCATAATATGAACAACGTCTGGTTAAAATTTGAACAAAATCTATAGAAATTAAGAGCGCGCTCGTTCTACCTTAACGGCGTTTTTGAGGCGTTGGTATTGTTCTGTAAAAAAGAGTTTAGGGTAGAGATAATTCACTGGCAGAGACCTGCCGGAATCGGTCACTTTAGCTCTAAATGGCAAGCCGTAGAAATCTGCCGAGGGCGCAAACGACCCATGTGTTCGAGAAACGTATGTAAAATCCGACTTCACGGAAACATTTTATTTTTGCGATATCTGTGTTTTTTGACTCAAAATATGAATTTTCATGAATGTGTTGAGTAAATAAAATAGTCACTTCTTCCTCGCAAATTGGACTATTTCGGCGAAGAAAATCCCGAGGCTAAAGATTGGATCGAAGAAGATCAGGAAGAGTGATTAGTTGTCCGATCCGAAAGTATTTCAATTTATCCGTCAAAATTTTACATTCATCATTAACTTTATCTTGTAAAAGTGCCCATACTGAATAGTGATATACGACTTTTTGAATAAATACCCTTTTCAAATTCCCGAAGCCTCCCATATCGTCTTTCTGAAAGTACATCATCTGAAGTAAAAATATCTCCAAGGATTTGTTAAAAGAAGTTACATGACAAAAATTACGAATTTTTCAACATTACGGTGCAATTCTGGCATTTTTTTCAACAATTACATTAACAGTCCAAAATGAACGTTATGATATTATTATTGATTTAACTTATAGTTGAAACTACGAAGAACACCTATGAATTTTTTCAGCATTTTTTGTAACATTTGAGATTGCTAAACATGTCACGGACGCCAATGACCCATGTGTTCCGTTAGAAGGTGCCGAAAAATAGTGTTCAGTTCGAGGGTTAAGTATGTTTTGCTATTTTTTTATTGAAAATATTTATGAATCTTGAAGTTTTTATCGTTGGAAGGCAACGAAAATTATTTATTTTCATTGGTAAGAAATTTTATTTACCCGTTTGAGGCTGTGAAAACCATTTGCATGTTATTACGTATTTTTATTACAGGTTCATCTCGAGTTGCAAAAATAAAGGGTTTTGAATAATAAAAATGACGAAATAAGAAAAAAAAATCGTTATGTTCCAACGATGCGAACTTCAACATCATGGTTTGGACAGACCGATATTTGAAAAAAGTACTTCGCGGTGACCATTGCTACTTGTTAACAAATCACCCAACATGAAAAAAATCAGACGCCACTTAATTTACGCATGAAATTATCTACTGATGAAGGGTTTAATAAAATATTGATTTTTGAAAAAATGGCCGCAGACCAAAGTGGAAGTATCCATTTTCGGTGAAAAAAACGCTCTATTTTCGTTGGCAAAAAAAACTAGGAATCGAAAACAAAGTTCCTTCGTTCAAGCCCTGATTTTTGATGTGTAAAAGAAACTTGTGAAATGGCAAGTTGAGCGGTGGAGTGACTTTTAAGATATTATGGTACCATAATCTCGAGAAAATCATTTCGAGAAAAACGCGTTTAAACTTCACTGGAAAATCGATATTTTCAAAAATTTCAACTAGGTGTAAAAATCCCTAGAAACCTTTAAAGATCACGTTGATATCTGCACGGTGTTGAAATTTGCATCGTTGGTATCCAGCGAATTTTTTTTCGTCTTTCATTTAACTTTCTTTTTATTATCAAGGGAGATATTTTATTGCCGATTTGGGTCGTACATCTTTAATAACGATCCTGAGAAACGTTGGACTAATTTTTGTAGCCCAAATCGGCCAAAAAAATATTTTGGCAAACCACAAAAAAATGTTGGCAATACAAAAATATTTGGCAATGCAAAAAAAATATTTTAGCAATACAAGAAAAAAAATTTTGGCAATTCAAAAAAATATTTGAATAATCCGAAAAACTGAATTTTCATCGCGTTTCAACGATAAAAAAACTATTTTGGCAATCCAAAAAATATTTTTTAAATCCAAAAAACTGAATTTTCGTTGCGTTTGAACGATGAAAAAACTATTGCGGCAATTCAAAAAAATATTTCAATAATCCAAAAAACTGCATTTGCGTTGCGTTTCAACGATGAAAAAACTATTTTGGCAATCCAAAAAAATATTTTAATAATCCAAAAAACTGAATTCTCGTTGCGTTTCAACGATGCAAACTGTAACGTCATGAAATCTGCATTGTTGGAATGCAACGAATATTTTTCTTCATTTTTATTATCATCAAAAACCTTTTTTTTCTTCAAATTGTGGTCGTAAATATCTAACGGAAATACGTGAAAGTATCCCAGCAATGTTCATAGCCTGAGTTAGCCAGGCTCTGAAATTTCATCGATTGAACAGAATTAATTTTCGTTGCGTTGCAACGATGAAGCTACAACATCATTCTTACAATTCGTCCCGACTACGCGAGGCATGCATTTTACATGAAGGCGAGCGCATTTTACATGATCTCGCAACGTCGCTTCTCCTTGCTTGCCTTTTACCGTAACGTGTCGGATATACGAGCCGAGCGTTTAACGTCGCGATTTAGACGAGCCAAGTCCAAATCTCAGTCCTCATCTAACGCGTTCTATGAGTATCATAATAATTCATCCCGACCCAATTAACCATTTTCGTCCGACGAAGGCGCTGCGATCTGGTTGAAAATAAGATTTATGAAAATAACGAAGTTCGTAGCTGGCCTTGAACGGCCCCGATTCCGCGTGACTTGGCAATTGATTATCACGTTTATCAAATAAATCGCTCAAGCCTTGGATTATCATTGAAACAATAAGCACAAATTATCATTTTGAATTTCACTTCTCAAGGTCATACGACATTTGACTAACTTCGTTTCAGTCATCAGCCGTTCGATGTGTTCAAGTTTGGGTCCACAATTAACGCGACTCATGAGGTGCACGCAAAGCGCAGCCAATGAGGGGGAGATACCTTTAGGCGTAGAAAAAATGTATCGTGTTGGAGTTTGCATCGTTGGAATGTAATTAGAGTTCTTCGTAAGATTTTAATTTCTTCATTTTTATTAATACAAAAAAACCTTCTTTATAATTTATACTGTAGATGTTTGAATAATTGTCTTGAAAATAAGTTGGCGCTCAATTAATGTTGTGAGCAAATTTGGCCGGTAGAAATAAAATAAAAATTCACAACTATTAATTTCCGTTTCGTTCCAACGACGTATAGCAAAAAACGAATCAGCCAATTCTGATGGAATTTCGTATAAATCTTTCTAACCTTATTGTCTAACCCGTGACCCTTAATGTTTTTGAAAATAAGAAAAAAATTAGTTTTATTGCAAAATGTAGTAATTTTTTTCGGAAAATACGAAAAATACCTCCGCCATTGTTAAAGATCTATAGATTTAAAAAATACCATGTAACAGCCAAACGTAGTAACAAAACATACCCTACGTCTCAATAGTAGTGAAGAAATCTTTCGATTATAAAAAAAATGGAAATAGGAAACTTTTTCCTTGCCTAAAGACCACCCCCCCCCTTAATGTCCGAGAAAAGGTAAATTGATCATCGTTGGCTTGGAAACGAATAACTTAATTTTCTCTACTCTTTCTATAATTACGGTGCAATTAGTGCGCAAAAAGTCACTTTCTCAGATCTATCGTGGTATCATCTTCGCGATAAAGTGCCGCCATTCTCGAGGGCTTTCTGCTGTCATTAAAGGCACTTAAAAATCCATACCTAAGCACAGTTACTTGAAGCAGACTGTAAGCTGTTTTTCAGATATCATTACAAGTCTCTTATTGTTTGTTAAGCTGTCTGAATATTTGTAACGGTACTACGGAGGCATGAGTGTTCTAGAAATGAATTACGAAGGATACCGATTTTTTGTATACATAGATGCGTCTAATAAAGGCTCAACTTCGAAGTTTACGTTACTTTCGATACATCGTTTTCAGAGGGGAGGATTCAGACCTGGCGATTCCAGCCAGATTTTTGCTGTAAACTGAGAATCTCAAATTCAGTTGAAATTTGATTGTCGATGAGCGCAAATGCTAAGTGCGCGCACGAGATGTCAAGTACGCCTAAATTTCATGACTTGTCATAAGTAACCATGCTAAATTAACAGGACTTCCATATTTTGCTCTCCTGGAAATTCTTGTAGTAGAACTTAGGGAAACACCAAGGTTTACGGAACTTTAACTTTGATGAACTTACGGAATTTTAACTTTGAAGAACTTACGGAATTTTAACTTTAAAGAACGTACGGCACTTCAAGTTTGAACAACTTACGAACTTTAACTTTAAATAACTTACGGAATTTGAACTTTAAAGTACTTACGGAACTTTAAGTTTGAACAACTTACGGAACTTTAACTCTCACGGACTTAACTTTAACTTTTAAAAACTTATGGAACTTCCTTTAAAGAACTAGCGGAACTTCAACTTTAAAGTACTTACGGAACATTAACTTTCAGAAACTTACAGAACTTTAACTTTGAAGAACTTACGGAACATTAACTTCAAAGAACTTACGGAAATTTGACTTCAAAGAACTTACGGAACTTTAACTTTAAAGAACTTACGGCACTTTAAGTTTCAAGAACTTACGGCACTTCAACTGTAAAGAACTTACGGAACTTTAACATTGAAAAACTTACGGAACTTTAACTTTCAAGAACTTACGGAACTTTAACTTTCAGAAACTTACGGAACTTTAACTTTCAGAAACTTACGGAACTTTAACTTTAAAGAACTTACGGAACATTAACTTTAAAGAACTTGCGGAACTTTAACTTCAAAGAACGTAGGGAACTTTAACTTTAAAGAACTTACGGAACTTTACGTTTAAAAACTTATCCTTCAACATTTACACTGCCGGCCGAAAGTTTCCGGGAACTTCAGATAATTGCAAAGCTTTCGATCACCTTGGATACTTGCCAAATTATATTAGAATAATATAATTCATTATAAAGAGCTATATAGATAGATTCGTTTATTCCAAATGTACAGCATTTGCTTTTTACACTCCTCTTTCCACTTTTTATTACATTATAGAGAGCTCCACAGGGTGAGGCACTAACTGTTGCCACGTAGAATATCTCTGTAATTATCGACGTCACAAAAAAATGTTTGAAACAAAAGTTGTACCGTACGAAAGGGGTCATCAGATGCGACCTTTTTTTTCTCTCAGTGGAGGCGCTGTCGCACAGTAAAAGTCACCTCCACTTTTTTTTAATGGGACGGTACATTTTTTTCAACTATCTTGTAGAGCATCGGAAACTGCATAAAAAAACACTTAGGGGTAAAAGTCTTTCAAGGTCATTTAAAATCAAAAAGTGGCATGAACTTTATTTTTATGTGAAATTACCTTTATTCACAGTATGTGAATAAAGGTAATTTCGCATAAAAATAAAGTTCATGTCACTTTTTGATTTTAAATGACCTTGAACGACTTTGACCCCTAAGTGTTTGTTTACCCACTTTTTTACCCACTGTATACGTCAAACGCTCATTGGGCACCTTCTCGGTAATTGTTTTAGTGCTATTATATTTTCATTGAACTTCTCAAATGTGTTGGACGACATTGAGAGTCTGCATAAGCTTGAAATGTCAAAACCAAGATTTTTCATTGCATAATTTTAGAGCCTAGAATCTTAACTCCAATTATCATCAAAGATTTTATAAAAATTCCAAACATGAACCGTGTTATGGTTTTTGTAAAGGGTCAGATCGCCCACTGCGCTGTGGCCAAGCATCTCGATGCAATTGACCCGTTTCGGTTTTGCGTTTTTCCGGGCCGTTTCACTTTAAATTCAGACAGAGCAAAGTTTATGACGCTGTTTGTCACATGGCCGGATGATTTTTCCATATATTTACCGACTTGTTGATAATAAATTATTGAACTTGACTTTTCGGTCGAAAAACGAACTTTTTTTCTGCAGCTTGCCATTTTCGTAATTTTTAAATAAAAAAAAAACAAATATCCATCCAAACAAAAGTTGCATCAATAAACTGAAAGTACATTCTTGCATTTTTTATTTCAGATCACCCTAGTCGCCAGAACAACCTAATAGTCTTGAAGCTTGCATCGTTGGAACACAACGATTTTTCGCCATTGATAATATTTCTCTTTGGCTTATTTCGACTACGAAAATTATTCGAACGTAATGCGTATTTTTTTTTATCACACATTAACCTCAAGTTGCAAAAAAAGGGTTTCGAATAATAAAAATGAGAAAATAAGAAAAAAAAATCGTTTCGTTCCAACGCTGCCAACGTTAACGTCATGCCATCGATTGGCAATGTAACAACGGCGGCACTTCATTCAAACAATAACATAATTTCTTAATAAATATGTTTTATTGAAAAAACATAGCCCATACTTGGTATGGCTAATGGTATTGAATTTTGCATCGTTGGGATGCAACGAAAAAATTTCTGAAACATTTTTGAACGTTCTTTTTAGGGATCCACAATCTAAACCAGGAAAAAAGCGTTTAGATGGTTAAAAAAAATGACGAAATAAACAACATAGAAGAATTTTCGGTGCATTCCAACGTTGCAAACTTCAGCACTATGCAAGGCTATGTATTAATTATGAGTAATATTCCTCACTCGTAATCCCAATACTCTCAGCGGAGAAAAAATATTGAATATCGACCTGTTCTTTTTGGGTCCTAAGTTTACGGTGTTGAAGTTTGAATCTTTGGAAGGCAACGAAAGTTCCGTTTTACGTTTTATTTTCCATATTTTTATTATCATAGACGATCTCTTTGTATAGATTTATAAAGTAGATCACTAAATAAATATCTTAAAAAATGGTTCAAGGACTTTTGTAAGCGATATCTGCCAAAGCAAATTAAATTCGTTGCAGTCGAACGATGCAAACTTCAACATCGCCTAAGTTTATGCAAAACCGTTAAGGCATACACCATGCTAGGATTTTGGGAAAAATCGTTTTATTTAGCTTAAAAAATACTTTTGGGAACAATACATCAACGTAGATGGACAAATGTATGGTGCATGCATCGCAGATTGAAGGTTAACAAAAATTTCAAGGATTCAAGTGCTTGCACAACTTTAAACGCGATTTTCTCGAGACCAATTTTTTCAAACTGGGAGGACGGATTGCTCGGACACCTTTGCATGGATCAATTAAAAATTTTGATAGTAGCTTCACATTTACATTCTCTATGGGAGTACGTAGCCGTTTTTCCATTAAATGTAAACTTTTTTTTTTAATAAACAATTTACTGCTTATTTTTGGGCAAAAAATCGATTTATTTATCTCAAAGTGCGCTATTTGTTCAAAATTCGATAAAAAAATCCCTACGTGGTCCCACAGCTTCCAGGTCCAGTGTTCCAGGTATTATACTTTACGAGAAAACCATCCTCCCGTGAAGCTATTTGTAAAAAAACACGTTTTTCATGATGGGCTCTGACGCCGCCGTTTTGTATGAAAATGACAATACATTTTTTTGTACTTCAATATGTGTTAAATAAACCCTCTGAAAAGAAATCCTATACCTTTTTTCATACTCCCAAAATAAATTGTCAAATTTAGGCCTCATTTTCTGCCGCTAGAGTGGTTTTATTCCCTAACATAAATTCTCCAATTATCATGACGTTGAAGTTTGCATCGTTGGAACGCAACGGTCTATTTGTTATTTCTTAATTCCTATTAGCAGTTTAAACCTTTTTTTTGTGACGTGAGGTCGTGAATCTGTAATAAAAATACGAAAAACTTTCGAAGCATTTTCATAGCTTAAGGAGGTACGATCACTTCCACGGGGTCAAAAAAGAGTCTAAATTTATTTTACCCACAGCTGCTCTGATTGATGTTTACTTATGTTGATTATTCGTATTATCGATTATAGTGTGTCAAATGTTGTGGTAAATGATGAATGTATTGCACGTGAACAAATAAATACTGAAATATTAGTTTGTCAACGACTCGGTAGTAATCTTCGTAATAATATTAACGTAATAAAATTCAAGCCTATTAAAATAGGCTTGAATTACCTCAGCGGAATTAACACGATAGGCAGAATATAATTACACATATTATTGATACGTGATAAATGATAAAACTCCATAAATTGTTGTTTGCATATTTTGTGGCGGCTTCTATTTAAATTTATTTTCAAAACAAAGCTGGGTTTTGTTCGCCAAACGCATCAGCTGTCACTCGCGACGTTGCTAAGTCTGTGGGTGCTATTTCGTCGTTCTGACCATTTTCAACCGGAAATTGAAAATTTCGTGTAACGTAGTGCTTTAACTACACGGTGAAGATTGGTTTTCTTATTTTTTACAATAACTATTATATCTAATCTATCGAATTTCAGTTTTCCAACGGACTCAGTTGGATACGTGAGCAGAAAAACTACGATCACCGCATTTCCGGTTGACCGTCTCCATAAGACAACCTGCTTCGGTAACTCAAAGTTCTCGATTTTGCAGTTTTATTGCGACAAAACTAAACGGTCAAAATTGCTCAAATTTTGGCAATAGGGGCAAAAGATATTCGTCAAAATCATATAAAAATTTCAAATCCGAAAGTTGGATTCGTAGTAATGATCGTACCTCCTTAACCCTCAATCCGTGAAGGTATTTGAGGCACCTTAATACCGTGAACCTGGGTCATTTTTGTTTTTGCATTACCAAACCAACGATTGTCAACGAAAAAAATGTGAAACAATTCATCATCTCTCTTCAGGCCGTACTTCTCAAGGAAAAATAAAGTTTTCTTTTTTACTTTTAACCCTTAGAGTGCACACCTCTGCCGCCGACCTATAAGTGCACACTGGGTCGATGTGACCCATGACGATTTTCGGAGCGTTATATCTCAGTAAATATGCATTTTTTTTTTGTTGAGACCTTTTTTGTAGTTAAGTATCTATATTTTATGACTGCAATTGTTTTTTTTTAATAATAAAGATTTAATGCCAAAACATTGGCTTAAAGTGGAGCATGCATTGAAAAATACGCACCGGCGAAAGCAAAATGCATCGGTCAAAACGACCCAGTGTGCAGTTTAAGGGTTAATATATTTTTTTCCATTAAATATTAAGCAACCTGCGAAGAAAATGATTTTGGGTAGGACGAAAACGACCCAGGTTCACGGATTGAGGGTTAAATCGACCGAAGAGAAATATTATCAATAAAGACGAATTCATTTTCGTTGCGTTCCAACGATGCAAACTTCAAGATCGTCAATTATCATCGTTTGGCTATATTCTTAACCGTTTTATGATTACCCCCGTCATTCGTTTCATCGCATTTCCCTTCGCCAGGACGAGGAACAAAGCAGGACTGTTCCAAAAATCCACTACTCGTATAATCGCGTCGGATTTACAAAAAGCCTACACGTGTAATCGCGTCGACGGAACAGTAGAACGGCTGAATGAGTCGATTTTTCCATTAGAGGTTAAACGCCGTCAACCCTCGAGGGGTGAAAGACGCGACAAGGGAAAAAAGGAGAGGGTAGGAGGGGGAGAGAGAGAGAGAGAGAAACAGAGAGACGGAGAAAGGAGAGAGCGCGAGCAGCGAAGCCTTGCAAAGATAACGTTCGAGCAATTCGTCCAAGGGGGTGACCTCCTTTCGAAGTAGCCGACGTCACGGTCACCGGTAAAACCTGCACGCGAAAAGAGGCCTCGGTAAGTCGCACTTCTCTCTCTCTCTCTCTCGCTCTCTTCCATGTGTGAGAGGTACGTATTCCTCGGACTCGTGTATCAGCCGTACACACGGAGAAACGTGTGCGTGTGGAGACCGAACCGGCCAGAATTGTTTTCCCATAGGTAGGCGGACCGAGCCCTCGTTTAATTCACGCAGGTGCGAGACCAACTGCAGGCCGATTCTAGCCGCGGTTACCTCACAGCTGTGCTTTTTTCTTCTTTGTCGTTCGTCAATATTCGACACGCGACAGCCAATCGACTAGATTCGTATAGGATTTCACGAGGCTAAGCATTTGTTTATCTCCCCGTGAATTTGTGTCCCGTCATCGGGTTCCTGCCTCGTATACGGATCGCGTTACACACTTGACGTGGAATTCCCTTTTACGCTTGTAGTCCAGTAAACGAGACGAAAACCCAGCACTTTTGTGCGTAGAATTAGGATTTTTGACTGAAGCTAAATACTTGCACCAGTGTTGCCAACTACTACAAAACGTTTCCCCTAGAATCAATTCGAAATCCCCCAAAACCTTCTTCAAACCCCCTAAAATTCCGAATAGGCATCCTTGTTTGTCAGAAACATTAAACTATTAATTAAAAACACTCGGGCAGAAGGAAATTATGATTTTATTTACATAGGTGTATTGTGTCTTATGCAGCTTATGATCTGAATAAAATTGAATGATAAACAGACACTGTCAAATTTTTTAGGCCAATTCATAAACGTCGTCATGGTGTTATTAAATATAAAAACAAACATTTTTGACGACAAGAGACATTTTTATATCAAGATGTTTGATTAACTATTAGACAAATGTAGTACCCTTGTCTGTTGGCGATCTTCGACGTTAGTAGGTTTGAAGGTTATGCCAGAAATGCTAAACGGAAAACGGAATAACGCGCAGTACGAATTCGTCAAATTCAACATAAGAAAACAATTCTGAAATTATAAAAATTTGGTCTAATTTCCAACAAACTAATTTAAGAGTCAGAATATATTGCCCCTTCCCCCCCTCTCTCTCTCTCTCTCTAACCGGCCACGCTGCTCGACCGAGCAAGGCCTCTCCATATCTATAAGCTCTATGAATATATTTGTTTTTTAAAGAAATGATCTGAACTTTCATGCCCCCAAAGAATCCCCCAGAAAATATACCCCCTGAAAGACCCCCTTTCCATCTATCTTTCCCCTAAATTTGGGGGGGGGGGGGGGGAACCTCCAAGTTCGCAGCATTAAGTTGCACACTGGAACTAACCACAATTAAATTTTGACCCTCAATTCGCCCCAACCACAAGAAATAGAGGTTGAAAAATTAAAAATCGCCGTATCTCGATAATTAATAGCCCGATCAAAAAATGTTTCGAACAAAAGTTGTTTGGAATAATGAAATACGTGTAAGTTTTCCGACGTCCGACTCCCTATGCTTGAAAAGAGCGGCGCAAAAACGGTTTTAAAATTCGCGATTGCTTCGAAATGAATCAGCTAGAGCACCACTGACCCAGATCCCGACGCTTCGGTTTATATCTATATATACACGCGCTGGACGTGGAAGAAGCGTGGCTGCGAGTGCGAGCGGTACGGACACGTAGGATGTCTCTTTTTTCCAGTGGTGCGCAACTAGTAAATTCGCGAACTTCTTTACGTTAAAACGCACATTGAAAAAGCCTTAAACATTGTTTTCCTCGCTAAAGATGTAGAGGCACTTATCCTGATTCCATATAGATATCGATTTTTTTAAAATATATAAATATTTATTCCGGTTTTTTGAAGATGTACTGTTTTTGCATCAATCCCTAATTTTCTGATGGATTTTGTGCCGCTGTTTTCAAAGATGGGGGTTGGGAGTCAGATAACTTTATACGTTTTTTAATTATTCCAAACAGTTCTGTTCGAAACATTTTTTTATCAAGCTATTAAGGGACAACCACTCTAGAATCTGGGAAAAATAGTTTTTTTGCTTAAAAATTACTTTGGGGTAGAATACATCAACGTAGATGGGCAAATGTATGGTGCAGGCATCGTAGTTTAAAGGTAAGCAAAAATGTCAAGGATTCAAGTGCTCGTACGACTTTTAACGCGTTTTTCGCGAAACCACTTTTTTCAAACTGGGAGGAGGACGGATTATTCGAACACCTTTGCATAGATCGATTTGAAATTTTGATAGTAGGTTCACAATTATATTCTCCATGGGAGTACGTAACCATTTTTTGATTGAATGTAAACTTTTTCTTTTATAAACATTTTACTGCTTATTTTTTGGGCAGAAAATCGATTTATTTCTTTCAAAGTGCGCCATTTTTAAAAATTTGATAAAAAAAATCCTGCCGTAGTCCCACATCTAATAATATATAGATAATTTTTTTTTGGTTTTTGTTCCAGGTCTTATACTTTACGAGAAAACCGTCCACCCGTGAAGCTATTTGTAAAAAAAACTCGTTTTACAAGATGGGCTCTGTCACCACCATTTTGTATGAAAATTATAATAAATTGCTTTTTCATACTTTAATATGTGTTAAATAAACCGTCTCAAAAGAAATCCTATTTCTTTTTTCATACTCCCAAAATAAATTGGCAAAGTTAGGCCCTATTTTCTGCCACTGGAGTTTGTTTGGGTAGATATGGCGATTTTTAAGTTTTCAACTCCTATTTCTTAGGGTTGGCGCGAGTCGAGGGGCAAAATTTCATTGGGGTTACTTTCAGTATGCAGCCATGTAGCTTCAGTCAAAAATTGTAATCTTACGCTAAAAAGTGCTGGGGATTTTCGTCTCTTTTTTCTGGGCTTACCCTCTACGCCGAATCTTGGATGCAACTAATTTCATGGCCGAATGCATTTTTCGATATAGTCAGCCGCAGAGCTTGCAATAGAATCGAAGAGCGCAGAGTAGGGAACACTCTCTTTTCTAAACTCGAAAACCTTTGGAAACAGTTGACATCGAAAACCTTTGGTCAACAAATTGCATTGTCCAAAAATATTTTTATTCGATAGTATCGCCTTTTAGCTATATTCCCAGAAAATGTGTAGTCTTGAAATTTGCATAGTTGGAACGCAACGAGAGTGAATTCTTTTCCGTTGTGATGACATTTCTTTTCGGCCGATTTAGGCTATGAATATCATTCGAACGAATTTACGTATTTTTATAATTGATTTACGACTTCAAGTTGCAAGAAAAATGTTTCGAATAATAATAAAAATGGCGCAACAAGAAAAAAATCGTTGCATTCCGACGATGCAAACTTCAACGTCATGAAAATATCATTGACATATTCCTAAAATTGATGACGTTGAAGTTCGAACCGTTGGAATGCAATGAAAATTGATTCCTTATAATTACTCGGATTGCTTTCGGCCGGTTTGAGCTGTATATATTCCTCAAACGTTTCTACGTATTCTTAATGACGTTGGAGTTTGCATCGTTGGAATGCAACGGAAATTAATTCTTTTCCATTGCTCAAATTCTGTTTATCTGATATGGGCTGTGAAAGTAACTCGAACGTTTTGAAGTGATCTTATTACCTCACCTGAAGTGACTTATAACCTCAATTTGAAGTGATCTTTGAAGTGAACGTTTTGAAGTGATCTTATTACCTCTTACCTGAAGTGACTTATAACCTCAATTTGCCAAACAAAATCTTTCAATATTGATAAAAATAAATAAATAAAAAGTGAAGGAGAAAAATCGTTGCATTTCAACAATGCAAATTTCAACGTCATGTAATCTTATTAGAAATTCACGACCTCAATTTGCAAAAACCAACCTTTGGATAACGATGAAAATAGAGAAATAAAAAAATGACAAAGAATATCGTTGCATTCCAACGATGCAAACTTCAACGTCATTGAAATTGAATGAGCTACAGCTTGTAACAGTCGGCCGGGCAAGCGATAGCAGCACCATACTTCAAACTTCAAAATAGTGTTGAAGTTTGCATCGTTGGAATGCAACGAAAAATTTTCTCAATTTTTTTTGTTTCGTTATTTTTTATATTTTCTAAAACCTTTTTTTGCACTTTTTGGTTATAAGTTTTAAGGATCTTTAAACACGTTTGGGCGACTTTCGTAGTCCTGATGTGCTTAACCTTTTAAGGACGGGGTTGGTCGATATATCGACCAGCAGTTAGGCTTGGGACTCCAATTGAGAAATTCATCGATTTTATTGATATATTTCATGTTGAAAAAAAGTTGCCTTTAATGGACATTTCCCCGTCCTTAAAAGGTTAAAAACAATACGGGAATACGAAAGTAATATATTTTCGTTGGATTCCAACGATGCAAACTTCAGTACCATACTTTAACGATCCGTACGATTAACTTCCGTGAACGAAAATGAGTATTTAAATTTCCCGCTACTTTCGGTCTATGCAACGTTGCCGCTATATCTTATATGTTTTTACTCAAGTGTAATTTTTTTGTTGTATTTTTGACATCATTTTTTATAAAAAAAAAGAATAATAATTGCAAAGTTACTTCAGTTTCCATGAGGCTGCGGGTAATTTGTGAATTCTAATTTCTCAGTAGCCAGCTTCCTAATCGTCGTGAAATTTTTACACAACCTTTCAAATGTTTTACATAATGACGTATCAAAGTTTTTAAATTTTATTATCATTTTAAATTTTGGTCACAACATCCTTAAGGATGAAGTGAAACGAATAGGGTCCAAGAGCGATAGCTGATCGCAGCAATGCGAGAGACACGGAACGGGTTTAGCATCATCTTTGGACGAGGTCAAACACTCTCAGTCGGTAACAAAACTTGCGATAAAATATTTTCTCGTGTTTTATTACTTTAGGTGTTGTTTTTTTTACGGTATGTGTTAGGTGTTTTTTTACAACTGAGTTTTAATATATCTGCACAGATGTCCCTTAGAAAATACTAGATAGAATATTCAAGGGGGAAACAATATCGAGCGTTTTGCCTGACTTTTAAAGTTAAAAATTCAACCGAGGATCTTCGAGCTACACTGGAGGATCGAAAAAAATGCGATTTCTGAAAACACCGATTGTTTCGAAGAAAGAACTTGATGTACCGCTATATCTGCCACGATACCAAACCAAGTCTGCCGTTTTGTATCACACCTCGAGAATTTATCGGCGATACAGTTGTGCCCGAAACGTCGGGGATAATTTATAACGTGTCTCGAAAACTTTCGATAGAGTTTGCAACGATATTTATTCCTCGCAGGCTCGTAAACCGTGAAAACGGGTATTCGCGTATCGATTTACTTGGGGCTTTATCACTCCATTGCATCTTTATGCTCACAGCCTTGGCATATCGAATGTTGTTTCGCCTTATTCAGTTGCCGAAGTATTCAGTGAAACATTCCGCGATCTTCTCCACAGTCAAGGGGTCCCCATATATTTTAAATTTCAAGAACACGATTTGCTTGCCCATGATATTGAAGCTTGCCTCGTTGGGTCGAAACGAAGTTCTTGTTTTTTCTAATTACAATTTTTTCCGGCAGATCAAAGCTTCCGCAAACTTCTTCAAGGCCGTGGAATTGAAGTTTGCGTCGTTGGAATGCAACGAAAATATATATCTGTCGGATCCCAATTTTTTGGCGCCTTTAGGCTACGAAAGTCACCGAAACACTTTTGAGAATACTTATCAAAAATTTATAACCAAAGACTGCAATTTTTTTGTTATATACCGGGTGCAGAAGTATGAGACCGGCTTTTTTGTAAAAATTACACGTGTGTTGTTTGAAAATTATAAAAAATGAATGGAGACGGCTTTCTGCGTCACATTCAATTAATCCGCGAGTTCTTGTTGACTTTGAGTATCATGTTCATTCAATAAGGCTTGCAATTCGTTGTCTGCGAACGTTTTCGGTGGTTTCCCACGCTCTCATTTCTCACGACAAAATCACGACTTTTGAATTTTTCGAACCACCCGAAACACTGTGTTTTACCAAGAGCATGTTGACCGTAAGCTATGACAAGCATTCGATGCGATTCTGCTGCAGTGTTCTTCAAATGATAACAGAAAACCAATGCTGTCCGCAAATCGTTGTTCGTAGGCACAAAACTCGACATGTTTAAGGTTATAGAAAAATGTACCGATCTAGGGAACTTGGGTTGTTGTGTGTTGAAAATCTTCGTCAACTGTTAGAGGGAGATGATGGCGCTGCAGAAGCGGTCTTACGATTCCTAAACTGATGGCTAGCACCATCTATAGGGAAATTCTGGTTTTATACTTCTACGACTGGTATGAAGGAAAATGAAAATAAATCGAGAATTTTCTTTGCATTCCAACGATGCAAACTTCAACATCATTTCAAGATTCCCATCATAGAGATACAATTAATTCAACCTTTGAAAAACAATTTTCGATAACGATAAAAATGGAATAAAAGGCAACAAAAAAGAATTCCGTGAAAAGAAAATTCCAAAAACCGAACCTATTTGAAATTACCCGTTTTTCTTTTGCGTTTTTTGTCGCAACGATGTTTTAGGAAATGGTGCAACTCGTTTCTCAAAATCTATTTCTCGAATTTACGTCAAATTCGAACAAAACATAGTTTATAACATTTTCTATCGTATAAACGGATATTTTCCTCTATTCGGTTATAACGAATGATTTTTTTCTTCCGAAAATCAAACTCCACAGTTTTTCTTTTCGAAAATCATACGTCGAAGTTTTTCTTTTCGAAAATCAAACGTCGAAGTTCTTCTTTTCGAAAATCAAACGTCGAAGTGTTTCTTATCGAAAATCAAACGTCGAAGTTCTTCTTTTCGAAAATCAAACGTCGAAGTTTTTCTTTTCGAAAATCAAACGTCGAAGTTTTTCTTTTCGAAAAACAAACTTTTTGGCATTTTCGTAATTTTCAAAATTTCAAAAAACTACCCAGTCATGCGAAAGTTTTATAATAATAAAGTAATAAATGTTCAAAGTAAAAAATGCTTCATAATAATGAAGTAATAAATGACAAAGGTAAAAAATGCTTTATAATAATGAAGTAGTAAATGCTAAAAGTACACTTCGTATTCTTCATTTTAGATCACCCTAGTTGCCAGAACCACCTATACCGATTGACCGTGCAACCTCGCCCGTTTTCTAAACAATAATATGATTGTTTATCAACGTTTTTAATAGAAAAAAAAACTTCAAACTTAGCAAGACTGTGCATTAATTGTGTGTAAAATGGCGACTGCGTCATCCCAATACTCTCTTCAGAAAAAGAATATTGAAAACCGACCGGTTTTTTCGACCTCAAGCTTACGCAGCCCCGTTGAGGCCTTACAGATAGTCTTGATGTTTGCATCGTTGGAATGCAACGAAAATTCTTTTTTATATTTTGATTTCCTCGTTATTATCATTTCACCATATTTTTCTTTGCAATTTGCACTTCAAAATTTCTAAATAAGCGATTTGAAAAATGATTGAGGATTTTTTTGTACCGAAGATTCGCCGAAAGAAGTTCGAGCAATTGAGAAATAATCATTTTCGTTGCATCCCAACGATGCAAACTTCAATCTCTTCCTTACAGACCTTAGAGAAAGAAATAGTTTTTTTTTCCAATTGGCTTAAACGATGTGTAAATATCCCAAGAATGCCATACACCGGAGAAAAGAAGCTTTAAAAACTTTAAACCCATTTTTCTTGAAATCATATTTCCAAAATCGGACGGACTCGTAGCTCCTGCAATTTTCATCCGATTTACTTCAAATTTCGACTGTAGCTTTCTAGGTAGATTTTCTAGCGAAGTACACACAATCTTTACGATCAATTAACAATTACGGTTTTTACAAATATCGCAAATGCAATATTTTTCTTCTTCAAAATCGTACCAACCCTCAAAATTCAATATTTTGTAATAATCGCGTGTGCTTCGCTGGAAAAATTCATGCAGATTACGAGAAAAAACTCTTTTTTGTTCTAGGGACTCACGTGCGTCGCCAACGAGTCTGCCGAGGAGGGCCTAAAAAAGGGCGTTCTCTTTCTAACGGCCGCCATGTTGTATTTATTGGAAAATAAAATATTGATTTGAGTACCTAAATGTATGTAAAATAAACCGTCCAAACTTTATTTTGATTGCTTTATTAGTAGTTTCAAAAAGAAATCCCAAAAACCTTGTTTTCCGACCATCGAAAGGTTTATGAGGCCTTAAGGGGGGAAATACCTTAAGGCAAGGAAAGAATTTATTAATTTTACCCGAAAACCCGATATTGAGCCTTTAAGGAGGTACGATCACTTCCACGGGGTCAAAAAAGAGAATTTATTTTACCCACAGCTGCTCTGATTGATGTTCACTTATGTTGATTATTCGTATTATCGATTACAGTGTGCCAAATGTTGTGGCAAATGATTTATAATTTGATTGCACATGAACAAATAATAACTGAAAAATTAGTACAACGACTCGGTAGTAATCTTCGTAATAATATAAACGTAATTAAATTCAAGCCTATTAAAATAGGCTTGAATTACCTCAGCGGAATTAACACGATAGGCAGAATATAATTATACAAATTATTGATACGTGATAAATGATAAAACTCCATAAATTGTTGTTTGCATATTTTTTGGCGGCTGCTATTCAAATTAATTTCAAAACAAAGCTGGGTTATGTTCGCCAAACGCATCAGCTGTCGCTCGCGACGTTGCTAAGTCTGTGGGTGCTATTTCGTCGTTCTGACCATTTTCAACCGGAAATTAAAAATTTCTTGTAATGTAGTGCTTTAACTACACGGTGAAGATTGATTTTCTTATTTTTTACAATATCTATTATATGTAATCTATCGAATTTCAGTTTTCCAACGGGTTTAGTTGGATACGTGATGGGGTTGAAGTTTGCATCGTTGAGATGCACCGAAAGTTATTTTCAATTTCTTATTTTCATTATTATCCAAAATCATACTTTGCCGATTTAGGTTTTCGATCGCCAAAGAATGCTGGCGAACAAAAGTGGACTTGTCCACACTGCGTGAAATTTGTTTATTTTTATTTTTCGTGTTTGATAAGTTCCCGAAATATTTTGAATCAAATCCGGCTCTAAACACTTCAAAATTAGTCAAAAAGTGCCTTTTTGAGCGCAATGGTAGTTGTTAGGCACAAAAATGAATAAAATTCAGATAAAAATTTGATATGACGTAGGGTGGTCAAGTCCGGTTTTGTTCGCTAGCTCTCTGCATGTAAGAAATCGCCAACGGAATTTAAAATCGCGGAACGCTAAGAAATTCATCTACGTCAAAGAAAAAAATTATACATCCACTAAACATTCGAATTTTACTTAACTTCAATTTAATTTAATCGTAAATAAAGATTAAATTTAATTTAATTCGAATATTACTTAATGAAAATTGAAATCGATCGCGACAATTTTTCGTCAAGTTTTGCGAAAAATATCAAAATGTTGCGGTCGAATACTTATAAATATCTAAAAACGACTACAGACGTTAGAATTTGAACGTTTGCAATAACGAAGCGACGTTTCGCTTTGTTTGCAGTTAGCCGGTAATTTTTGTAACTATCGAGATTTAATGAGCAGGCTATCAGTAAATAAAAAAGAGAGAAAGAAGAAAAAAGCACTGAGTCACAGGGTGCATCGAATTGTGAGTACGTCACTGCACGTGCGATGAATCACAGAGCGGTCGGGGTCCGGATCCTATCTTCCTTTCTCTCTCTCTCTCTCTCCCTTCCCCTCCCGCTCTTTTCTCTGTCGCCCGCCGTCCTAACAGTGCAAATGGCGAATCCTCCGGAGTCCGAGAACTCGAATCGCTGTCGCCATGCGGCGAGCGCAAGAACCATCATCAACGACTAAAAGCCTCTGGCACTTCTCAGTATTACGATTTCCGTCGATAATTCGTCAGATCCTTTTTTGTTTTTCTCTTTATCAGCTTGCCTCTCAACCGTATCGCCAATGTTTGCCTATTATCTCAATTTTCGTATGTCATTATTATTCCACCGATACCGCGGGGCGATAAACCATCGCGTGCGCTAATCCGGCGATTAACGGCAAAGCCTGTTCATCGGGACTGCCCATAACCCCATGTGCGTTTTGCCTCGTCCAATACCGTCGCCGTTAAATTTTCCGCGACACAAGTTCAATTCGACGCGACTTCGGTGAGGCGAAAAAAGTAGTCGAATATTTCGTCGCGTGGCTCCAGCTTTTTTCTTTACGGCCCTGACAAGGTTGCTGCCCAGTCGACAGTCGCCATTTTGGCAGCCGCTACCGGAAGGTGTATGCGTGTGCATATACATAGCTACAAGTAGCCGAGGCTCCAAAAGCAACCCCTCACTTCTCAATTTCCGACTCTATTGTTCCAAGTGATCGAACTTTTGTTGTCATTGAGGGGAAAAATAATTAGCTCGTCCACAAATCGCGTGAGGACGCGCGATCGAGAATTATCAATTAGCCGCGACCGGCGCGAGAATCCTCCATGAACTCATGGCGTCGACACGTGCTCGCCTCGGGTCCGGAACAAAGAACCAAGAGCCAAGGCGAAACATCGTCTTTTTTTCATTCGATTTTAAAATTTTCATCTCGCTTTTAAATATCCACGAATATTCGGCTACGAAATTATTTTACATCGGCCGATAACATTTTTTGCTCGGAACGTGTCCTCGTCAATCAGCAAAAGATATCAAATGAAAAGAGAATGAGAGAGAAAGAAAGGAAGATTATATTTGACAAGTAACGGTCGTGAAGCGAGAATGCACGAGAATGGTTTCTGGAGACTTCGCTGAGCGGCTACAAACGAGATTATCCTCGGAAGAGCCGCGGAATACAGAAAGTGGAGGGGGAAAGCCGAGAGAGAGAGAGAGAGAGAGATGACGATGAATGCCATTTCGCTCAGAATATTTCCTCGGGAGGCCTTCCGTAAATTCGTCCCAAGCCCGTTTATTTCACAAAAGTGGATACCTTCGTGAATCGTTATATGCGAAACGCGAAAAAACGGGCTTTAACGCTTTGAGTACCGAAGGAAGGTACGAAAAATCGATCGAAGCTTCGAATACGATTTTCGGGTGCTAAATCTGCCACACCCTATTTGTACCGTGCGGTTGAATCGTGTCCGCAGCTTTGCTAGTCCGTTGGTGGTTTGCTCTTTCAAAAATATCTTTCAAAGGCTACCCGGCTGAGTATAAAGTACACCATCGACCTTTTCTCTTTCTCTCTTCCTTTCGTCCCCACCCGAAGTCGGTGAGAAATCTCCAATCGTATTTCGCACGCCGAGAGAGCCGGCCATAGAGTCATATTAACCCGATCGATATTCCCGGTATATCTATGTATACGCCCGTGTGTCAGTACGTATAACTGTATATGCGCGTTCACAGCGCCCTCGCGATCGAGGAAATGGCTAAACGTCGAGTGATTGGATAATGCGAAGGGAAACCGACGATTCGGATTTATAATTCGCAACCCCGTTCTTCACCCGTGCGAATCAGCGAAGCTACCGATATAAGTTTTTTTTTCATCACAGGGTCGCAAATGACGGTTACTACGTGGCACGGAGGAAATTCTCTCCATCTCTCTCTCTCTCTTTATCCCGGTTCTTCCTTGCTCGCGCTGGCTCTCCCTCGGTCGGTCGAGCGGAGTAGCGCGCCCGCGCGTTCGATGCCCCTACTACACCCCGTCTGGCCAGCTCGCGGTCAACATTTTTCGGGGTTAGGAAAATCGTCGAGGCCAAGCCGGCTTTGCGACAAAGCCCGGCAACTCCCACACGTTCTTCGATGCTAAATGTTCGTGGCGAAAAATTCTTCAAACGCGGCCTCGTCCTCGCCCTCTGTGGCCCAAGGTGCTCTTTGTCGAGCTCGAGGATACGAAGGGAAAGAAAAACGCGCTCGGCCGCGTGAGCCGGTTCTCAAACGTAGCCGGCGACCATTGCGCCTTCCGCGGAATAAAGCATCGGATCAAACTTTTTCCCACGAGACTCGAAACGTAATTGTTTTATGGCAAAAATCCTCGTCCCGAGAGAATCTACGGCCTTTAAGACTCGAATATGCGGTTTTTCTTGTTTAACTCTAAGCCCCGATACACCATAGCAATCTCGTGCGTTTTCTTCATCTTTTTGATGTTTCTTGTTCGTGGTATTACTCACTTCGAAGCCTTCCGACTTTGCCCATAGGTTCCCATCGTGTCCAGCGATCGCTGCTTTTGTGACACACCTCGACGCAAGCAGCTGCTTGTCAACGTAATCCTGCCAGCTCATATTTTCAACACTTCGGTGGGGGAAGGGAAGGGGGCGTACTTAACGTTTTTTCTCGCTACGACACTAGAGACCACAACCCGTCACCGTCTTTCTCGACTCACGTCTCGCGACTAAACCTCACGGCGTTTCTGCACACGCTATACCCGGCGCGTATCCCTTCGCTGCGAACACCTTCGGTAGCCTGCCGCTCGTGGCACCGCCGTCGACGCTTCTCCCACGCATGCGCTTCCACCCCTCATTCCGGAGATCTCAGGGCCGTGCCGTTTGGGGCTCCCATTCGTCATTCGCGAAGCTCGTCAAACGCTTGGCGATAAACGGACCCGCGTTCCTCTCCGAAACGATTCGTTTGAAGAAAAAAATTAGCGAGCCGTCTACGGGTGCAACGTGTGAGCGCCGTAGCGTGAGGAAGGGTTGGACGTTGGAGGCTTTGAAAATACAGTTGGCAGTCGTGAGGCTGAGTCACTGTGCAAAATGCGCACGCGCGGCTCGATGGGTGTGCGCGCCCGCGCACGAGCTCGGTTAATACGCCCCCATTTTGTGGTCTATCGCCGAATTATTTTCTATTGGTACGATAATATAATATAAAGATGAGAGATGGATAGGTATGATGGAGGAATGTCATTGCGACCCATGAGATTTCGAATTTCGGCATTATTGCGACGCGGTGCATCACAATTGTCGAATATTGTTGCTGGAAGCCAGCCATTGTTTTTTGGAGCCTGTTGAGGTTCGGGAAACAGTCACATGGAACCTGAAAATTGAATTTTATCCGAATTCGCTCTCGGTAGCTCAGTCCCCCCGAACGATGTAAAGGATTTCCAAAACCAATTGATTTTTTCCCCGCGCCATCACCAGCTCGATCGTTATTTTCGATCACCTTAAGTTTCATTCCAAGTCAACGTGGCCGGAGAACATTCTGGGGTTTGCTCCCCTCGTTTTGCCGTCAGTGCCGTCAACGCTGTCGCCCTCGCACACGATACCCGTTTGTCACACCTTAAGGTTATGTGAAACTCCGGCTTACAGTGTTGCAAATTGTAATGAAACTTTCTCTCAGGTCCCTCGAGTTTCCGGGCCAAGGCTAAACGTCCCGCGGCCCGTGTTCGTCAATCATACGACCTGTAGGACTTATCGTTTTTCCCAAAAAATCAATGCATTTTTGAAAATCGTTGGATCCAAGCCTTGGGGTGGGGGTAAAGGGTAAATGGGGATCTTATTTTCAGGCCCGTAGACGGGGAAAGAGAAGCCTGATGCAAAATTACAACGTATGTTGCAACGACGAAATCTCAGTCAGGCTCTTATTCCAATACTTCAAACGACGTAAACATCTCATTTGTCAATGTCCCCTTAAGGTCTTGAATATTGCACATCATTTGGATGCACACTTCGTATCGTAGGATCAATAAGCTCTATGTGTGAAGAAGTGCGACGGGTCGATGAGACATCGAAGATACATGTTCATGTAACTTATTCATTACGCGAGTCCACACTATTTGCGAGACGGGAGAACAAAAACTAATTGCATCCGGCGGAACGGTGTACGACAATCGCACAAGGAAAAACATCGTTCGATATTTCAATAAAAAACGGAGACTAAGTTACTCGGCGCGCTCGAGGAACACAATTTGCCATCGTTAACAACCTAACCTAAAAAGATACGTATCATCGTGGATGATTATTGACAACCGAAGAGTTCAGGAGCTGGTATCATCCGAATCGGTATTTTCAACGACGAAATGGCGAGAAACTTTTCGTGGAGCCTCACACGCACGTTCTTGCTGACGAAACGTTTAAACGTGTTTCGGCAATCGTTACCGTACCGATATACAAGCAATATCAGCGCGATCCCAAATTTCCCGCCTTCAAAGGGAATCAACGTCGACTTTGACGGCGTGAAAGATTTCAAAGTCTTCAGCAAGGATTCAGAATGGGGTTGTCGTCACGCCATTGAAGCTCTCATGAAAATCTTGTCTATCCCGAAACAGAGCGCCACCAAGGCGGTCAGGCAATATCCGGCCTTCACTTCGCTCTCAAAAAAATCTATAGTGACAAACTTTGAAATTCTCCGCCAAGTCGGCATCTGCAAATCGACGATAATCGACAATAAATATCTTCTCGCGGATGAAACCTACGTGCTGATGAACAAGATAAAACTGGTGAAGAAGGTGGATATCGATATGAACGAATGTAGCTCCCTGTTCAATCTCTCGTGCCAACAACTTGCTCGATTAACCATCCTGATAAAATTAGACGCAACTTTTTTGCCTCACAGGAACAGGATACTGTATTTGACGGAGAGATTACAAGTAGGAATCATCTTTTGTCTCTCAACGGGTCGGCATGAGCTCGGAGCTGAAAAAAACACATCGACATTCAATAGTCCTTTCTGATTATAGTATCGGGATGGCTAGGACCGGATTTTACGCACAATTGATACACAGTCTTGCCAAGTTTGAGTTTCTTTCGATCAAAAATATCAATAATGTTCTTATAATTAAAACTAAGTGCCACTCTGCCGCATGGCCAATCCGCATAGGTGATTCTGGCGACCAAAGTCATGAAATGAAAAGTAAAAAAATGTACTTTCGGTATAATAATGAAACTTCAGTATCACCTGATACTATTATCAAACTTGGAAAATTATGAAAATGCAGAGCTGTATAAAAAAGTTCGATCTTTGACAGAAAAAAAACGACTTTATTTACTCGTTACTAACAGATAAATACGCTATGCACTCGCGCTCTATACGCTATAAATACTATGCTCTCTCCGCAATTAAACTGAATTAAACGCATAAATTTTCATATGCAACTTACACTGTTTCATAAAACATTATTTGGCGAAAAACGACGAAGAAAAAGTTTGCTGCAGCGAGCCATCCGACCCATCACGAAAATCGTCGTAACTCGGTCAATTATTGGAACTGTCTCAAAACCCACGTTGTAAATTCAAATTAAAAAATAGTCTTTTTTAAATTTCGAGCTCATGCAGACCTTTTAATCATTTTTTATTTTCAGCTACGAGCTTGTGCTATCAAATGATTTTGTTTCAGCAAAATATCAGCAGCATTTGTCGCTTCTTGAGCTATAACCATCACATTCTCTTCATGGCCGCGCCGAAACTTATGAGCATAACGGAATTTCTCTTGGGTAAAGATGAAATTATTAGACGGTAGATGTACAATCCCTGTTCGCCCAAATACCAAATCTATTAATCTATTGATTCCTCGTTATATCATTTTGGGTGAAAGTACGTTCGGATGAAACGAAGTTGAGGCTCCTGATTGGCGCAATGTTTTTCGCCCGCGCCTTTATCATCCAAATTTCGGTTTTGTTACAGAATCTGGAGTTCTTCCGGAACATATTATGAGCGATCCAGTAGCGTACAAGTACGATTTTTCCGTGATAAAGGAAAGGGTGGACTACGCTAGGAAAGCCGGTATAAAGCCGCTCAAAACTTGGGTTATCAGATGCCAGGAAAGAGTAATGGCCGGGTGAGACGTGCAAAAATGATTAGGTGAAGTAAAAAGTTCTGAGTGTTTTTTCGCTTTATTTCGACGATGAAATCAAGATAGTTAGGATTATCCGATTTAGATAAAAAATGCGTCGTTTTGTTCGATAACTTTTGTTCATTTTGAAGCCAATTTCATAATCCGCGATTGAAGAAGTCCTCGTCCCTGTTGGTAAAAAAAACTTGACCGGCTCATTGTCACAAGCGTCCCTTGGAGCCAGTTTTGTACCATCGAGAAAATGTTGCAAATGCTTGAAAAGGTGATAATCGCTTGGTGCCAGGTCTGGACTATACGGCGGGTGCGATAGAACCTACCACCCTAGCTCTCGGAGCTCGTGGCGCGTCGTTAATGAGGTGTGCGGCCTGACGTTGTCTTGATGGAACACAAGACCCTTCCTATTGACCAATTCTGGCCGCTTGTCGTCGATCGCCTGCTTCAATCTGGTCAGTTGTTGGCAGTAGAAGTCCGAATTGAGTATTCGGTTCGACGGGAACAGCTCATGGTGGATGATTCCCTTCCAATCCCACGAAACACACAGCAAAACCTTCTTGGCCGTTAATACGGGCTTGGCGATCATTTGGGCCGGCTGACCGCGATTGAACCACGATCTTTTTCGGCTGTTGTTCTCGTATGTGACCCATTTTTCATCGCCAGTCACCATCCGCATAAAAAATTGGTCGATTTCGTTACGTTTCAGCAAAGAATCGTAACTTAACGTTCGTAACGTAAATTCAGAGCGTGCCTCGTCTTCGACGTCCATATCACCAGAACGGAATTTTTGGAACCACCGCTTTGCGGTTGCGTTCGATACTGTATTGGGTCCATAAACAGCACAAATTTGTTTGATCGCCTGCTCCACCTTTCCACCTTGGTCGTAGTGCTACTGAAGAATGTACCGAACTTTCCCTTTTTTTTACTTCCATTTTGGAACGCTGTAACACACAGCTGGCTTTACCAAACACAAAACCGCCAAATAACTCTTTTAAGCGTAATGTCACTTTTAAATCGTCGTATAGTATGACCCGATCCGTTCTATACGTTGTGAGATATGGCTCACTAAAGACATCTAGCGGAAAACGCTCAGAACTTTTTACTTGACCTAATATAATTCCGAAGTATGACAACGTTGGAGCCAATAATTACGAAACTTCCATTCCCTTTTCAATCACAGCTCCGCAAGGAAGCATAGTGGAAAACTCGAAATAATAAGTCCGTACAACAGCATGAAGGAATTTCTTTCCGACTTATTCGAGTGCAGTCACGAAGACATAGATGTCGTTCTTTCGAAGAGTCGTGGGGCCTCTACTGCAGACTACAAGAATGCCAAGGCTAAAGCGGAATTTATTCGTTCCGAAGGCTACACCATTGACGATCTCCACCAATCGCCTCGCGTTATGAATCGCAAATACGAAACCTTGTTACGTTACAAAGAAATGAGCCGAAAATACGGTGTCCGACTACCGATCCGTGCATACGGGCTTCCTGAACAAGGACTCATCAATTATTTGAACACGATGAAGCAGTTCAAATTAATACACGGGACGTGACGGGGCGGTTGAAATTTCGTCAAGATTACTCTCAATTCGGCTCGTCTTTTGTTCTTTCAACGTCGATTTTTCGCCTCTCACGATCCTTAACTTCTGTAGATACTTGCGAACAGCAATAAAGAAGGAACAACAGTATTCCTATGGAAGACGAGGAATCTGAAATTACATCAATCATAGATCACTAAAAATTCTTTCTTTATAAATGGCGGGGAGTGTATATCGCAAATAGTACGTTGCTTCACGATCAGTAATAGCGAGAAAAAAAGAGCGTCGACCTATTCTGCGGATATTTCATCACGCGGGAATGGCAGGATAAGGACATACCGTGAAACAGCCGGTACAAGAAAATGTGACCGATCTCGTCACCCGCGAAGAAGTAAAAATTCGATATTGCTGAGAAAGCCAAAAGCGGTGAGGCTATGGCGCACAAAAATCTTCGACGATTACGCGGACTCAAGTACTTTTCCTCGAGTCTCAGATAGGACGCTGAGTTGCCGATCGAACGGGCGATCCCTTCGATGGTCAGTCCGACGAAGTTCAGTATGCACCATATGAAGATGAACGTTTCCATTCCGTGCCAAAGGAATACAAAGCCGAAGCTCATCAAGGAGCCGAGTACTTTGGCGAATGGAACGTTTTTGCTCGCAACAGGCACGTAGATATATCTGCGAAGCCAAAACAACGGACGTGAATTAAACGAACGGAGGAAACGTCGTTCCAGCGTGTTTTACCTGATCAGAAAATTGTAGAGGCCTCGGTCAAAGTGTTTCCACATATCGGAGTAGAGATGAATACGTCCTATGCACTTGGGATGCGGAGGAGCTCTTATGTCATCGGCTCTACTGAATTCGCCCCAGATACCGTAAACGACAACGTATTTGTTGAGGAAATATTGGCCCATGCAATAGCCGAAACCGTAGAAAGCCCAGGGATCCAGACGCTCCACGAGCTGGATACAAGTAAATGGATACGTAGCGAATAAGCGCGTACGAGATTGAGATTCAAATTGTGTTAAGGCCTTAGGCCACAGTAACGGGTATAAAATCATGTGCGGATCTAACAATTTTTTTTCGTATGAAAAAGTGATGCACTCATAAAATTAATTGCACATCTATTTAGTATGAATATCAAGATGTTAGAAAAAATATATATTTTTTTTTCGATGTGCAAAATGGCCGACTACTCGAAACTTCTCGAAACAGCTTTTTTCCAATTGGCGTGACAAATAACTTCAACAATTTTCACTAGATTTACTTCGAATTTAAAAGTAATGTTCCTAATTGCATTTCGTCGAGAAGTACGTACGGAATTTCTGATGAAAGAAGTTCATCTGGTACCGAGTTAGCCAAAGAAAAATTATTACGACTCGCGTAGTCCGTTCAATAAGTTTGGCAACGCTGCAACCAAGCGTGATCGCGTATCCTGTACAGCTGCCATGTGCTAGAAATTTTTCACTCGCGACCATGGTTCATCGTCGATCTTTTTTTCGACCATGGAAGAAAATTCAAAAAAGAAAACGATTTTCTGGAAAGGCAAACAAAATAAATTTTCGAAAATCAAATTTTTTCTCAATCAATCTCGAAATCCATTTTTTATGTGTTATTATTTCGTATCCTTTCTTATAACTACAACGATTTTATTTGTCATTAATTTATTTGATTTTATTCTTTAAGCCGATTTAGTCATTACATTTCCAGTCACTTCTGTATAATTTGCCGTAGAAGTGTAGTGCACATTGCGTCGTTCGGAAAGTATTAGTGTTGATTTAAAAAAGCGCGCGGTTGCGACGTTGCCATCATGATATGCGACTGGAGTAATATGGAGGTTAACCTCCAAAAATCAGCATTTTTCGAGACAAATTAATTTATTCTTAAGTTCACAAGTATCTAATGGATTTTAGAAAGCTGTCCAAACGTTCTTTAAATATTTTTGTATCCATTATAAAAGTGTCTTTCGAAACTGTTTGTCAATGCTTGCAAATTTCACATTTATAGACGGGAAAAACACGACAATCCATAAGAGACCATGTTAATTTAGAAAAATTTTATGTGTTAATTGCTCACAAACAAGGTATCCGGAGGGTTTAAAATTTGAACAGGTGACTTTTTAGACACTCATAAGTGAACTCGAATTTTTTGAATCAATATCTGTTTCTTAATTCGATCATCCGATGAACTTTCTTAATCGAAAACTTTTCATTTTACGAGCAGTTATAACGAAATTTTTCACTGAATATTCGTTTCTTAAGTTCAAATACCTACAACTTTTGAATAAAACAATATTTTTTCAATTCCGTACGTACTTCTCTAGATATTCTAATGTAGATTGACGAGAATTTTTGTTTTTTGTTCTAGGTAACAATTGTGGATGCTAAATGCATACTAAATAGATGTGTAATTAATTTTATAAGTAAATCACTTTTTCAAACGAAAAAAAATGGTTAAATTCGCACATGATTTTATACCCGTTATTGTGGCCTAAGGCCTTAAGGCGTTTCGGGACAGGTCGCGATATGTTACCATTTGATTCAATTTTCCACAGTGGATTCTTTGTCATATACCGAATCATGGTTGTTACGCATTATTCACTCAGAAATTCCCTGACTTCCAGGTTTTGCAAATATGCCAGGGAGATTGGGGTCAAATGAAGAAAATATATTTTTTTTAAGATCAAATACATGAAGATATTAATGCTAAATGTCAAATGAGCGGAAATTTTTTAAAACTTGATGTTCGAAAATAATTTAAACAATATAAGTGATAAAACAATAATAGCAAATACAGAATCTGTTCTTTATTATAACCAGACATTTTTATGTCGGTGCCAATAAATGAAAAATGAATGTAAACATACATCTACAATATATACAATTGTGTGGTTGTGTAGCGATGTAAATGTGTAAATCTATAGAGCTTTAGAAACAACGAATTATTAGTTTGTGAAATGTTCAATGACATAACTTTCAATGTCATCAAGTGCCATAACTTTTTTTTGTGCATAATGAAAAATAATATAAATATTAGAAATATGCAAAAATATTTGTTTTTATACTTTTTAATTTTTCTTCTTTCATGTCCGTTGCATTTTTCGTAATTCTTGCGAAAAGTGAATTCTGGAATTTAGTTTTCGCGAAAAGTAAATTCCAATTCCAAAAAGGAGTTTACTTTTTGCGAAAAGTAAATTCTGGAATTTACTTCTTGCGAAAAGTAAATTCTGGAATTTGAAAAAGTAAATTCTGGAAAGATTTATGCTATGCGTATAGTGAAATCTATACATACACGAAGATTCATGCTACACGTATAGTAAAATCCATATGAAAATATAGCGTGTAACAAAGGTTGGTATTTTACAAAGCACGCATTATTTTTACTATACGGTGTGAGAATCATTTTTAAACTTCTATAACAACAAGCCTTAGAATTCCGAACTGGCAGTAAACTGCAATACTTTTCTAGCACTGAATATTAGAATTCTGGCAACCAGTGTTAGAATTTGAGGCCGTATTTTTCTCCGTGTATGCATAAAGCCAGGCGAATGCACCCTCCAAATTTCAAATCGACCGTCTACACCGTTTTTATAAAATTTACAATTAAATAAACCCTTTTTATTATAGGGAGATGCCTGGACTCATCGCTGAATGGTATTTTCGGGCACGAAATCGTGTGAAAAATGTTATGTTACGAAAAACTGTCGAATCACTCAGTAAATTATGACAATTTCGTCTTTATTTACATAATGACAATTAGACGTCTCCACTTTTTAATATAGTGAGATGCCTAAACTCATCGCTGAATGGCAGTTTTGGGCACGAAATCGTGTGATAAATGTTACGTTACGAAAAACTGTCGAATCACTCAGTAGATTATGACAATTTCGTCTTTACATAATGACAATTAGACATCTCCCTATGTTAAAAATTGTTTCTTCGATTGTACATTTTATAGAAACGGTGCAAACGATCGATTTGAAAATTAGAGGATGCATTAGGTATATGACAAAGAATCTACCGTATAAATTCGAATCAAATGGTAACGTATTGTCAATTGTCTCGAAACTTCTCAAGTTAGGTCGTGAATTTTCGAAAAATTGATTTTCTTCTATTCAAAAGGGAGTACCCTTAATGTTAGTTTCAATTGCACGATTGCATCGCGTACCTTGGGATGATATTGCAGAGCGTTGAAGTGAACGAAATGCATGGAGAACTCGGTAAAACGTAACCAAAATAGGTAACGAATGAGATTGCGAATAAAATGGGCGAAACGTCGGAAGTTCCACTTCGCCGGGGCTCTCTCGATCTGCAAATTCACAACGAATAACAATTGTCTGATTCTGATGCTTTTTTTTGTTGGCCCATAGACGTTTAATGACAGTTTCCGTACACCAGTGATGAACTCGCCGTACAAGATCAACGGTCCCAAAAACAACGTTGGCAAATAGAGACAGTAGGCGACACTGTGGAGAAGATCTTTGAGGAAGGTGCTCAAGCTTTCGTGTTTGTACGTGTCTATTCGATCGATGCTGCAACTGATGCATCTCAATTGCATCCAGCATATGGCGATTATGAACATTTGATACTTCACGTCGTCCAGGCCCAACCAACGTTGCATCGCCAGGTGCATAGTTTTCGCGGTTTGTAAGCCCCCGAGCGACACCAGATGAACGATGCAGGATACTTTTTTGCTCCTTATCGAGACGAGGAGACAAGCGATGCACGGTTGTATCAGCATACAGAGCATCCCCAAAACGCCTATGTATCGCCATACGAAGAGCAACGATATACTCAAATTCCAGATGGACAGTATCTGGAAAACACGCTCGCATGAAACTTCCAAGCTGCCGGAAGCGAGATAACACAATGTGAAAAAGATTTCACGGATTAGACGTTGTTTTTACGCGGCAAAGCTAGGCCGGAGGGTTGGAAAAATATTTATCTTTCCTTCGTGTCATACTTTGGGGCCTTGAAAAACGTGACATGGGTCTGAGACCGAAAAGTTGCTATTCGATTCGGTAAATTGGCAGTGTCGAACTCAAAATAATGCAGCCCAAAAATTTGCCGAAATAAAATGTTTTTTTTTTTCAATTAGCTTGCAACGTAACTCGAACGAATTCTCTTCGAGCCATTTCAAATTCTCACAGTATCTTCTCCGTATCGAACTCCAAGTGATCGTCATGTGTATGAAAAACAACGTTTTTGAGGAGCTTCGAGACAATTTATGATACGTTACCATTTAATTCAAATTTATACAGTACGTTTTTTGCCATGTACGCAATGCACCCTCGAAATTTTTCATCGATCGTCTATATGATTTATATAAAATTTGCAGTGGAATAAATACTTTTGAACATATGGAGATGCCTGCGATCATCGCCGAATGGCAGTTTTGCGCACAAAAGTGTGAAAAATCTTCAAAATGTTATTTTAAAAACTCAAATCACTCAGTACATCGTGACAATTTCGTCGTCAGTGTCATTACGACGAAATTGGCATAAAGTACTGGGTGATTTGACAGTTTTCTACTCAGTACAGTATGACGATGTACTGAGTGACGTGTGAATTAAAAATATATTCAAAATATTAAAGAAAATTGAAGGTAAGGCAAATTTCCATTTATAATTGCGGTTTTTTCACTCAGTACATCATGACGATGTTGTCATCAGTGTCATAATATACTGCGTGGTTTGACAGTTTTTCATAACATTCGAAACATGTTTTTCACACTATTTCGTGCGTAAAACTGCCAGTCGGCGATGGGCGTAGGCAACTGCCTATGTAGAAAAGTTTTTCTTCAATTGCAAATTTTACAAAAACGGTGTAGCCCATCGGTTTAATATTTGGAGGCTGCATTCGGTATCTGACAAAGAATTTACTGTATAAATTTGAATCAAATGGTAACATAAAGGGGTGGGGGGAAAAATGTCGAACGATCGATATGGAGATGGGCCAAAATCTCGAATTCGAAAATTACGAATGTTCGAATATAGATAGATTAATCTTAGTCTGTGAAGTCGAAAATAACAATTACGAATATGAACATCTCGGAAGTTGATATATAACGACAAACAAAAATCAGATTTAATAAAATATCGAAAAACATAATATCGATGGGCCTGTATGCATAACACCAAATAATTCGAGACGACAGTTAGCTGAATTAAAAAAATGGCGATGGTTCACAATGCAGAAAATCATTAAAGCGAACGGCCAAAAAGTCGAGTGGTTGAAATCGCGGAGGGTCAATATGTAGGTAGGCCCGGATGGCGAATCGAGCAATACGTTACTTGCGCCTCAGAGTGAAGCTGCGAGATGGCGCTGTCGGTCAGTCGGCTAAAATATCGTAAGGCAGTCATCCCACGTGACGGGCCCCACCACGTTTGCCATTTTGGCCGTTCGACATTTCGGGCCATCGACATTTTGCGTTTCGATATATTGCTTTTCGCCATAGACGGGACTACGCGTATTAGGCACTCGCTGTTTCCTGTTTCGGAGATATGGGTGTTCTACATTTTTCGATTCTGTATTTTTACGTTCCGAATTGCAGACAATCTGAATATTCGTTTTCGAATAAATTAGCTCTCCAATAAATAATGGTTCGATTTATAGTCATTCGATTTTTTGATCAATCGAAAGATAAAATTTCGAATAATTTAACCTTCGTTATTTTGAGGGTTCATAATTCTGCCGTTTCGAAATCTTTGTCGTTCTATATTTGGTCATTCGACATTTTTACCCCCACTCGCGCGACCTCTAAAGGAGGGCGTTACATATAGAAAGCAGAAGGAATGCATTTTTTGTATTAAATTTATAGTTTGAAACTCGTAGAATACGATGCAGTTGGTGATTTTGGTCAGTTCAAAAAAATGCCGTCTCGAGAGCCTTTGAGCGTGGCTCACCCGAGTAAAAATGGATATATTTAAACATATATAATTGTATATTAATTGATCATATACGATTGTATACAAAAATTGACCCGATAGAATTTTATATATTTGTATATAAACGTATATACTAATACAATTGTATATACTAATATACAGTTATGTACGATAGTATATGAATATATAGAACATTTTATCGGGCCAATTTTCCTATCCAACTTTATATATAATAATGTACGATTGTATATTATTATAATTTATAGGATTTTATATTTGTTATGCATATAGATAAATCTGTATATAATATGGTAGATATTAAAATCACATGAACAAAATAATGAATTCTAGTTAGTGCATGTCTTTATTGAAAATGTTTCCAATATACCAGTCGAAGAAAGCGATGCCATTTTGTTAGAAAATATCAAGAAAAAACTAATATTAATCAACTGATCAGAATGGGAAATTATCTCTGTAAGAAAGCCAATAATTGTAATCAAATTTGGTAAATATATTGCATCAATACATTATTTGTTAACTTTCAATAAAGAATCTTTTGATTTACCTGCTTCCGTACGCGAATAAAACCAAAGAAAACTGTTTCTACATCTAATCATATATGAAGCCATATAAAGATATATACAATTATATGTATTTCAAAAGAAAATAAAAGTACTCATATACAGTCATATACAATTTTATATACCGTAAATAAAATTTTCACGTATATATTTAATTATATACAACACTATATTGAATTATATATAACTGTATATGATATTATATCTAATTATATAAACTCCTTATAAAAATAGTATCTCCATATATCATTATATACAGAACTATGTATAATTTTATCAAATCAAATTTGATGGAAGTACATTTATATCGGATTATATATACGAATGTATAGAGTTATATACAATTATATATAAACCTATAAATACATATATATGATTGTATATCATTTTTATATAATTGTATCTAAGTATATACAATCATTTTTACTCGGGCACCTCTGCTCCGTTTGGAGTCCTACGCGCAGATATAGGCACCACGTGGAGAGGTGAGTCGTCTATTCAATAATAGCTGTTATAAACGCTTCTAAACCCATAGTAGTATAGTATTACGAGGAAGCCGAAGGACTATTATATGCTGCTGGAATAGCTGACTAGTCGGTAAGTGACAAAATCATACATTTTTCCCTTGCCGAAACTTTGAACGCCCTTATCTCGAAACTTTTTGCAATGAGTTGAAAATCTGTGTACACGATTACTCCAAAACTATTTGACCGATCAAGCTCATATTTGGCACACGTTTTAATACTTATGTGCCATTGATGAGCCCGACTAAAAAATATCAAAATAAACATGTATTCGGCTGGGTCAAAGTGAATTTTTTTTCCGAAAAAATCGACTTTTTCGTTCTAAGGCCTTCTCTTTAGCCAATTATCATTATTTTTCCAATATTAATAGTTCATCAGGCGATCACATGTATATACTAATCAATTTTCTAGCGCAGACTGTTTATGATAATCGTACGAGGTGCTGGAGTGTCCACCGCATGCGGCCTCCCTTCCGGACAGCTTCACGCGACAAAAATCGTTCGGAAAACTATAATTGTGTAATAAAAAGTACCTATGGCCTTGAAAAAATATATACATTCCTTACCCTCCGGAAAAACTCATGTAAATCGACCGAAATATGGCGTTCTATATGGAGTGCCCCCCCCTTAAATCCGAAACTCACTACGGTATTGTTGTTGTATTTGAGTATTTGACTAACGACGAGTTGTACCACGGTCCATGGGAAAATTCCGTACATGAATGGAATCCACATGGCCCATTCGATGTCCGAGCTGTCGCGTTTTCCTCCGATCCACGACCATCCCGGGCTAAAATCTTCGTAGGTGGCATCGTAATCGGCGAAATCTGCAATCGATTAAACATCTCGATTTGCATATGTCGTCTCAGCCGGTAATTATACTTTTACATTTACTTCAAAGTCTCACAATAACTGATTCGGTGAACTTTGTAAATGGAGTAAAAAACTCCGACTGTCCAAGCTGCGAAGTAAAATCCAATCTCATATTTTCCGAGAGACGCCGTTGGGTGCTTCATATTCGTTTTCAAGCAACGCGCCAGAAATGGCGTCGCGGCTGCGCGTTGTCGTCATATATGAAAACAAAGAGATTTCAAGAGCTTCCTCGTTTCACTGGACGCTATCAACATGCGGCGCTTTCTACGATAACGAGCACGTGGAAAAAATGATCTTCGTATCTACAGCCCCTCGCGATCCTTATCGAGTTTGCGGCAAATCTCGTTGGTTTTACTTGAATTATTGAATTTAAGGTTAACGGAGCCAATATCTCAGAGCGCTCGCACAACGGAACGTTGATCGGCTTCCAACTTGCGATTTCGGCGTTCCTCAGCCCCACTACTTCTTCTCGATTTCAGACCAGCGTCCAGTCACGAACGACCAGACCAATCCTTACCACAATCTATTCTCTCGTTCCTCCATGGCTGCCGCCGGTGGCTATACGCCGGATAGAAAAAACGCGTTGAAAAAAAATTCTCACTATTTTATTGATTACATTTTGCCTCGGTACAAAATAATCGAGGATCGTACAGTCATAACTTCAAAGAGTAAAGAACGTAGAAAGTGTCTCGGCCATATCCCGTATTATATAATTGTGCATGTCGAGATTTCGGAGAATGAGCGAATACAAGTGGCCAGGTATTTTAAAAAGGCAAATATGATCAAAACGTGTATTTGCGATTCGAGTAACCAAGTATACGGCCTTTCATGACCGAGTCAGTGTCGGAATGGGAGGAAAAAAATTCTTGTATCTCTCGAAACTCAAAACTTCTGGAACGAAGTGCGATATTTTGTCCAATCGACAAATGATTTTGCTTACGTCGTTTGAATTGTTGAAAACAAAGAAGCTTCGGGTTCTCAACTATGAGAATGGGACGTTGTAAGTTTGAGAATACACAGTTACAAGGCTCCGATTTTGAATATCGAAGTTCTGACTGCAAAAATTACAATTGTTAATTTTTTCCCAGTTTTGGCACGTTTAAGGGGCTACATCTACCTAGAGGCCCGAACTAAATCGCCAAATTCCAAATTCTTCTTCTGGCAAGCGGTTGAAGAAAAAGATACGCATTTTTTTAAACAAAAAGATACATATAGTGTGCCTTTAAAAAAATTGTCGGTGGACATGATATCGCGAGAACCACTTGATGGATTGTTTCCAAATTTACAGGAGACACGACGAGAAACATTTAAAGGTCGCTGACGATCTCGCTTTTGCCAAATTGATCTTCATTTTTTTAGTTACGTAAAAATTACAACTTTTTTCACAGGTTTTGTATGCTCGAGTTTCAATTCGTCGCGACGTTGTTAAAAAAAAAATTATTTAAAAGATCGACGATCGTCTACGACTCGTATTCATCGTTAACTCGAATAACCCGTTTGGTTTTGAGATTTCGGATGGACCGTTCGAGCTGGAGAGTGTCCACTGGCAAACGACGGCGGCCATGTTTTTGTCGTTTTTCTGTATTTTCTGGTGATTTTTCCAAAAGGCGCTCTATATGTGTATCTTTGTGTTAAAAAAATGTGTTTCTTTTTCACCAACCGTTTCCCAGCCGAAAATTCGGAATTTGGCCATTTTCTCGGGCCTCTAAGTAAAAGTAGCCGCTAAAAAACGAAGCTTCGCGTTCTCAACTTTGAGAATGGAACGTTGTAAGTTTGAGAATCCAAATCTTGAAGTTCCAACTTTACAAAACATACAATTATTATTTTCCGCCAGTCTTGGCACGTTTTAACCGAGAACGGAAAGTAGGCCGGCTCTGACTCCAATTGGTCGAGTCCCTCGCTTCCCTCGCGAGCTCATGAAGCATGCGGCTCCTTTATATCGATAGTTCAAAGACCCATGAGTACGGTACTGGCCGAAACTGGCGTCTGCGTGGGCGCGCTGGCCTGGCGAACGCTCATTTCCCAAGTATCCAGTAGCTGCGAAACCGAAAAGCGCTTCGGCAATTTTGTGATTCTCGCGTTGAGAGCTTTTTGCACGGCAGATAGGAACGTGGTCGTGTACTCGTGGGGCGCCATGACGCAACGGGGCGGTGTCAAGGGGTAATCCGAAGGCACGATCACCGATACAGGAGGCACGCAAGGCAAATGCCGATCGTCCAGCCAACAAATCAATTGTATACATTTCGAGCCATTTTGTTGCGCGGGATCGAGGCTCACCTGGAAAAGCAGAAAACAGTGGCGGCGTTACCTTACTTATATTATGAAGAAAAAATTTCCAAAAGGCCGGACATTTCACCGATGAAAGTTCAGCTTCGACGTTTCCAAAAATATTCAATCTGGACGGTCATGCCTAGTTGTAACTTTGAAAAGGTCGATTTTTCAAGCATTTTCTCGAAAGAAGACGTCGCTGAAATGGCCTGCTAGAATTTTGAATTGATTCGATGAAAATTGACGAAGTAATAAGCCGTCCGAAGTAAGTTTTCGTGTTCCTGGTAGCGCGTCTTCGCTAATACATTTTCTGAAAAAGATTTATTAGAAAGGTATGGTGTTGAAGTTTGCAACGTTGGAATGCAACGAAAATTCTTTTATATTTTTTCATTTCTTCATTTTTTGAGCCATCTAAACTCTTTTTTCCCTCATTTAAGTTGTGGACCCTTAAAAAGAACGTTCAAAAATGTTTCAATGATTTTTGTAGCTTCAATGTCCTGAACAAAAATTCGGCAGTACGAGAAAATATGATTTCGTTGCATCTCAACGATGAAAAGTTCAATACCATTAGAAAGGTGCCTTAATGGATTCAAACGAAACAACAACTGGAGCTATAATCAAAAGATTTTGCAAACGTGCTGTGGCAGAACATCCGCTGTATTGATACTACAGGATATTTAGCATTGAAGAAATGTTTGTACGTTTTGTCTCAACGTTTTTTTTTTCCTTTACTTATTAACAATAATTGTATCATTTTTCCTCAAAAAATCGAAAAACGAATTCTTTTTTTTCCGATTGCAACACAATCACAAAGAAAAGCTCGGTCAAGTGTGAGCCAATATTGTCTCTTTTGAGAAAAAAGAATCGTTTTTTTTTTGTTTCGGAGTGTTTTAGATTAACCGGGTGGCCAAAATCGAGTACACCGTTGAGCTGCTTACGTTAAAGGTCCTTCACGAGATTGTTTATAACTTCTTTAGTCATTCATTTTTCATTAATTTAAAATTAATTTTGGTACACAATTTTATTAATGTACAAACAAATAAATGTCCAAACCATTTATCAACCATCTCACTTATTCTTCCGGAATTAAATTTTTCAAACAACTCTCACTTTTGGATAGTCGCCAGTAGCCTAACCCCATAAAGGGCGGATCGACCGTTAAAAAAAAAGCTTTTTAGACTTATAACTAGACATCATGATTCCTTAGATTACTTGGATTTTCATTCTTTTCTCTCGAAAACAACGCAGCGGAGCTTTTCGAAACTTGAAAGCTAAACGTTTATCGAACATGACAAATTATGAAGAAAATTGTAAAGATTATTAAATTATGATAAAATTATGAAGAATTATGATTATGTTATAGATGATAGATTATAATTATAGAGTTATGAAGAAAAAAGAACTTCTCCCAGAGTAATCGGTGAAGGGTCTCCTTAAGGTAGAGCTCGCGATTTCTGTAGATTTTGTTCAAATTTTACCCAGACATTGTTCATATCATTATGCATGTTTTGAAATTTAGACAGAATAATTTTCCGTCAAAAATATTTGTCCCCTATAATAAGAAGACATATGGCAACACCGCATCGTCCCACGGGTCCAATGACGTAAGTTTGCGCGGCATATTTCAACAATCCTGCAACATTTTTTATTTGGAAGCAATGCTTAACCGAACAAAGTTTTCAATTAGTTATGAATCAATCAACACTTTTATTTGTTAATGAAGATAACATAAACAATATAAAATATCAATATTTATAACGCAAACATCTTTTATGATCAACGTTTTTATCTTTGGAACACGATTATTTTTTTTTCTCGAAATATTGAACTTTTCGCGGTCTTGCCATATGTCTTCTTATTATAGGGAATATATACTTTTACGGAGAATTATTCTGTCTTTACTGAACTTTTGTAGCAAATCTGAATAGTAAAGGCAATCCAAACGTTTTTCACTCTTTCCCTAACTAGTTTGCTAAATCATAATTTTTTTTCAAAATGTATAAACACAATAGAATGGTACGACGAATTATGTGACCGGACTTTCGGTCAATGCAAGACCCTGCAGTGTCAAAAGCTGCAATTTAAAAACCCAGTATCTCCCAATCTAAATAGTCAATTGTTCCGAAATTTCACTCAAAAATGCATAATGATATGAACAATGCCCAGTAAAAATTTGAACAAAATCTATAGAAATCAAGAGCGGCGCTCGTTCTACCTTAAGGCCTTAGGCCACTCTAGAGGCCGAAAAATAGGCTTCTTGGGGATTTTTTTTCTCAGAAAAACTACAAAATAAATCGAGATTACGAAAAAGGGTGTTTATCATAGATATCAGTGACTGTATGCAATAACTTTTTTGTAGCGATTCATTTCAAAATGGCGGCTGTGCAGCGTTTTTGCGATGACGTCTCCGTTTGACGTTGGCCGGAAACATAACTCAGACCATTTTCAACCGACTCAATTGAAATGTTGAACATATCTTGAAAAATACATTGTCTATGGAAGTACGTAGGACTTTTTTTTATATTGCATAGGTCATTTGTTATTAACAATTATCTAAGATTTTTTAGGCAAATTTTTCACTTTCCACTTTAGAGGTGCGCCATTTGGCCAAAAATCAATACATCGAAAAAAATCCTACGTACTTCTATAGCAGTTGTTATATATAATCAAAACAAATTCATTGGCTCGTTATAATTCAAAAATTACAGGAGCTGTTTGTCCGGCCGTAGACCCTGGAAAAACGGAGACGTCATCGCAAAAACGCTGCACAGCCACCATTTTGAAATTAATCGCTTCATAAAAATTATTGTATACAGTCACTGATATGTATGGTAAACACCCTTTTTTGTAATCTCCATTTATTTTGTAGTTTTTCTGAAGAAAAAATCCCCAAAAAGCCTACTTTGCCGGCCTCTAAAGTGGCCTAAGGTCTTAAAAAGGAAAAATTCTAGGAAGGAATTCCTGCGTACGTTTAGCAGATAGCAGCCAAAATCTATACCTTGAAACGCTGATCCAAACGCGCTATTTCTCCCTGAAGCACATCCGGTATGTCACTCGAGGACTCTTCTACTTTTTGCTTCTTGAGCGGTGGTGGAAGATTCCTGTGGAATAATTTCATCGTGCTGTACTCGAAGGCGCGCGAAATTCATAAACTTTTGCGAATATGGGACGATCTCAAGGCTCACTTGATTTCGGGGCCGAAAAGTGCTTCGAGAGAGGGACCGAAGGTTCGCTGCAGCGTATGATTTGCGACTGGGCTTTGAAGATGAGCTCCGACCGCTTCGAGAAGAGGACTGAAGAAGTAATGTTCCCTGCCCTCGCCTCTCTTCAAGTCGAGCTTCTCGAGTACAACCTCGCACTTTATTATTGTTTCGAGTGGAACCCTCTTCAACGGGTTCGACAGAATCTCCAAAAGTTTTTTCATTTTGCTCATTTTGTCGACATCTGCAAGCAAAATTGCGCGGAACGTTCTTTCGTAGCTTTCGTGTCGAATTACGAAACACAGCGAATTCGATTGAGGAACGATACGTTACTCGCTTCGCTGCCCATTTTCGTGATCATTCGCCGCAGAGGCTCGATGTATCGATTGAGCTGACGAATCTTCTCTCTGTACGCTTGATCCTCCTGAGGACTCGGCGTCGCTGCTACTCCGCCTGGTGTGTTCAAAGAGCTGCTTGGGGACGGCGCCATGCCCACTGAACGTTGGGGCCCGGCCATCATCGAGTGCTGCGGACTCGGCGATGGCACGAGTGCCGGGGATGGCACCATTTGGTTACTGAAAATTAGTTACATGTTTAACTTTCTTCTACTTAGTTGACACTTGAATCAATATCATATGACAACAAACTAATTACAATTTTCGTAGCACCGTTCGACTTTTAGCTGCACTTCTTTTTTTAACAACATTGAATTGTAATTGCGACAAAAAAAAAATAGGTCATATTATACGGATTTTTATGTTTTCTTACCTCGACGGCGCACCCAGACTCGCCGGACTAGGGGCTGAGGGCGATGGACTTTGTCTCAGAAATTGATTCGGCGTGACGTTTCTCGGTCCCGGAAAACCGGCATTTATCATTTCGCCAGGCTGTAGAAAAAATAACAATGGGTTGTAAACAAATCTCGCCAACTGTTTCTCATTTTTAAGATGTATGGCAGAGGGTAAGTAAAAGTGTATTATCACTTTTACTTACCCTCAAAAGTATTAAACGAAATTCTCAAATAATATCCCAAATATAAAGTGAAATTCGTCATAAGTGACATCATGTGTAGACGAAGCACTATTATTTATTAACATTTAAGTGGATTAGGACAGAGTTCTTGAAAGTAGATATAATACGCTTTGTGACCATCGCAATTTTTAGGCTATTCAACTATTCACAGCGTTGCTGTACCGTTTGGCAATGAGCGTGATAATCGAAAAATAAGCAGAATTTCGGTAAGTTACGATTAATTACCCTGCAATTACGTAGTGAACGATTGGCTTTTTTGGAATTTTGGACTCTTCCAAAAAGTTTCGGTCGCACATAAATCATTCGCACGCAAAATCTAAAATGTACTGTACTATTTAGTCAAGATCGCTCGTTTCATCATACTCGAGAGTCATGGCCTTAGGCCACAGTAACGCGTATAAAATCATGTGCGAATTTAACAATTTTTTTTCGTATGAGAAAGTGATTCGCTCATAAAATTAATTACACATCTATTTAGTATGAAAGTCAAGCTGTTAGAAAAAATATATATTTTTTTCCGATGTACAAAATGGCCGACTACTAATATTTTCTTTTGTTATCTTTTTTTTAGGCGCTCCACGGCGTGCCATTTAGCATTCACAATTTTTTACCTAGAACAAAAAACAAAGATTCTCGTCAATCTACATTAGAATACCTAGAGAAGTACGTACGGAATTAAAAAAGTATTGTTTTATTCAAAAGTTATAGGTATTTAAACTTAAGAAATGAATTTTCGGTGAAAAATTTCGTTATAACTGCTCATAAAATGAAAAGTTTTCGATTAATCAGAAATTCCGTACGTACTTCTCTGCGAAACGCAATTAGGAACATAACTTTTAAATTTGAAGTAAATCGAGTGAAAATTGTTGATGTTATTTGTCGCGCCAATTGGAAAAAAGCCGTTTCGAGAAGTTTCGCGTAGTCGACTATTTTGTACATCGAAAAAAAAATATATATATTCTAACAGCTTGATATTCATACTAAATAGATGTGTAATTAATTTTATGAGACTTTTTCATACGAAAAAAACGATTAAATCATCACAGTGTAAAATTACCGAAAAATCGATTCTTTTCTTTCATTATTCGATATTATAGACGGTTCTAAACTTGGGCTTGGCATCGCCGATTGATCGTAAGTAGACAATTTATATGAAAATTCCGAACTCGAAAAATGAAACGCGTCGTTTTTCAAAACGGTACACTCTCGATCGAAGAGTTTTCGAGTTATCCGTCCCAAATTTTGCCACAACATTCTTCACGCCATTCTTTATCTTGCTATGGAAGCTTTTTTATTTTCAGACTTTTCTTCTAACGAAAAACTGTCGAAAAAAGGCTAAATTCGATACTTTTTTTTCAAAGCGCCGCCCTTTTGTCAATTTTGATTTGAAAAAGCTCCACAGCAAGATAGCGGCTTTCATACTGAAGAATAATCTTTTTACAAATTTTGGTACTAATCACATTTAGGGCCACAACCGTGTACACCGTGAGGACTGCTTTTTTCCAAGATATTTTCATCCTTAAAAAAAATGTAAAAATAATCAAAATAAACGTTTAAATATTTATTTTCTGTGCTTTTTCAAGCCCAGAATTTATTTTCTGTGCTTTTTCAGATTTTTCAAAGCACTTTCTCCGCGTCCAAATTTCTTTGCTTATATTTCTTTTGTTACCTTCCGCTGCATGTGATTCATCTGTTGTTGCATTTGACCTGGTCCCATTTGACCTGGGCCCATTTGATTCATTTGTTGCTGCATCCCACTTTGAACACCCAGCGGGCCTCCGATTTGGTTGGCTATTTGACCTGGTATTTGGCCCTGTATCTGGTTCTGTTAAACACAACGTCGTTGTTATTTTTCTCGACTCACGATTGACATTCGGTTGTCGAAACAAACAAAAAAGCACGTATTCCGCAGTTTATATTCAGTTGTTCATAATATAGTTGAGAATTATGGAAATGGTGTGTGTAAATGTTTCTTCGTACCTGCATATTCTGTTGCATTTGTCCAGGTGCTATTTGCGCGGGACCCATAGAACCCATTGGACCAGGACCCATTTGATTCATCTGCTGGGGCATGTTGCCCTGATTCATCTGATTCATCTGTTGCATCATCGGGGCAGGCTGCATCTGGCCCATGTGACTCATCGGTCCGCCGGCTTGTCCGGACATCATACCTATTCCCGGTATTTTGTTTTGCATACCTTGCATGTTCATTCCCGGATTGGGACGTTGGTTCAGACTTTGGAGTACTAAACGAACAAGCGAGCAGAAAAAATAACTCATTTATTCAAACGCAAAAGAATGTTTACTTAGTGCACGATCGGAATAAATACCTGGGAAGTAAATGGAACAGCATGGTAATACAGATCTTGTATTTCTTTAAGGGGTATTCTCACTTTAGACGCTGAAAAATGCTTTTTTATGAGTTTTTTTTTATAGATTTATATTATAGGTATTGATATAAAAGTTGGTACCCTTAATAAATACACTTTCGAAATACATCAAAAAATGTTTTTTTTAACTACCATTTTCGTCTATAAAGAGTGACTTAAATAAATAAAAAAAAATGTTTTAAATGCATTTCGAAAGAGTATTTATTATGTGTAACAACTTTTATATCAATATCTATAATATAAACGTATCGAAAGAATTCATGAAAGTAGCCTTTTTTTAGCGTTTAAAGTGAGAAGACCCCTTAAGGAATGAAATACAATACAAATGTAACGTAAATGGGGTTTGCCTTAAGTACCTTTAGTTTATGGATTTATTTTTATCACGAAAATTGCTGATAAATGTTCCTCACGATGTCATATACGAAAAAAAAAATAACTTCGTTTTTCGATTCCGTGGTTTACAGAATCACCTATATTATCGAGAACTTTTCGATGTTCTCCGATCTTCGTCTTTTCTCCTCGTTGAAGTTTATTCGTATATAATTTTGTAACAATCGTTCATATATGTCTCTGACAGCGACCCTCGAGTGGTGGAGAAAAAAAAGAAAGATAAACGCAACTACGAAACCAAGGATTAAGAACTTTCGTTTCGCGATTGGCTGAATCGTTTTCTTCTTAGATTTGGACTTTTCTCAAGAGTATCTTCGGTTGAAGATGTATCGAGGTCTTCGTCGGAGCTCGATGTCAAGGGGCCCGACAGTTCTGGTTCGGCGATGAACTCTTCGAAAGCATCGAGGAAGGGTACTCGTGCGAAAACGCTCAAACGTTTCTTCAACCTCTCTTGGATTCGTTGGAGCTTGCTTTTCCCCAAGACAACGCTGTGCGTGTAGCCGTAGTGAATACTCTCCTTGATGCCACACCACTCGTCGTTGAGCTTCATCTCAACGAACAGAGCGTCATTTTGGGTAGTGATCGGATGACCGGGTGGCCATGTTCTCTCCCGAACGCTGAGCAAAAATTTGACTCTCTCGTAGTTGAGATCGAAACATAATTTCAGATCGCTGTAACGTCTCCGTATCATTTGCTCGAAACTGCTGTAGTAAACTCGCTTGACGACCCAGGAATCGATTACTTTGCGAGTCTCGCATAGAAATTTGACAACGCCCCGGCCGGTCGGATCGTAAGTGACGCGTTTGAATCTCGGCAACGCGAGAAAATCGGGCACGAAGGACGATCCGAGACTGAGATACCAACTGCATAGAAATCTCACGTACTTGAATTTAATTTTGAACGTAAGATTTTCGATAACTTGACTATCCGTTCGTGGCTTGTAAGTGTACCGAACTTTGCTCTCGAACATTTTCACCGTCCAACCGCTCTCTTCGCGAATTTCCGCCATCAATTGTTCATTTCCCATCTTGATCGTCTTCCACTTCTCGTACTTTTGTTCGGCGCTCGCTCGTTGCGACGAGTAATCGCACCATTCCCGATGCTTCGGGGAATTTGCGATTTTGTACTTTGCCACGGAACTGTCCGAATCCCAACGTATACTGGGATCACTGAGTGGCGAGTATTCCGCGTAGTAAAAGTTCGTCAGTCTTCGTACACGCGGACCCATACTTACGTTTATGTTCGCCCGTTGTTCACGCGACAATGAGCGATAGAATCGCGCGAGATCGCGAACTTTCGGGCTTCACGAGCATCGCAAATATTATTATGTAGAGGGAAGGAGCAGGAGAGGCAAAACAAACGGATGTTGAAAAACGATCCGTGTTTACTCGATTCGAGGCGACGAAGATTCCATACCGTGATAATAAGGCTCGCTGAGAAAAAAAAAGCACAAAGTTCGCATGAACGACGTGGCAAAAGTACAGGATAAACTTCTGGAAGTCAGAAACGAACTGGGCTGGATTGTTGTGCAGTGTCCTTTTATCTCAAAAATAAAACTCCTCGAAGGATCATTGGCAATTCTGCCGCGCTCACCCCTCAAGGTTCAAAATGTGTTTCCATCACGCTGTCAGAAATGTTGATTTTAGTGAAAAAGGATTCGATAAAAAGATCGAGATTTTAATGGCACCGAAAGAAACGTGGAAATTTGGGTTTTATTCTTACAGTTAGTAGCAGTGTTTGACGGAGGTTGAGGTACCATCCCTTGAGGATTTGGAACGGGTCCGGACATTCCCATCATTTGATTGTTCCCAGTGCCTTGGCGAGCTAAAGTCTGGAGCGCTCCTATCGGATCCGGCATTCCCTGATTTCCTGCTTGTCCAGCACCCGCGGCTATTCCCGGCGCATTCTTCTTTGAGTCTATGCGCGATGGGCAGTAAATCATGGGAAGCTTAGGAAAAACACAATTTTAGGGAATTTTGGGTTTCTTGAATACTGAGATACTCAAGACAATAGCTTTATCATTTGTTTTTTATTTTTAAAGGTTTCTGCGTAAGCTTGAAATTAACAAAAATCCATTTTTTTATGGCATAAGTTTGAAGCCTACGGTCTTAACTTTAATTAGAAAGAAAGATTTCGTAAGAACTACAAAAATTGGGAGTTACGATTTTTGTGGCAAGTTAGATAGACTGCGCCAAGGTGGACAGTCTTCTTTAGCGTTTTGCACAAAACTATCTTGTATCTCAAAATTTATTTGTACGATTCACTTAAAATTTCGCCAGTGCATAGTTTATGACATTTTTCATTCTATGGCTGTACTTTCTCACTTGATTATTCATTTGTCAATAACAAATAACTAATTCGGTTTTTGGTAAAAAATGGAAACTTTTTTCAACTTGCTATTTTCAGTTTTCAAAATTTCAAAAAAGTATCCGATGATACAAAAGTTTTGTTATAATACGAAAAGTAATTTTTTTGAGTTTCTATTCAGATCATCCTAGTTGGCAGAACAATCTACACTGTTTGGCCATGTAACAATGACGCCATTCCGTTTAGATAATAATAACGTTAGTGTTTATCAATGTTTAACTATAGAAAAAAACTTTAAGTTGGCAAGACTCGGCATGACAAACGTCATCCCAGTACATGACAGTACTGAGATGACAGGGTCAGGTTTTAACACACAATTAATACGTATATTGTGTATTAAATCGCGACCCTGTCATCCCAGTGCTGTCATTGAAAAAAAATATTCAAAAACGCTGTTTTTTGAGCTCCAAGCTTACGCAGACCCCTCAAAATAGACGCACCATAGTAGAATATGCTCATTTTGCAAATTCTTCTTTTGTATCAGCTATTTTACGCAAATTTGTGCAATTAGAACAAGAGTTGCAAATATTCAATATTTCATTCTATCGTCATTGTAACCCTCTTCCAATCAGCCTTGTGTTACCAGGACTGTGTTAATGTTTCCATCGTTTAAATCCAACGAAAGTTCTTTTTTCTTCCATTATTCCTTTATTTTCATTAATATAGAAAATATTTTCTTGCCAATCTATGGTGTAAATTCTCACTGAGGATCCTGAAAAACATTTGACTGACTTTTATAGCCAAAACCCATGAAAAAAAAAGTTGGTGATGAAAAAAAAATTCGTTGCCTTCCAATGACACAAACTTCAATGTCACCAAGAATGTTACGTATCGACAAATTGCACAGGTAGGGAAATGATTTGCGGGGATAATTTTGGGGCATACATATTTTCACGACTATGAATTTTTTTCACAATCCTGGTTTGGTAATATATTTGATTAAACATACTCAATTCTCTGACGTGGAGGATCAACCTGGCGACAAAACCCAGGTACTCTTCCTGTTGATTAACGAAATACAACGATTATTAATGAATATTGCAATGGCCGGTAGAAATGGCGATACTGTATAAACATTTACTTTTGTCTTGGCTTTTTGGAAAACGTGACTTTCCATCTCGATGCTGTTCTTCGTTGTTGGCATTCCGGACTTCTGGATAGCCTCATCTCTGTAGAAACATTATTTTTCTCTGTTAGTCAGATTGGCGAATACATATGGGAAATGACAACAGTGTAGTTGATAGTTCACTATTAAGAATGCATTTTTGAATAGTTTTTGCATGCTCAAATTGAAACATGACTTATACAATCTTCTATGAGGAAGACACGATGAAAAATTGTCCTTAAAAATGTTTTTTTCCTTCTATTTTAACTGTCCTTGACTGTGTTAACTAAATTCCGGGGACTACGTACACCGTGCTCGTCGTGCGTTATCTTATTTGCGACGACATAACCACTCACATTTTTGCCACTACGCTCTGCCGAAAGTTTTGCGTCCGCCACGAATTCTCTTCGGATGCCATTTTTCTTTCTGTATCACCAAAAAAGTTCGTAAAATTGCGTCACGGAAGACTTGAAATCGAAGAATTCAATGTTAACAGGGAATAGAAAAAAATCTACGGGCAGTCGCGAAGATCAACAAAAATAACAAACCTTCGTGGACTGTCACGAATATTGTTAGATTCGGAGGGCCTAACACTAGCCGAGAATGACAACTCAATTGTTGTCTGCGACTGAAGAACTGGAGCGCCCTCTAGCCTCGGCTGTGTTCAACCCGTTCAACCAATGAGAATTCGTTGTATCATGTGACACCGTGTAAACAAGATTTTCCAATTCTTTCACATAAATCATTTATTTTCAACAGACGCATATTGTTATTTCCCTTTAAACAAATGTTATTTACGAATATTGTATCGTGAGGCGACCGTGCGAAGCGGTGACGCTGATGCCAGCGCCTCTAGCTACTGGGGTATCGAACTAGCTCGACTACCCCAGTGAACATCAACATGAACATGATTTTATGCAACAAGTGTGGTGGATTGTTCGCTGCACGGATTTAAAGGCGGATGCAAAGTTTCTCACGTTTGTAAAATCGGCACGTCAAAACTTGTATCGCGTTTCACGAGATTATGAAACTCACGTGCAATGTCGAGGTTCACTGTAGATCGTTATCCTCGACTAACCTACCATCGAGGAGAAAGGCTCAACGCGGCTGCCTCACGATCGCGAGGCCAACCGTAAAGAACAACGAGCTCGTTTTATTCTTACAGACAACAACAAACACGGTCGGCACGAAATACAAAGTAAACAAAATCTTTGATATTCGTCGTTTATTCCCAATGTTTAGCAAGAAAACAATAATGCAAGTCGATCATGTTTTCCTTTCCTTCCAGATAGACCAGAACATAGAGAGAGTCTTCACAAAGTTTGTAGATGACGGTAAGGCGACTATAAGACTAAAAGAACCGCCGCACGACTTGATAATCAAGAGCGACGTCATCCAGCTCAAAAGTTTCCTCCGTGTTCTCAAGTTGGGCCTGTCCAAGAAAATCGATCCTTCCGTCCTGTCCGTCTCCAACATCAATCCCAAGACTTTGGCCGTCCATAAGACCAAGGTGGTTATCACGAAGAAATCCGAGTATCCCGTCTTGGAGGGATTTCCCAGAACAACGGAGATTCTACATCTTGCCAAACTGGGAAGAAAAAGCTTCGACAGACAAATTCTCAGGCTTCAGAGCTTAAGAATACTGGATTTGAGCGAAAATGAATTAACGAGCTTGCCCAACGAGCTGGGCACATTGCCCAACCTCACCGAGTTGTACCTGACTTCCAACAGACTCACATTTTCTTCGCCGTCCAAATGGTCGTGGATGAACGCTACGAGTATTTGTGCCACCCTGAAACTTTTGGATCTCAGTAGCAACATGGTAAGAGCGATGGAATGTTTTTGAGAAAAATCAACAGAAACAAGCACTAAGTAATATGTGACTCTTCTGTTCCACATTAGCTGTCCGAATTGCCTGACCAAGTAGGTAAATTGAGTTCGTTGGTGACTCTGAAAATTGGCGATAATTCTCTGAGTGCGATACCCCAGAGCATCGGCACTATGCCTTCCCTCAAGTACTTGGACCTGCAGAAAAATGTTTTAAATTGTTTGCCGGGTAGTATGAAGAGTTTACGATTGCGCGAGCTGGACGTTTCTGCAAATCCGTTCTCATCCGTTGATCTCCGGATCGAAAGTAGCGCCGCGTCTGGCGACGGCATCGACGCCGTGCCCGGACTGAAGGAGATGGCGGCACGTGTCGTAATCCAATTGAGGTAAAAACTCTCGAAGACCCTCGTTACGAAAATTGGTGGAACGTAAGCGGTAATCGATTGTAATTGTTCCAAGCAGAATGGACTACAACGCGAGCAAAGTTCCTCTAACAGTGGTCAAATATTTGGATAGTGCGCGCTATTGCGTTTGCGGGAAAGCCTGCTTCCGGACGTCCGTACGAAAACTGATTGAAATGGATTTGCATCAAATAGCGGGGAGCGTCACGTCCTCGGGAAATTCTGCCGTTCCGTTCGATTGCTACTTTTGCTCCGTGAAGTGTACCAGACGATATTTCTCGCTATTTTAAAGCATTCCCGCGTATTCGTCCCGATAGGACAGTTACCAGACCCGCATGTGATAAATTACCATACATCTCGTAAATTTTCTATTTTTTTTTTACACGACTCGAAATAAAGGCTGATAACGAATTTACAACTTTTTGCTTTACATCCTGGAAGAGGGGGGGGGGGGAATTCGGACCACAGCGAATCAGTGATACATTGAAAAGAGGAAAAAGTTAGGAATGCACTTTGAGGAAGCGTTTATTGCATTCATTTTATTTTTGAGATGATCCGTTAAGTATAGAGATGTCTGCTAATCCGTAGATAAATCGATATCGAGTTGATCGGTATGTTTTGTTTCTCTCTTGACAATAGAGGTTATACGTCCTCGTGTGACGCACAGATAATCGGAACATAGAAGTATCATTTGCTGTGTCTACACGCAGGGCAATTACTCTTTGTTTTTTCTTCTCATTATCTCGTACAAAAACTAACGAATGAAGCTCCTTGTTTTTTTTATGTTGTTTTCACGATACTTGCTACGGCGATTGAATATTTGTTTACGCAATAAAATTGTACTATTAATCTGAACTGAAAACCGTCCACTATACAGAATTGACACATACTAAGTGGACTGAATAATAGAGTATTATCCAAAACAAATGTATGCTGCAGTGAGGAATCTTAAGAACTTCTTTCATCTCTTTTTTACCGTACCACGAAAAAAAATATATATTTTGCCGTCTCCATCACGTGTGAACGATGAGTGCTGCTTTGCTTGTGTATACATACACTACCGGCGGAAAGTTTCCGGACAAGAGTTGGAAAAAGTGCCCGAACGGTTCTTTATGCCATTTCGCCGGTAGTTGGGCTAGGCCAATTTGACCAAGGGCATTTTGAAGAGGGGGGATTTACCTACATTTTGGCTTATCAAAAAAATTTTTACGATTTTTTTTACACTTGGCACCCAGTTTTGAAAACGACAATTTTTTGTCGTTTTTTTGTTGTTTTGTGAGGGGACCCCGTTTACAGTAAAAATCTTTTTTATGCATTTCTCCTATTAAAATCATAAAAGGGGAAGCCTAAGTTTCAATTTCGTTTGTAGAAAAATTTTTGCGATTTTTTTTCCCCAAAAATATTTCGTTTTTTCGATAAAAATGTGAGTTTTGTGAGTTTTCGATTTCGAGTCTCTCTGAACGTTTCAGAGAGACACAATCGAACCGCGATAAAAATCGTTCCGGGAGGCCTCCTGTTACTTCCAAAGCGGAAGACTAATCAATAATTGTGATGTCTAAAAGGAATCGAAAACTCACGGCGGCGAACATCCAAGCGCAGTTTGTCGAAAGTCGTGGAAAAAACATTTCAATTACGACGATTAAGAGCGTGCTGTCAGCGAGAGGAGGTTTTTTCGACGAGACCAAAGTATAATATGTAAATAAAAAAATTAATTATATTATTATCATGGTGTTGAGATTAATCGAGTTCCGACCGGAAATAAATTTAAAAAAAATTTCGCAAAAAAAATCTGAAAAAATTCTCATGAACTCAACAAAGAGTAACGCAACTTTTTACTGTCTTGAGGTTTTGTTGTAAACCTCGTCGTTTTCGTACTCCGGAGCAATTTTCATATTGTATATTTTTATCGAAAAAACGAAATATTTTTGGGAAAAAAAATCGCAAAAATTTTTCTACAAAACGAAATTGAAGCTTAGGCTTCCCCTTTTATGATTTTAATAGGAGAAATGCATAAAAAAGATTTTTACTGTAAACGGGGTCCACTCACAAGACAACAAAAAAACGACAAAAAATTGTCGTTTTCAAAACTGGGTGCCAAGTGTAAAAAAAATCGTAAAATTTTTTTTGATAAGCCAAAATGCAGGTAAAACCCCCCTCTTTAAAATGCCGTTGGTCAAATTGGCCTAGCCCAACTACCGGCGAAATGGCATAAAGAACCGTTCGGGCACTTTTTCCAACTCTTGTCCGGAAACTTTCCGCCGGTAGTGTATATGTACACACACACTCACGTACACACATGTATGTATGTATACATATCTCTACATCGACTATGCATTTATTGCTATGGAAGAAGTACCATGATTCAGAGCCTCGATTTAATTCAATCGAATTTATTATATATTGTCTTTACGTAATCTATTTTATGCGTATAATACAAGTACAACAGTTTTGCCCTTTATATTGCGTGCACTATAAATTCAGTTAAATTCGTCACTTATATCAGAGTAGCGTTAGTTCACAAGACATCTCCAATTAACGTTTTCTTGTTGGTTTCATTTTTTTTCGTTTTTTTTTGTTCTTTTTCATAACGTACAGTTTCGACTACCATTTTGACATTGTTATATACATAACACGTCTAGCGATTACTATGTTCTTATTACTCGACCCTCTTCGATACTCACTCCTCCATTTGGCGTTCAAATTCTCTCCGTATTGTTGCATTGACGCATCGGTTGTTTATTTTGTTCCATTAATTTTTTTCCTATAACGATATTCCCTAGTGTAGCTTTAATATAATTGCGAATTATTTTAGTCGAACTTGTGGAACGAAGTTGAGTTTGTATTGGACATATTGAACATTTATCGGCCACCATTTTTCTACTGATCGATCGTGGCATTGAAGAGTCTGCACAAGCATGAAATTTAAAAAATACGACATTTTTATCGCATTTTATAGTCTAGGTCATAGAAACCGGTGCGATGGTCTAGTGGTTAGCGTGCTTGCCGCTAAACCTGCGGACCGTGACATGTTTTTCTTCAGCATTTCGCGGCGATATAAGACTAACTCCACGACTGGGGGGGGGGGGCGAACTTGATGACCGACTGTATTGGTATAGGTTTTCCGCAGTTTCCCTATTCCCAGGACAGATATGTCATCATGGTGAATACGATACAGAGGAGCAAGTCGGCTGCAAACCCCACAGTGAGCATGTGAGGGTTAATTCTGTTTTATCCTTGTTAAAGTTTATTTGTATATAACCTTGTAGAAATGGTTAATTTCTGTGTCTGACAGCGACCTTCGAGCGTTGAAAAAAAACAAACTACAAAACTTAAAAAGAGAATTAAAAACTTGCCGCTTCTGATTATCTAAATCGTTTTCTTGGATTCACAAGGGGTGGACGCGAAGTTGAGGTCACCGATTTTAACCTCCCTGTGCGAGAGTAAAGTATTCACCAATAGCAATCTGCCTTGTAAAGAAGAAAACTCGACTCTTAATTGTTCTCGAAGCGTTAAGGCAGTCAATATCATTTCCGTCATATCCTTCAATATCTTTTAGACTTTAGACTATAGATTTCCTTCAACATCTTTTAGACTATCAAAACAATCTATGTCAACTATAGTTACAGAAACGTGTGATGCAATTATTGAGGTCGTGAGTGATTACATCAAGGTAAATAAATATCATGTTAATTAATCAAGTACAATTATTTATTTGCCTGCATCGAATTAGTTAATACAGCTGGTGTCAAAGATAAAGTCGGATTCTTGAGCAGGAGTGACCTGTAGATTTTCACCGAATGGTGGTGGAGGTAAGGTCGATGTGGAACCAGTGCTACATCCGGGTAACTGCTGATACTGTTGTGTGTCGTATCTTGGTCTGCACATCTGATATTTTCCCATATCAGCTTCGTAAATAATATTATTGATTGCATTTTTAACGCAAGATAGAGTGTAATGATCATATTTTCTAAGTTCCTGGGCGATGTGATTAACAAATGCCACACACGAATCCTTCATGGAAAAAGAAAATTTCTCGGGAATTTCAAATGTTTCATTCAACACACTGTCAACAGAATCATTTCCATTCGCATTCGTTTCCAAAGTACGTTCCCTTTTCCACGGTGGTTGTTGCGGTGATGGTGCAGGTTCAATTGGTGACTGTGGTGGTTGTTGTGCAACTTCGTCATGGACTTGGCTATTTTCACTCTGCTTATTGGAAGTTGCTGCCTCATCGGAAGAAGTCGACGTATTCTCTATCTTGATAAAAGGGGTACTCTCTGTCGGGACGGAATGCTGGCTCTGGGCCTGTAAAAATAACCTTTTCTTGGAAATGGAACTTCCTACTAGTATAATGTTCTTTTTATTTTGCCTTGGTAGATGCTAATTACAAATTCTTGTATGTCAATGTCGAAAGTAAAGTGTTAACTGAACATTTCTGAAGCGCGAATATTACAAATACCGTACGCAATTAAAATACCATACTTCATATTGGGTGATAAAGCTTTTATGCTTAACCAATATACCCCGAAACCATTTGAAAGTAATTCAGAGGTAGGTACAAAAGAAAGAGTATTTAATGATCGTATCAGTAGATCCCGAAGAGTTGTTGAAAATGCCTTTGGTGTTTCAAGTTCAGTCTACAGAGTTTTGAGGAAACCTATTCTGTTCGAGCCAGAAAAAGGTACGAAAGTTGTCTTAGCAACTGTGCATTTATATAATTACTTACGAAGTTATAAGTATTCTATTGCACCAGAACTGCTAGTGCCAAAGATATTCGTTTACATTTAGCAGCACATTTTGTGACTAATGGGATGATACCATGGCAGCATCAATATTGATTTTAAAAAATAAAACTTACGTTCTGTGTTCCGCCTTCTTGTGTATTTCCAGTATCATTGTTATCTGACGGAAAGTCAAACCAGTCCGATTCATACACTCCGTCCGCGCCTGTAACAATACATTTGTATAAGTTTATTTAGATAAATACCTACAATAACTTTAATAACTCTGTACCTTAAAAAATGATACATTAATAAATACTTAGGTACTACAAAACCACATGACTGTTATTTTTGCAGTGTACACGAATTTGTTTCATACTATTTAAAGATCAACTGCTAATAAAAGTAATTTTAGGTAAGTACGTATGTTGAAAGAAAAGTTACCTGAACGATTGATACTTTTTTTCTCCCATGATCTTTCGCGCCGGTTTGAACCTGTCAACAAGTCAAGCTTCTTTTTCGTCTCGATCTTACTCCAGCAATCTTCTCGTTCGCTACTCTTTCAATAGTCGGGATCTTTTGAGTCCCATAGAAATTAAAAGCTGCCATATAATTTAATCAAACAAATACTGTCTTCCCTATCCATTTTTTATTTTGCTGGACGCGGCTTTTTGAGTCTATGCCGGTTGGAAAGTAAATTACGAAAAGCTCAAGAAAAAAAATATAATAGTTTTAGGAAATTCCGGGTTTTTTAAATGTTGAGATACTTACGGGCGATGGCTTTAACTTTTGTTCTAAATCAAGGCGTTTGCATAAGCTTGAGAATAAAAAAAAATAGGCTTTTTTTAATCGCATAGTTTTGAAGCCAGAAGTTATTTTGATCTTAACTTTAATTTGCAACAAAGATTTTGTAAATTACATTGACAGCAACAAAAATTGACTGAGTCATGACGACTTTTGTGGTGAGTCAGCTAGCCGACTGCGCTTTGGCGAACTTTTTTTTAGCGTTTGGCTCGAAACTATTTTTTAAATTAAGGAGGTACGATCACTTCCTTAGGATAAAAAGCGAGTCTACATTTACTTTACGCACAGCTGCTCTGATTTATGTTTACTTATGTTGATTATTCGTATTATCGATTATAATGTGCCAAATGTTGTAATAAATGTTGAATTTATTGCACATGAACAAATAAAAACTGAAAAAATTCACATAGAATGCCTTTTAGTAGTACTTTGATATAACCAATTATGGGGCAGATCTGAGATGGTCGAAAAAAGGTGGCTGAATTGACGGAGAATCCCTCATATGGTAGTCCACGTGAATCCAGTGGACTTTTTCCCTGACCCCCGCCAATTCGATTAATTTTAAAAAATCTGATTCCATTGCATCTAAAAGACAACCTGATTTTTTTTTTACTATTTTCGAAGCAACCCTTAGTCAAAAAAATCTGTTTTTTCCGAAAAAAACGCCCGATTTAAAAATCTGACAAAATTCCCAAAAATGCGTGATTATATGTACAAATTTTCAAGCTATCACCCGCAGTGGAAGTATGATTTTCTCGTTAGCAGTCAAAAAGTGCTAATATTAATTTCAATTGAAGTCGTCTTCAGCGCAGAAAAAATCATACTTCCACTGCGGGCGATAGCTTGAAAATTTTCACATATAATCACACATTTTTGGGAATTTTTTCCATTTTTTCAATCGGGGCGTTTTCTTTGGAAACAAAAAATTTTGTATAACCTAGGATTGTTTCGACAAATGTAAAAAAATTCAGGCTGTCTCTTAGAGTCAATGGAATCAGATAAAAACAAATAATCGAATTGGCGGGGGTGAGGGAAAAGTCCACCGGACTCACGTGGAATATCTCATATATAAATATATAAATATATATATATATACAGCCCGACCTCCAAATAAGAAACCCGGCAATAAGAAACTTTCCGCAGTTTCTCACTCGAGCGCTTCCCCCACTCCGACTCGAACGCCGAGCTCGATAATTTCGTGCGCGGAACCTCTGGTTAAGAAACCAGCCTGGGAGAGATTATTCGCGCAAAATAGAGTGAACATTGTAGTAAATTGACGTGTGCATGGGTGCGTGATTATGTGTGTGAATGTAACACAAAATCTACAAGTTTATTAGAAATTTTTTGTATTCATTAAAAAGATACACATGTGTGTTGACAAGATTTCATATAATATAAAAACAAAGATAAGGGCGTTTAAAGATTTTCATTGCAACACGTGGCTATAGTAACCCGTTCCAACTCTTTTTTCCCACCGGGAACTTGTGCCTGATCGGCTGCAACAAATGTCCTTTTCGGGGTACTTTTATACATCAGCCTACTTTCATCCATATTGAAAATTTGGGACATTGTCAAGTTTGTTTACAGCCACTGTTTCGGCAATTTCTGCTTTAAACAGATTAGCTGCTTCCTCATCGGCTGATAGTTTCTCCCCATTCAAATCCATAAGGAAAATATCATCATATATTGGAGAATTTTATTTAATAATTTAGTATGGTTTTTAATCATTTATTGAAAAAATAATTCTATTTTTGTTTATAGGGGAGACCGGAGCAAATATACTAAAAGAAAATTCAGAATCAAGTAAAAAGCTAGATTGAGTAAAAAGTAGAATTGATCAATGCAAATTCAATTTTAAAAAACCCGAAACACGATCCTCATAAGATAAAACAGATAAAGCCAAAGAAGGCCGGGTTTCTAATCTAAATAAAAGAGTCGCATTTTTTCGCAATATCGAGTAAAACAAAGATATTTCTCAATTGTGAGTAAAAAGAAGAAGATAAAGTGAAAAAGTTTTTTACTAACACAATATTTTATTAGGTGCTGCTATTTTTTTTCTCCCCTATATTTCAGATTAATGATTTTACTCACCTGTGATCTTTACATTTTTAATGTAGGTTCGTCTCTTCCATTTCTCCAGCCACCCGTGGCTTGCTTTGAAATTTTCTGGTCCACCGATTCGAGAGTTTATCACGAGTGCTTGTCGGCATATCATTGGCCCAGAAACTGAAATGCCTTTGCAGCGACAACCAGAAAGCCACGTCAATAATTCGGTGTCGAGTTCATTTGTTTCGGAAACTTTTTTCAATGTTTTGGTATGGCTCGTTTTGGCGGCATTCTTTATTATCTCCTCATTAGACCTCCATTTGCTGAGAAGACTTTTATTTAGGCCATATTTGACACACAGTTCCCGAGCGTTTAGGGTTTTACACTCTTCCAAAATTTTCTTCTTTTCCTCAAACGTATATCGATTACGTTTGGCTACAGCCAGCTCTTTGTTTAAATTATCACCTTGTGGCGCAGATTCTGTAAAATTTTCTTCAACTCGTGTACTACAGTCTGATCTCTTACGCTTCTTTGCAGTTTCGGTCATTTTATGACAGTTAATAGTAGTTCAGATACACAATAATATTCAATAGTATATTAACGTGAAACAAAAATTCGCTAAATAAATGTCCACGCGCAGTCCAAAACGTTTTTGCATGGGCGATGTGAATACCAAGTTGGAACTCGTTCGAGCGTGTTTCTTGTTGAGAGGATCGCATGCGGAAAAGAGTGAGAGAGACAGACAGAGGTAGTGAGCGCGGAGCGCGCGCCTGGTGGGGGTATGCGATATATAAGAAATACTCTTCCCCTTGGGGGCTTTTAGATAGATTCGTTTATTCCAAATGTACAGCTTTCGTTTTTTACAATACCCCTCCTCTTTCCACTTTTCATTGGATGGTGTGTGTGTGTGTATATATATTTTTTAAACCACTCACTCACGCCTCCACAATTTACGCTGCGATTTTTCAGCTTGAAGCTCACTTTTTCTTTTGAGGTAATTTATTAAAATAACGGCAGCAATTGCTCTTCTATAACGAACTATTTCTCTGCTCCGATCACTGCTTCTAAGTTCATAGGATCCATAGCTATACCAGCTATACGTGCTTGGCTATGGCGGCCATGTTCAATCTGGCTTTGCATGCATGGTAACCAGCCTAGCAGCAAGCATCGTGTAAAGCCAATATAGCAAAGGAGCCATCACCGCACCACCATAAACTTACAATTAGCCGGACGACTTTAAAGGTGCGGCCTCATGCAGTCGCTCGTTGCTCGGTTGCAGCGACAAATCTGGTCACGTGATATGTAGCGACAAAGCTGAAAATGTTGAGCCTTGTCGCTGGGAAAGGAGAGTGGGGAGAGGAGAGTGAGCGATACAAGTCGTAATATGCTAATACTCTTTTTCGCCGTATTTTCTGAATCCATGCTCTGTGAGTAATCTGTTGATACTGATCAACCCACTTTTGATGCTTGTACGCAAACGACACCTCGTCAATTTTCGAAAAAAAACTATTATATTTTTATTTTTATTCACTCCGATTTCCTTCACTTGTATAACTACCACGACTGCCACTAGAGGAGGTTAGGAAATCAGTTTTCGAGATCATACTTGTAAGCAGCCATGTTGACGCTGCTATTCGTCGCGGGAAATTCAAAATAGGGTCACGTGACCACATTTATCGTTGCAAACGAGCGTCGAGCGTATGAAGACTAGAAACTCCCGTGCAAAGCCGCCGAAAAAAGCGTCCCCAAAAATGGCTCCAGCATAGATGCTACTGGGGTGCCGCGGGCCCTACGTATCGTAATATCATGGAGGCTAGCAAGAAGACTAGCGCTAAGGAGTACGAACGCTTACGGCGATCACGATCAAATACAACGATTTGACAAAATGAATCAAGATGTGGTTGCACATGCCGATCCTAATACTTGTCAATATTCTGGCTAATTCGCGAATTAATTGCATAAACATAATATTAAGGTTCAGTTCTTACCTTTATTGGATGGTCTTTTTTTGTTTTGATTGTAAAAATACGTTCAATACCGAAATATCAGTCAACGATGCGTAACACCGTAAACTGCGTAAACTGTATGTAACTGACATACATGTGATGCTCACATACATAGTAACTGACAGTAAAACGTCATTGTATGTATGTCACAAACACTGCTAAGCCGGTCCTCACGGACCTATCCTATTCGGTCCCTGGAGCTAGTATCGCTTGCGGATATTTTTCGAACTACAAGATCTTTCATCACTTTCGCGATCCACTTTTCGACGATTCCGCCATATGCGTTCGGGCTCCTTTACTCTGGTCTCCATGCATCGTGTGTGAGTCACGCGGCACTAGCGCCCAAGCTACGGACGAGCGCCCGAGCCAGGGAGACTAGAGTAAAGGAGTGGACACTGTGTGCTAACGATGTGGCTCCAAAATCAAGGAAAATAAGAGTTTGTATAGGTGGCGTTGCAATCGGTTTTCCCTTATATATAGATATACTCTCTTGCTAGGCTTTCCGTCGGCTACATGCGCATGCCTAGAACCTTTAGCTACAAGTATTACTATACATCGGGGAATCGCGATCGCAGCGCCTCTTGCGATCGCTTATAAGTCGGGATTTTGGGGCCGGCTTTTGCTGCTTATCTCCTATGGAGTGTCCACTCCTTTGCTCTAGTCTCCCTGGCCCGAGCTACGGACGTGCAGGGAGACTAGAGTAAAGGAGCGGACACTCCATAGGAGATAAGCAGCGAAAGACGGCCCCAAAATCCCGACTTATAAGTGACCGCAAGAGGCGCTGCGATCGCAATTCTCCGATGTATAGTAATATTTGTAGCTAAAGGTTCTAGGCGTGCACATGTAGCCGACGGAAAGCTAAGCAAGAGAGTATATATATATATACAAGGGAAAGCCGATTGCAACGCCACCGGTAAACTTTTATTTTCCTTGATTTTGGAGCCACATCGCTAGCACACAGTGTCCACTCCTTTACTCTAGTCTCCCTGGTCGCGTGTATTAATAAAGTCGTAACTAAAAGACCCGAATTAAATATACATTAACTTCGTGTCCCACGCATCTTCTGCCTTCTCCTTGGTGGCCTCAGTCTCCCCATAGGCGTGGGTCTTCTAACAGTAGACGGTGTTGCCAACGTGCTAGTCCCAGGATCCCGCCAGCATAAATGTCCAATTAACGTCGATAAGTTGCCGCTGTTAGGTTACCTTTAATTTCAAACGACATCCTGTATAATGCTGCCGTAAAGTTATATATTTTAAGGTGCGGCCTCATGCAAGCGCTCGACGCTCGTTTGCAGCGACAAATGTGGTAACGTGATATGTGGCGACAAATGAGCTACTTTTTTGAGTCGCGGGAAATTCAAAATAGGGTCACGTGACCAGATTTATCGCTACAAACGAGCGACGAGCGATTGCATGAGGGCGCACCTTTACACACAGGTTTCAAAACGAAGGCGAATTTCGGTGGTGACGCGTACCCTTATTGGCCGAACTTTTTATTAGCCTCAACGCCACTGCGCGTCGCTGCTACGGCCGGTACGGTAAGACCGCGGTCGGTAACGTCCCAACAATTTTTGATTCTCATTTTCGAAGTTTTTTGAACGCTTTAACGAACCTTTTAACTGATCTCACAATCAACCACAAACGACCGACAATCGATTTAAAAAAAAAACATCGAAAAGTCAAACTCAATCGGCTTAATTACCATTAATTTTCAATTCTCAATTTTCGAGTGAATAACGTTCTCACAAACGTTTTAATTGATCTAACAATCAACCACAAACGTCAACCACAAATGATTCAAGCTTTAAAAAACATCGAAAAGTCAAAGTCGTATCGCCAAGGTCACGAAGCTAACCCGATCTATGGGTCTGTTCGTTTTAGCTACACTTTTCTACACTTCTTACACCTCCAGTGGACTTTCTATTACTGTATCTGGTCAAAGTGTAGAAAGTGTAGCTAGCGCGAACAAACCTTGTATCTGGTCAAAGTGTAGAAAGTCCACTGGAAGTGTAAGAAGTGTAGAAAAGTGTTGCTAAAACGAACAGACCCCTTATGATTAGTGTGGCGCTGCGATCGATTTTCATTCGAATCGTTTGACGGTTTGACCATTGGCGACTCAGCGGAGTACGTTCGTGATATCGTTACACAGCAGAAGCGAACCAAAATATTTGGAAACAAGGCGTTTTTCCTCGCCGAGGGTCTTATCGTGTAGAATAAAACACTTTTTTGTCATCTGTAACTCAGTCCTATTATTGGTATTGTATTTTTTTTTTTCGTCCACTCGCATACAGGCGCTGTGAAATGTCGCGTCGGGCCAGGCGTGCCAAAAAGTCAATGGCGTAAGTCAAAAAACAAAAAAAAACAGAATAATTGCACGTGTGCGATTTTTGAGTCCACTTTTCAATTGATAAATCATTTATTTAGCCAAATTGATCTGCAGGAACAGGTCAGGGTGTTGACCGCTGAGAATGAAAGATTAAAGGAGATAATGGCGGCTCACGGTATCATCGTCAATTAAGTTCAAACCAATGAAAGAATGGTAGATGAAGCCGGTAACGCAAACTTGACTACGGGCATGAATTCTCTTGGAACGTCCACCGCCGGAACAGAAGCTTCCGTTACACCTAAAGGCAAAGGCTGCAAGTGCCGAGGAAACTGTTCCACAAGGGTTTGTGGATGCTTCAAGAAAAACTTACCCTGTCAGGAGAGCTGCAAATGCACCAACGAGCATTGCCGCAATCAGGTAAACACGGTTAATAGACGTACGACGCCAATGTTATGCTAGGGTTATTACTCAGCTGGTGTCTGATCGGCTTAATTGCACATTCAAAACTGAGCCTGGTGGCTGACCAAAGAACAACATAAAGATCACGTACAGAGTATTCTCCCATCGTCATTTGTTGGTGTCAGCACTCGATGAGTCAATGCTAACCTAATATGTACTTATGCTGTAGGTCGTTGGACCGCATTAATTGATTAGATACTAATTTCAAAAAAATTAATTAAAATTTAAAAAAAAGAAAACAAGCGAATAAATAAGAAGAGATTTTCGTAGCGGTATCGAGACTTCAAAATTTTCTGGCAAGACGCTTCGTGCTTTTTAATGCGATAGGGGTAAAACCCCGCCCGCATTTGCGACAATGAACTCGCTGCTCTGCCTGATGCTTTTCCCAATCCACAACAGCCTCGTTTAGCTCTGCAAATTTGAATACAATCGATTAATAAAAGAAAACAACAGGGCTCATACGTCAAGACGCGCCTTCGTAACTCGTTAGGCCCCCAAGTATTTAAGAAAAATTGCAGAATCATCTATTATGTATTTATAAATCATAAACATTTCACGAACACTCTCAGTTCTCTAATTTTTTTCCCCTAACACATGACCGTGTACTATTTTTCAACATTTGTGCACCTTAAAAAAATGTTCCCAAATTGATAACACCAATCGCAACTATTTCACTTAAAAGTTATAATCGAATGCTATTTTCATGGATGATGTCAGATCCGACAGAACATTTTGATACTGGCTACGGAGTCCGAAAACAAAAAAAAAAAAATGTAATCAATGAAAACGCCATGTGTTTACCTTGGGGTGGCGGAAATTCCACAGCAGGCTCATCACCGATGGGCATCGGTAATGGTATCTCCGAAACATCGAGCGTTTGATTTGGACGTATCTTGTTATACTGAGTGATGGGACTTCGAGACAGATTGTGCCTTCGTTTCATTGGATCGAAGCTCACATTTTCCTGTCATGTGGAAGTGTACGTTAATTCTCGAATATTCCGAGAATAATTCACACACAAGGTTTTATCGCGTCATTGAAATCATCACAATATTGAGAGAAGACGTTTTGTTTAACGGGCTACATTTCCCTAGGTGGGTCAAAAAATTGCATTGTCCAAAAATATTTTTATTCCATAGTATCACATTTTAGCCATATTCCCTGAAAATTTCGTTGAAATAATCCCAAAATTGAATGAGTTACAGCTTCTGATAGTCGGCCGGGCAAGCGGTAGCAGCACCATACTTCGAACTTTGAACGCATTTTTCTCGAAACACTGTTTTCAAAGTCGGTGGACATGATACCTCGAGAACCATTTGATGGATTGATTTCAAATTTACGGGAGATACGACCAGCAACATTTAAAAGTCGTTGACGACCTCGCTTTTTTTTATGGATCTTCATTTTCTAATAGTTACAATAAAATCATGACTTTCCTCATATATTATGTATGCTCGAGTTTCAATACGTTGCCACGTTGTTAAAAAAATCATTTTAAAAATCGACGATCCTCAACGACTCGTATTTATCGTAAACTCGAATAACCCGTTTGCTTTTAAGATTCCGGATGGACCGTTTAAGCTGGAGAGTGTCCACCGCCAAACGTGAAAAAAAGGTCATCATCTGCTGGCGGCCATGTTCTTGTTGTTTTTCCGTATTTTTTTTTCAAGGCCCTCTATATATGTACCTTTGGGTTAAAATAAAATGCGTTCATTTTCCACCAACCATTTCCCAGACCAAAACTTCGGAATCTGATCAATTTTTTGGACCTCTAGGTAGATTTAGCCCCTTAATGGATAGATAAGATCTCTGTTTGTTAGCTACATAGAAGGACTGTACATTCCATTTTTGTCTGGTTAGAAAATCGTACCCGTATCGAATTATATATTAACACCACGAACTAGACCCGGAAATAAATTTTTTGTTTAATAATGTAGCAATTATCAACCGGGAACGTGGTACTTTCATTAAATTTTCAAATGAAAATTTGACTATACGACAGTTATTTATTTTATGAATAATTTTATAATTATAAAAATCATTTTTGGTTACCAGCTTTTCTGGAGAAGTACTCATGGGTCTCAAATTTTCAGATGGCTCTACCAGATGGCACTACCTTGTGCCATCTGTTCGGCTGCCCCTTCGTGGTATCGCTCGTCAAACCGGAGTGATATGTTTTTAGGTTTTATACCGTGTATTCGATCAACCGTTCCGACGGCATCCGGACTGAAGAGACCGCGCGGTTTTTCCGGGGTTCTTGACGTGTCCGGTTAAATTCAGATCCCCGATATTTTCCTTGTCCGGTTCCTTTCAACGATAATGGAAATGGTGAGATCGAGTACGATGAACTCACGATGAATAGCCGTCGATTTGTCTGGCTTTATCGAGTTTCGTAGTCAAACAAGGTACCGCTGTAACCTCATGTTCGTCCGTTAGTCGTAGCCTCAGTTTTTACAGTGTTAAACGTAAATGCGGTTCTGGTTATCGTTTTATATTTTTTTTACTAGCATTCTGCAAGGGTTATCGATAAAAATGATGATTTGGTTCAGGTACATCGATAAGTTCGGGACATATGGACAACCAATATATCGCTTGGTCGCCTTCATGGAAAACGTCGTAAGAGGCCTGCGTAGGCTTTGTCCCGTGCTTTTTGAAGCCTCGTTAATAAAATATTAAACATACAAAAAAGGATTTTCCCCTCTCGATCCCGCCTGTGGTCGTAGAGTGTACCGATTGCGGATCATTAAGGAAGTTGGAGCGTCAGCGACAACCCAAGATTATAGTCTTTTAAGGAGGTCCGATCACTTCCACGGGGTAAAAAAAAATTCCAAATTTATTTTACCCACAGCTGCTCTGATTGATGTTTACTTATGTTGATTATTCGTATTATCGATTATAGTGTGCCAAATATTGTGGTAAATGATAAATTTATCGCACGTGAGCAAATAAAAACTGAATAATTGGAATGTTAACGACTCGGTAGTAATCTTCGTAATAATATTAACGTAATAAAATTCAAGACTATTTAAATCGGCTTGAATTACCTCAGCGGAATTAACACGATAGGCAGACATATTATCGATACTTGATAAATGATAAAATTCCATAAATAGTTGTTTGCATATTTTGTGACAGCTTCTATTCAAATTAATTTCAAAACAAAGCTGGGTTATATTCGCCAAACGCATCAGCTGTCACTCGTGACGTTGCTTAGTCTGTGGGTGCTATTTTGCCGTTCGTACCATTTTCAACCGGAAAATGAAACTTTCTTGTAATGTCGTGCTTTAACTACACGGTGAAGATTGATTTTCTTATTTTTTACAATATCCATTATATCTAATCTATCGAAATTCAGTCTCCCTACGGGTTTAGTTGGATACGTGAGCAGAAAAACCACGATCACTGCACTTCCGGCTGACCGTCTCCATTAGACAACGTGCTGCGGTAACTCAAAGTGCTCAACTTTGCAGTTTTATTGCGAAAAAACTAAACGGTCAAAATAGCTCAAATTTTGGCAATAGGCGCGAAAAGTATTTGTAAAAATCATATGAAGATGACAAATTCGAACGTTGGATTCGTAGTAATGATCGTAGCTCTTTAAAAATATATGTTATTGTCTAGACTATACCGAGGCTTTACGAATTTTTTTGCAGATCTTTCCTCCTACAAAAGACATTCAGCACCAAGATAAACCATTTCTAACAACGATTCAACGCAAACTAAACCTTTGAAAAGATTTAGGGAGAAAAATCCCATTTTGTCTATCATAAATGATATATATTCGATATTGAACCATCAAGATTTGATGAAAGATTACGAATCTTGGCTGGCGAATGAAGGGCATTGCTGCCACCTTAATGTCCGCCATGTTGCCGTATTCTGACAACGCTTCGTATTAATTAATGGAAATAATGAATAATGTCGTGGCAAATATAAATGGGCATAATTATAAATTACTCAAAATTTCATTCCGAGTTGGATAAAACATTTGCTGACGCTGTTTTTTTTTTTCTCATAATAATCATCGATAACGTTATACTCTTTCAAGTTGGTAGTAACACAGAAGTTTTTCTCATACATGTAATAAAAATGTAAAACTACGTAATTTTGCCTATGAATTATGTACCGTACGTAAATTCAACATCGACAGAATAAGTCTATACCTTGTTTGCATTTTTTTAAGGGTCATTGAAAATAAAAATTCATAAGCCATCGTTTGACTCAAGCGGATCGCTTCAACCGCGTTAAATGAAACTGAAATTAGTATCCAATTAATGCGGTCCAACGACCTACAGCATAAGTACATATTAGTTTAACATTGGCTCATCAAGTGCTGGCACCATCAAATGACGATGGAAGAATACTCTGTGCGTGATCTTTATGTTGTTCTTTGGTCAGCCACCAGGCTCAGTTTTGAATGTGCAATTAAGCCGATCAGACACTAGCTGAGTGATAACCCTAGCATAACATTGCAATGGTATTATCGCCAGAACACGACGATGAAACTTGGGTAAAAATGCATGGCGCGTTAAGATGTCGTTTGTCAAAAGGCGTCGTACGTGTATTAACCGTGTTTACCTGATTACGGCAATGCTCGTTGGTGCATTTGCAGCTCTCCTGACAGGGTAAATTTTTCTCGAAGCATCCACAAGCCCTTGTGGAACAGTTTCCTCGGCACTTGCAGCCTTTGCCTTTAGGTGTAACGGAAGCTTCTGTTCGGGCGGTGGAAGTTCCAAGAGAATTCATGCCCGTAGTCAAGTTTGCGATACCGGCTTCATCTACCATTCTTTCATTGGTTTGAACTTAATTGACGATGATACCGTGAGCCGCCATTATCTCCTTTAATCTTTCATCCTCAGCGGTCAACACCCTGACCTGTTCCTGCAGATCAATTTAGCTAAAAAAATGATTTATCAATTGAAAAGAGGACTCAAAAATCGCACACGTGCAATTATTCTGTTTTTTTTTTGTTTTTTGACTTACGCCACTGACTTTTCGGCACGCCTGGCCTGACGCGACATTTCACAGCGCCGAGATGCGAGTGGATGAAAAAAAAAAATACAATACCAATAATAGGACTGAGTTACAGATGACAAAAAAGTGTTCGACACTGTTTTGTCCTACACGATAGGACCCTCGGCGAGGAAAAACGCCTTGTTTCCAGATATTTTCGTTCGCTTCTGCTGTGTAACGATATCACGAACGTAATCCGCTTAATCGCCAATGGTCAAACCATGGAGACTAGCATAAAGAAGCCCAAACGCAATGCTGGCAAAATGGTTGTGAAAGCGATGAACGATCCGCGGATTGTACCCGCCTGGCGGCGCTACCACTGCGGGCTCCGTTTGCGCGGTGATTTTGAATCGTCGATCCGCAATTTGTCGTATATTTCTTTCTTATTAGCGCAGCGTGCAATACTGAAGAGTAATATTGATCTGCTTTTGTTTAAATTATGAAATGATAATATTTCAGTAATTTTTTGACTTGGAGGTGATCTATACTGTGAATGTTTTATTTTTATACGGTGACATGTACGATTAAACAGCCATAATGTGAATATTGCATACTGGATTTCCAAGAAAAATATTTTTTTCAAAACGTACATTATAACGAAATGGGAGCGAGGGGTATTTATATTAAAGGATTCGCATATTTAACCTAAAAAACGTTTTTTTTTGTCCCAGCATCATGTATTACATTTTTGCTGTATATCAAAGAAATCTCTAACGGCATTAAAATTAATGGCAATTATTAAATTCGGCGACGATACCATGCAATTAAAAAAATACAAACGATTTGACAAAATGAATCAAGATGTGGTTGCACATGCCGATCCTAATACTTGTCAATATTCTGGCTAATTCGCGAATTAATTGCATAAACATAATATTAAGGTTCAGTTCTTACCTTTATTGGATGGTCTTTTTCTGTTTTGATTGTAAAAATACGTTTAATACCGAAATATCAGTCAACGATGCGTAACACCGTAAACTGCGTAAACTGTATGTAACTGACATATATGTAATGCTCACATACATAGTAACTGCCAGTAAAACGTCATTGTATGTATGTCACAAACACTGCTAAGCCGGTCCTCACGGACCTATCCTATTCGGTCCTTTGAGCTAGTATCGCTTGCGGATATTTTTCGAACTACAAGATCTTTCATCACTTTCGCGATCCACTTTTCGACGATTCCGCCATATGCGTTCTGGCTCCTTTACTCTAGTCTCCATGTCCTTACCTCTAGTCTTCTTGGAGGCTAGCCTCCCTGATCAGACCCATGTTTGCGTATATCTATACACGTGGTCCGGAGCACCCCAGCGCCATCTATCGTGATACCGTTTTGGGGACGAGGTGAATGGCCGAGTGTGGCCTCCTGTATCTAGTCTCCATGGTCGAGCGACTGCATAAGGCCGCACCCGTAATGATACAAGTGAAAGAAATCGGAGTGAATAAAAACAAAAATATAATAGTGTTTTTTTCGGAAATTGTCGAGATGTCGTTTGTTAACAAGTATCAAAAGTGGGTTGATGACTGTCAACAGATTGCTCACAGAGGACGGATTCAGAAAATTGGGCGAAAAAGAGCATTAGCATATTACGACTTGTATCGCTCACTCTCCTTTCCCAGCGACAAAGCTCAACATTTTCGGCTTTGTCGCTACATATCACGTGAACAGATTTGTCGCTGCAAACGAGCGACGAGCGACTGCATGAGGCCGCACCTTTGCCTGAAGCTTGTTCTCGCTCCGCGATGTGTTATAGAGATGTGTCTCATTCCGCTTCTCGCCGAGACACCTGTGCGTTCGTCACGCCGCCACGCGGCAGTTTGGGTCGCAGAGTACTTGTCTTCAGGCCGCCCATAAGGCCATGTGTCACACCGACCGAGCGGTCACGAGTGCGAGAGAGATAGCTGATTTTCAGATTCCCAGTGTTCTCCTAAATGGTTGATTTTTTGGAAAAAAGAAAAGAAACACCTTCCGCTCTGTTGAACGATGAATAACGTCTTTCTCTTCGTTTGCCCGAAATGTGATTCGTCTGAGAGAGAATTTGGCACTAGGATTTTTACCGACCGCGCGTGTGACCCATGTCCGTAAGAACTGTTCTTATATATATGTCTGAATTCGTTGGTAGTATGTGACTCTTCTGCTTTACAATAGTTGTCCGAATTGCCTGACTAAGTAGAAAAATTGAGTTCTTTGGTGACTCTGAAAATTGGTGATAATTCTCTGAGTACGATACCCCAGAGCATCGGCACTACGTATCCTCCCTCAAGTACTTGCACCTGCAGGAAATGTTTTCAATTGTTTGCTGGGTAGTATGAAGTTTACGATTGCACGAGCTGAACGTTTCCGCAAATCCGTTCGCATTCGTCGATGTCCGGATTAAAACCATCCAAACGTCCGAAAACGGCATCGATGCTGTCCTCGGACTGACGCAGATAGGTAAATCCAATCGAGGTAAAAGTCCCAGAAGACTCTTATTACAAAATTTGGTAGAACTCAAACGGTAATCAAACGTAATTGTTCCAAGCAGAATGTATTACGACACGGGCAGGGTTCCTCTGACAGGCGTCAAATATTTAGATGATGCATGTTATTTCGCGTTTTGCGAGAAAGCCTGCTTTTAAACGTCGGTTCGAAAATTGATTGAAATGGATTTGCTTCAAATAGCAAGGAGCGTTGCGTCCTCGGGAAATTCTGCCGTTCCGTTCGATTGCTACTTTTAATCCGTAAAGTGCATCCGTGAAGTGGATCAGTATTGCTATTTTAAAGTATTCGCGCGTATTCGTCCTGATAGGACAGACCAGGCCCGCATGCGATAAATTACCATACACCTCGTAAGTTTTATATTTTTTACGCGACTCGAAATAAAGGCCGATAACGAATTTACAACTGTTTTTTGCTTACTTTATATCCTGGAAGAGAGGGGGGGGGGGGAATTCGGACAACAGCGAATCAGTGATACATTGAAAAGAGAAAAAATGTTAGGAATGCACTTTGAGGAAGCATTTATTGTTTTCATTTTATTCTTCATATGATCTACCGTTAAGTATAGCGATGTCTGCTAATCCGTAGATAAATTGATATCGAGTTGATCGGTATGTTTTGTTTCTCTCTTGACAATGAGGTATACGTCCTCGTGTGACGGACAGATAATCGGAACATAGAAGTATCATTTGTTGTGTTTACGCACTGGGCAATTACTCTTTTTTTCTTCTTCTCATTATCTCGTACAAAAACTAACGAATGAAGCTCCTTGTTTGTTTTTTATGTTGTTTTCACGATACCCCCTTGCTACGACGATTGAATATTTGTTTACGCAATAAGTTTGTACTATTAATTTGAACTAAAAACCGTCCACTATACAGAATTGACACATACTAAGTGTACTGAATAATAGAGTATTATCCAAAACAAATGTATACTGCAGTGAGGAATTTTAAGAACTTCTTTCATCTGTTTTTTACCGTACCACGAAAAAAAGGAATATTTTGCCGTCTCCATCACGTGTGAACGATGAGTGCTGCGTTGCTTGTGTATATATATGTACACACACACTCACGCACACACATGTATGTATGTATACATATATCAACATCGACTATACATTTATTGCTATGGAAGAAGTACCATGATTCAGAGCCTCGATTTAATTCAATCGAATTTATTATATATTGTCTTTACGTAATCTATTTTATGCGTATAATACAAGTACAATAGTTTTGCCCTTTATATTGCGTGCACTATAAATTCAGTTAAATTCGTCACTTATACCAGAGTAGCGTTAGTTCACGAGACATCTCAAATTAACGTTTTCTTGTTGGTTTCATTTTTTTTCGGTTTTTTTTGTTCTTTTTCATAACGTACAGTTTTGACTACCATTTTGACATTGTTATATACATAACACGTCTAGCGATTACTACGTTCTTATTACTACGGCTCTCTTCGATACTCCCTCCTCCACTTCGCATTAAAATTCTCTTTGTATTGTTGCATTGACGCATCGGTTTTTTTTTTTTTTGTTATATCAATTTTTTTTCTACGACGATATCCTGGAGTGTAGCGTTAATATAATTGCCAATTATTTTGCGTGTTATCAACTACGACTAGATTTTTATTGTCAATGCGTTCGGAACTGCGTGTCTGCGATTGTTGTTTTTTTTTCCTGGTTTAATTCTTTGTCTATTGTTCGTTTCATGATTTATTTTTATCTTGTTCATTACTTTGTTTGCGAGTAAGCGAAGAGGTGCCTCAGTTTTTTTTCCTTCTATGTCCTCGTTACATTTAAAAACTTTTTCTTTCCTCCTCTCTTCTCTTAGTTGGTCATTGGAAAACCAAGTTAATCAATTAAACTCTGATCTCAATCCAGTTGAGATAACAATGAATAAAAGTTCCCTTTCTGTAAAATGTTTTTTTTTTCGCCACTTTCGCATCACGCGATCTGCCATTGCCGCTAGACGGCAAGTCTGTGCGAGACGGATAAAAGTTTCCCCTTCGCCTTCTGTTTTAATACTATTAGTTAGTGTTCGAGTCACAGGGACGTCCGGATGAATCAACGAGCGTCAATGGAAACAAGATATGGAAAAAAATCATCCAACCCGTCATATATTGACTTTCACATCTCGTACATTGCATTTACCCAAATCCATTTTTCGGATCTTCCCACACGCAATTTTTTTTCCTTCCGGTTTCCCTTTCGCGTATATATATGTAATAGTATGTATGGTTGTAGAGCCGTAAACTCAAATGTGTTAACGCGTGTGTACGTGTGTATGTTTTCCCCTCTCCCGCTGTCTCTCTCTTCCTTCTCTCTCTCTCTCTCTCTCTCTCTCTCTCTCTCTCTCTCTCTCTCTCTCTCTCTCTCTCTCTCTCTCTCTCCCCCTCCCTCTCCCTCCCTCTCTCTAGGTAGTCTTCGTATTTTTTTTCCTTCGTAGCTGTGTGCGTGCGACTATATACATATATACATATGTGTATATACAATATGTATGTATTTATATACATACATATGTATATATAATATATATTGGTAGGATTATTCGATGATAATCATAAAATCTTCATAGCAATGATAATTCATCGATGAACATAGTAATCATAATAATAGTCATCGTCGCCCTTCCCTCATCATTGTAATAGTGATAATGACTAATAACAACCACGATAGCACCCGCGCCATATCTCGAATCGAGGTATTCAATGTTTTTTTTTTCGTTCTTCTTTGTTTCTCGTTTTTTGTTTACTCTACTCTGATGCTTTTTTCTTCATTTTGCAATTTTTTTTTTTTTAAGTTCATGTGCGTATAGTGTTGTATAGAGTTACAGAGTCTTGGGGGTCCGCGCGGGTAAAATGCACGCTCGTGTGGAAACCTCGAGGTCTCGCGTTACTATTAATTTACGATATTAACTCACGGTTGAATTCGCGAACGCTAAGTTACAATAATAATCTTCCTATTATCATTCCACTGACGATGGACGAGACAATAGTGACATCCTCATAGCTGGTACCACTTTTTATCCTTATACTTGAGCATGAGCCCGTGGGCGGAACCGGAAAAGTTTTCCGCTTCCGACATCATGCGCGCCGTTCGATCCTCGAGCTGGGACAATTTGTCGCCCCTCTCCATTACCATTTGATGCGCCATTGCAACGTCACCCGTTGCCGTTGACACGCGCTCGCGCAGTGCCTGCGTTTGGGCGTCCGGTCCTGGTATGTGTTTCGCCACGGTGCGCGAAGCTCGACCGCTCGATTCACCGACTGCTCGAAAATTCGATCGTCGCGTCGATCGATCGCGGTACAACGATGATTAATGAGGGAATCGTTACTCTTTCGTGAAATCAGGCGTCTTTCGTGTACTTACACAATTCTTCTCTGTCCAAACTTCGAGCTCCGCCGCCGAAAAGGCCCTTGAAGAAGCTCTCCTTGGGTGGCTCCGGCATGTCATGAGCAACGAACAAATCTCCCATCATCTCGGTCAGCTCGGAGCTGAAAAAAATACACGCGATTTTTATAAATATTACGGGCTGGTGGAGAGGAGACAACTGACGAATCCTGTCGCATATTTTGCAAGTACGATATCCGAGGCGCCAAGATGGTGAATTTAGGGTTATCGAGTCAAAGTAAACAGAATATGAAGAGTGGTAAAAGTTAATATTGGGAGTACAAATAAGTCTCCGCCGTTTGACAAAAGATGGCCCCACCAGGAGGTTATGGTTGAAATTATCAGATATAAAACGTCATATCGTAAGTTTGGACGTCTGGCAAGATCATAACCTCGAAATATTAGCGTTTTTGTATCTGCATCGCATAATTTTTTCGTGCGCAATTTTCGAGTTTTGAGCCTAATAAGCGTCCGTTGCGGGAACTTTTGGTTAACTTCTTTAATTTGAAGAAATATGCAGCTGAGGCGCGTCGATTGCTTGTAGAAGCACATGGTGAGGCTGCTTCAAGTGAGAGAAGTTGTCGTGAGTGGTTTCGAAAGTTTAAGAACGGTGAGTTTGACGTCGAAGACAAAGAACGTAGCGGAAGGCCGAAAGTGCACGAAGACGCGGAATTGGAAGCATTATTGGAGGGAGATTCGTGCCAAGCGCAAGTAGAACTTGTACTTACATTAGGAGTGCCTCAACCGAGCAATTTCAATTTGAATAAAACGTGAAGTACCGTTCTTTCACAATGCCCATTTTTTAATTAAAAAAAAACGGCGAAGACTTATTTGTACTCCTAATATTTCGCTTATTCTGGGTTAAAATTAGAATTTTCCGTCAGTTATCGAAAATGACGATTTTTTCGAATTTGTAAATTTCAAGGACCATCGGGCAAAGTAACTTGGAAACATATAATTTCAACAGCGTCTCGGACGCCAAAAAAGTATTTTAACTATCACTACCACGTTTTTCTCACTTATAGGTGCGACTAGGCAGAGAGAAAAGTAGTACTCAATCGTTGAAGTCCGAAGAGTTATTAAAAGTACACGGTTTATGCCTCTTCGGATTTGTAAGGCGCCAAGTTTATATAAAATATATCGTTTAGTAATTTACCGTAGTAACTATATGGAACAATTCTTATTGTTATAAATAGACAAAGAATATACATAAATAAAGCATTATAATCTCGGAATTTATGTTAAAAATCATGAATACTACGTTTAGTCTCCTAACCCAAACAACCCCAAACAAGTACTTTTTGAAGCTGGTCCGGTTCACTTCCATTATTTGTGATCAAATAAAGACATTGTACCCATGAGCCAACAATGGTGGAATTTTGGCGTATTTCCAATTACCCCCAAAAGCGCTCATAATTCCTTAAAGAAGCTGACATGGCAAATGTTTTATTCTTGAAATTCCCATTATTTTGGTTCAAAATCAAGAAACAACGGTCTAAACTTGGCGCCTCGGATATCGTACTATACCCGCATATTTTGCTATAGCTTCTTCGAAAATAATTCAACGGTAGACATACGAATGCTGTAAAAATTACCAAAATTCATTGGAGACGGTGAATTTCTGTATCTCCGTGGGCGACGATAGATACAAAGCGTGGCCTCGATTGCTCAAGCAAATCGTTTTTGCAATTCTGTAAAAGAAAACGTTTTTTTTAAATTCTATTGCAAAATGATTATCGGGTATTCGATACCTGTGCAAGATTGTGTTGCGTTGTATCTGCGACATTAGCTAAAAAACAATCACCGTACGAGAAGGGGATAGACCTGACACCCATTCTTTTTTTTTCAATCGTATATTTATATGTTTACAAAAGTAAATGGAAAAAGCGACTGAATCAAAAGATTTTAAGAGACGAGTGGTTTGTTTGTACAATTGAAAAAATTGGCTGCAAAGTGCAGACAAGGTCGGCATGATTGGCTGCAAAGCGCAGACAAGGTCTGTATGATCGGCCGGGCTCAGTACCGATGCAATTGCAAGAAAAGAATAATAGCATTTTTATTGTACTTTACGTGCAATCATTGAGTCACCAGAGCTGTGGTTTGTGGTGATTTCGTTTAACCATGCAGTCGTACAAGTTGCAGTGCCGAGCAAAAGTATGTTCGATTGTTGCCTAAAGTTGTGCGTGTAAGAAGAGAATTGGCGTGTGTACGTAAAGGAGTTTCGATACCATTCCTTAGCCGCAACAGTGGGGATGAAAACACAATGGGTTTTCGGCAGGCTGTCAACCTCTTGTGAATAAAATTTCATTGAAAAATAAACTATAATTGGGCATTTACACAACTCATAATATTGGTTAAAAAAATTTCTAAGCCGGGAAATTATATCAATAGTTATCATTTTTGCAATTAAACATCAATATGTTGCAATTTTATTCAAGAAAAAACAAGGGGTAGACTTGGCAATAGCGGTCGTTTCTGCCATTGGCAAAACTGACTTCGCTAAAGCGTGGTCGGCGCCAGGTTATTTACACGGTGAATAACGTTCAACGTTCAACATTTTATGAAGAGTTTTTCATTCGACAAAGTCGAGAAAACGTTAAAAATGATATTTTCAACGTGAATTAAAAATATCGTGCGAAACCGTACATTTTTTATGGATTATAAAGGGCCCTTCGTCAATATATTTGCTTAAAGTTCTTTTATGTATAGCCAAGGCATCTCAATTTTTCTGGCGACATCTATACAACGCATCTATATATAAATTCATCATGGAAGAACCGTCATATAAAACGAACGTTCCTTTTTATATCTGCAAATATTGTGAAAATTGGGAAAGGGAAAAATAACATAACAATCGATGAAATGTGTTTTGACTTTGGACCGCTTGGACATTGGGCATTGAGGTTAAAACTTCAACGCGACTTTCTTTATTTGCAATCGCTATATCATCTTTTCATTTTCTAATTCTTGTCCCACAGAATCTACCTTTGTCTTTAAACTGAACTTCAGGTGCAATCCCGTTACTCTCTTGATAAACTTCTACAGCATTTTCATTCTCCATGTTTGCCGGCTACAAAAAAATAATGAGCCGGGCGCGTGGGACCGATGACAGCTGTCGAAAATGCGACGATGCTAAACGTCGACGATGCTAAACGTCGACGATATGACCTACTACTGAAGTCGAGTAGTAGATTATTACGTTTGTTTTCATATTATAAAGATAATAGGTAGCTCGAAATTCAATACTTAAAAAAAAATTCTCGAAAAGTAGGACATATACGTATGTCTAAAACGTGGCGGGATTACGGCGCAAAATAGACTCTAAGTTTACTAGCGTGGTCGTCACCGTACCTCCTTAAATGGATCTCTCGGTGATATGAATTTCAATCGTTTGCAAGCATGTCGATTTTGGTGTCGAAACTCCTTAACGGGCTACATCTACCTGGGTAGATAAAAAAATGGCACTTTCCAAATTTTTATTTATTTGTATAGTATCGCCTTTCAATTTGCATCCAAATTTTTGTATTCATTTAGTATCGCCTTTCATCAAGTATCGCATTTCAGCTATGCTCCCTAAAAATTTCATTGAAATATTCCTAAAATTAAATGAGCTACAGTTTCTAACAGTTCTCAACCACCAATCGACAGTTCGCACCATATGATGGATTGTTTCCAAATTTGCAGGATATACGATGAGAAACATTCGAAGGTCGTTGACCATCTCACCTTTGGAAAAATCGATCATCATTTTTCAATAGTTACGTAAAAATGACGACTTTTTTTCCCTAGATTTTGTATGGGCCAGTTTCAAATGGTCGCCGCCATGTTAAAAAATGATTAAAAAAATCGACGATCGTCAACGACTCGTATTTATTGTTAACTTGAATAACCCGTTTGCTTTCTCGATTTCAGATGGACCGTTTGAGCTGGAGTGTTCACCGTCAAATGTCGCGAAACAAAAATTTCATCAGGCAGCGGCCATGTTTTTGTTGTTTTTCTGTATTTTTTTAGTCTCTCAATGTCCCTTTGTCCTGCAAAGAGGCGTTTATTTTTCACCAACTGTTTCCCACAAAAAATCCGAGTTTGGCCATTTTTTTCGAGCCTCTAGGCACATGTAGCCCCTTAATTACTCGGTGTCGCGGCGCTGCGGTGCCCCTGGATATTTGAATTTACGAAGTTGCGTTTAAATCTTATCGGTTACGCTCCACGTCTAGCCGATGACAAGGGACAACGAGGAAGATTCGATTCGTTCGAATTCACTCACCTTTTCATCATACCTACGTTAGTATCGCTTTATCGTTCTTTTCAAACGTCAAGCTGTTATTTGTAACGAATTCTGGGTTAGTATTTTATTGAGTGGGTGTTATGTCTTTCCCATTTCGAGTCAACGAATGTGTCGAGTATGATGGTTAATTGTGTAAAGAAGAATAAAAAGACGAAGAAGAAGAAGAATAAGAAATATAGTTAAAGTTAGTTGTTAAATACACGAAAGAAAAGAATAGCAAAAGAAAGTATTCAAAGCACTAATGGCTGGAAAAAGACGGAATGTGTAAAAGCTGCGACGACAGAAAAAAAAAAGAGAAAAACCGTGATTATTAAGAGTTGCTTAGAAACAGCGAGTGAGTTTTATGTTTTATGATGACTTACTGATCGGTATCGCCATTTACAAAGAGTTGATGACCCCATATGGACAACATAGGATCTACAATGCCGTGTTTTGTAGTCTGAAAACTGTTGGAAATTACAGAAACAGTAGAAAAAGACGTATTTACCCGCGCTCGAAATACACGCGTGAGTTTTTTTTTCCTGTTAATTATTTCGCAATTAACTTTTGAACTTCGTGTTAACCCTTAAGACCCTTTAGTCGTGACGTTGCGGACGGCAATGTCATTTTCGCGGCTGTTTTGTCAACTATGAAACTGCTTCGACGATTGGAACTGTGCAAAGAACAATTTTTAAAAACCAAACATTTTCGCTACTGTAAAATATTCGTGAAACCAGCTTTTTTTTCCGGCATCAAAATCAGCCAGTAAGCACAACGCTGCAATCATTATAATTTCGTATTAGCCAATAGCAATGAATTAAGCAAAAGGCACGTTGTTAAATTTCCGTTTTCCTTTTTAGATCGTGCACGCAAACGATGGATCATCGTATTCGGCAATCGACAAAGCGCTTGTATCTGATCGGACATTCGTTAATCGCGATGAGAACGAGGAAGACAGCGCAGAATATTCTGTGCAGTAAAAACGGTGCTCGATTTATAAATATTCTACATGACGAGCATGCCTGGCGAGCGTATTAAGGGTTAACCAGTGCGCGTTATGTGCGTAGAGAAGAGAAGATGAAAGTAGCATGCCGTTATTGAATCGCTTTGGCCGATATCGATAATAACAAGCCGGCGATAAAATGAAGGAAAAAACAAGAGTTATCAAGCCCTCGTGGCAAATGAATGTATTTTACAAATGACTTGATTATACGTTTTTGTTTTTTTTTTCGAAGCATTCTAAGTACTGTAAATGATCAAAGTGCAAAATACTTAATACCACTTGTGCGAAAAAATTCGAATCGCTTGTAAATCGATTTGACTCGAGTCGTACGTTGTATATATACATATACATATGTGTATATATGCACATGAAAATATAAGACTGATTGAAGAAGAAGAAAAGTAAGAAAGACAAAACGTACGATTCTTGGTCTTACCTTAGATCTAAGAGTGGTAGAAAATCAACGTCTATCATTGGCCTGAGACTAGGTAGACTGTATATCGCTATGTGGCCATTGGAAATGTAGCACACGAGACAGACGCTATCTGGAAAGGCATCAAAGTGTACAGCGTTTTTATCGACGAAACTGTTCAGGTTGTTTTTTTCTTCGCATTGCTCGGATCTTTTGTCGCCGAATGGAACTAGTCCGCTGCGTACCTTTGAGTGACGTGATTTCCGCTTTAATCACGATGTGTGTCTCAGCCAATTGTTGCCTGTAGACACAATTTTGCGAAGGTAGAGCGACGACTCTAGCCTGTTTTTCCGACGTCAGTACGACAAATTGACGATCCTCGAAACCATCGCCGCTCGACACCTGGGCGTTCAGTAGAGGCGACATTCTGCTGTTGCCAATCTTCCCTTGGCTCTCTTCGTTGAGCACGGTACATACGTATTACAAAGTATTGTCAAAAATTTGCGTACGTTCTTCTGTCAGACGCAGAAACATCCAATGAAGGGTCAACTCTCGAGTGATTATTGAGAATACAAATAAGTCTCCACCGTTTGACTAAGGATAGTCACACCGGGAGGTTACGGTTGAAATTGTCAGATGTAAAACGTCATATCGTTAGGGTGGACATCTGGCAAGACCATAACCTTGAAATATTAGCGATTTTGCATGAGCATCGCATGATTATTTTTCGTGTGGAAATGTCGAGTTTTGAGCCGAATAAGCGTCATTTGCAGGAACTTTTGATTTACTTCTTTAATTTGAAGAAATATGCAGCTGAGGCGCATCGATTGCTCGTAGAAGCATACGGTGAGGCTTCAAGTGAGAGAAGTTCCCGTGAGTGGTTTCAAAAGTTTAGAAACGCCGAGTTTGACGTCGAAGACAAAGAACGTAGCGAAAGATCGAAAGTGTACGAAGACGCGGAATTGGAAGTATTATTGGAGGGAGATTCGTGCCAAACGCAAGAAGAACTTGCACTTACCAGGTGTAGAAGTATGAAACCGGATTTTTTTTTGTAAAAATTACACGTCCGTTGTTTGAAAATGATAAAAAAACGAATGGAGACGGCTTTCTGTGTCACATTCAATTGATACGCTAAGGCTTGCAATTCGTTGTCTGCGAACTTTTTCGGTGGTTTTCCACGCTCTTCGTTTCTCACGTCAAAATCACGACTTTTGAATTTTTTGAACCAATCGAAACACTGTTTTATGAAGAGCATGTTCACTTTAAGCTTCGACAAGCATTCGATGCGATTCTGCAGCAGTTGTTTTCAAATGATAACAGAAAACCAATTGTGTCCGCAAATCGTAGTTCGTAGGCACAAAACTCGACATTTTTAAGGTTATGGAAGAATATACCGGTGTAGGGAACTTGGGTTGTTGGTGTGTTGAAAATCTTCGTCAGCTGTTAGAGGGAGATGATGGCGCTGCAGAAGCGGGCTTACGGTCCCTAAACTGATGGCTAGCACCATCTATAGGGAAATTCCGGTTTCATACTTCTACACCTGGTACATTAGGAGTGACTCAACAAGCAATTTCGAATTGAACAAAACACAAAGTACCGTTCTTTCACAATAAATGCCCAATTGTTGAAAAAAAACGGCGGAGACTCATTTGTACTCCTAATATTACGTGCAGTACATTGTATTCGAAACAACAAATATTAAAATCTAGGCAACTTAGCACAGTGTCTTCCGAAAAATCGCAAATTTAGCCGCAGCGGATATCTCCTGCTTATCAAGCTTATCACTATAAAATGTCAAGCCAAATTACGATCTTCCGTAGAAACTGTGCTAAACTTTTTACATTTTGATAATTTTTTTCCGCGAAAGCAATGTGGACAAACTTATGAAATGAAGTTGCGTTTTCATTGGACTTATGGGATATTTATCGGCGTTCGTTTTTCTTCAGTTCAATGGTCGAATTTAGGGGTTGCGTGAGCTCGAGATTTCAAAAATACGATATTTTTGTTGCATAGTTTTACAGCACATGTTTGCAAAAAAAATTTTGCGGAAATTCAAAAAATTTTATGGCGTTATGACGATTATTGTGAAGGATAACTCTAAATTTTTGTAATTTCCAGAATTTCACAAACGTATCCAGTAATACGAAAGTTATATTACCATACTGAAAGTACATTTTTTTCATTTTTCATTTAAGATCACTTTAGTTGCCAGAACCACTTGCATCGATTGGATCATGCAACGACGACGGCACTTTGATGAAATATTAATAACTTAAGGGTTTATCAAGTTTTCTCATCAAAAAACTCAAACCTGAAGTAGGATTATCTGTTAATTCAGTGTAGATAAGAAATAAAATTAAATCAACGTTTTTGGCCTTAAGCCTATGCAGACCCGTTAATAGTGAATAAAGCCGAGAACGTACTGCTACGATCTTTACTGTCCGAATTCTCATCCTTCCACGATTCGTAGGAATACGGGACGAGGGCTCCGTTACAATCCAGAAAAGACATCGTCAGGATGCTCCCCTTCAATTTAAACGTTGATCCATCTGTGCGGGGATAAACAAAAGCCAATCGTTTGGTTTTTCTTCGCCATTAAGCTTTAAGGGGGTAGATACGTTCAGGCGAGGAAAACATTTAGTGATCGCCATGATTTTTTTTAACCAACGATTTCTTCGCCATTTACGCGACTTAGGGCACGTTTTGTTACTACTATTGGCTGTAACATGGTATTTTTTAAAATAATCTTAAAAAATGGCGGAGGCATGGCACGGTCTTCTAAACTGTATTTTCAAAATTGGCGTGACGTATAGCTAAAAAACTAATCGACCGATTTCAATGAAGTTTAGTATCTTTTTAGTCTTATTATTTAAAACATGACCGCAAATATTTTTTAAAGTAAAATAAAGTACTTTTTATTGCAAAATGTAGCCAGTTTCTTCGGAAAATTCAATCGTTTTGTTTCAAAGAATAACATTCCATCGATTTTCACCATTTATCACTTTTTCTTGGTTCATATTCTACGTACGAGTGTTAATGAAAGAAAAATCTTCGTCGGTTTTTTTTTCAGATCTGACAAGATCCGCCGCAACCGGTTTAGAACATAGCGTCAGACCTCCGCCATTATTAAAGATTAATAATTTTTAAAAACCCTATGTAACAGCAAAAAGTAGTGATAAAATATACCCTAGGTCTAAAAAATAGTGAAAACATTTGTCCTCTAAAAAAAATCATGACAATCAGCCATTTTTTCCTCGCCCAAGGAGCCCAAATCTTCCCTTTGAAAGAGATAGAGATTCGGCCGGTTGAAAGTCCCGAAAGAATTCGCATACTCACTACATGTAGAAATAATCACAGGCTGAATGGTACGTTCCTCAGGCGCAGGTGTGCTAAACACGATAGTTTGTATCGAACCCAAAGACGTGCCAATCCACAGAGTTGGTAAAGTGTTGGCATCTGAAAGAGGAGCACATGAGTTTAATAACGTCGTAACGAGAGTGCATGGATTGACAACGAATGGCAACGTTACGTACCACTTTTCTTCGTGTAGGAATCGGCAAATGTAAGGCAGCTGATGGTTTCAGTGGCAATATTTTCGAGTGAGGACATACTCGAGCTTCGCGATCGTTGGAACGAGCTGTCGAGTTTGTCTATCCGGCCAGCATTTCGAGAAACGATAAAATACAGATTATATTTCGGGTTTGAGGTGCGTCGTCGGGAAAAAATGTCTCTACGAAGCATGCGTGATAAACGTGTCTTTTTAGCGATCGCATCTCTCAAGTTCTTTCGTCATGTTACTTCTTTATTTTTCGAGAGAGAGAGATCATTTTTGTCAATGAGTATCGTAGTACAGGTACAGTATAGTAAGTTATATCGTAGTGAATAGCACAGTCACAGTAAGAATAAGAAGAACAACAACAGCAACAACGACAACAACAACAACAACAACAACAACAACAACAACAATAATAATAATGTGTTATGATTTTTCTTGTCTTTGATCATTTTGTTTCGAAGCATTCACATTCACTCGATCAGATATAGTTTTTGTTTTTTCCCCCCTTTCATGTTAAATTCGAAGGCGCCGTATCATGACAGTTTAGGAATGTTCTTTCGTCAATAAGTGGTGGTAAATTTAGTTTTTCTGTTCAGTTTCATTTGTTCGTTTGTTTCGTTCTGCGTCTCGCGATGAAGATCCGCGTGTCGACCCTCATCCGTACAAATTCGTGTTTCAACTGATTCGAGGGTGTACGCGAGGTGGACATAAAGAAACGAAGAATCTTGTTTGTTCCGCGGCGATTAGGTTTGCAGCTCGCGAGTATATTAGGGTCTAGTTTCGTCGACTCTGGGGTGGTTGAAAAATGTAGCGAGTTGTAACAAGCGCTATCTTTGTCCGTTCAAACGTGGGCGCATGCACATGCTCGACCGACTCTTCTTGTTTTCTCGAGTTCAGGCCGAATATGTAGTTTTTCTGTAATTATTTTTACGATTTTTTCCTCGATCCCGTGTGTGGTATCGACGCGTGAACCGCGACGACGTTGATTGTCGAAAGTATATGTTGGAGGAAATTACGCGGATAGCCCTAGCCATGTTGAATAAATTAGTGGAGCAGAAAATATGTCGAGTTTGTGACGAATAATCTCGTAATCCCCTTCGTCGCTGTTGTAATGTGACGAGTTACATTTAAATAAGAGCGAGTGTTGCTGTGGATCCGATCGAGATTCGTATTGCGAGAGTTCAATGCTGCTAGACAAGCAGAGAAAGAGACAAATAATGCGTAGGTGAGTGTTAGAGAGAGAGAGAGAGAAGAAACGAAGATATATTCATATCGAGAGACTAATGTCTCAAATGCTGTGCTTTCAAAATTACGACTAAGTAGATATCTTCGAG
>OX632365.1:5970058-6019760 GCA_951751655.1 Ophion costatus | reverse complement strand
GTCGTGCTCAGGCATTTTTGCAACTTTCGTATACCGTGAGGCCTCGAATTACGCAGTCCCGAATCCGTTCCAGCCTTATTGCGATGTGATACCCCACTGGCGTTTGCACCGTCATCGTGATAGCTCGCCGATGCGCCTCCAATGTAATGCGGATCGGCCCGATTGTTACCCGTGTTTCTCGCCACTTGGCGCGGCTGATTGCCCGCAATGCCACCAACCACGCCAGCGCTACCATCCCCGCAAAAACCACCGTCCCCGGTACCGCGTGATCCACCGACAATCATTCCGTCATTGCTATCCCCATCGTCACACTTTTCACCACCGACACCACCAACGACAACAACACCACCTCCACCACCACCACCTCCACCACCGCTCATCACACTCCTTCCGGTTGTTGGCGACACGCACATCCCGTTCATCTACAAATCATTCCAAATTATGTCAAGTATATAAAATCACCTCGTTCTCAATTTTCGGGCAGGGCTTTAGTTCTCGGAGCTCTTTACTGATACTTTTCCACGCTTTTAGTGCTATTTTTTTCCGTTTTCTTAGCGTCTCGAAACACCTGACGAAGACTGAATTCCGGACGACGAGACGCCTCGACCGTGACAGGAAATTCGCATCTATTGCGTTTTCGCGATCGTTTGACGCGTAGCCAACTTGGTACGGAACGTACAAAAACTCGCGGCGTTGAAGTTTTCATCGTTGGAAGACGGCGAAGCTATTTTTTTTTCGTGTCGCCTGATTTTTTTTGTCACATTTAGGCTGCAATTAGCATGGAAATATTTTTGAACGTCCTTATCGGGGATCCGTAAACTAAAACTGCAAAAAATACTTGAGATGGCAATCAAAATAAAGAAATGAAAAAGTAGAGAAGGATTTTCGCTGCATTCCAACGATGCAAACTTTAGCACCATAATTCCTTGTTCTTCTCATCTGATTGGGATTTTATATGTAAGAACTAAGGTAAGGGGGAGGTATCTTTAGGCGATGAAAAAATTCCTGGTTTTCAAGATTTCTTTTAAGGGAAGATTTCTTCTTTATTTTTGAGACTTAGAGTATGTTTTATTACTGCACTTTTTTTTTTTGCTGTTACATGGTGTTTTTTCATTTATTATTGGAATGTTGAATAAGTTTTCGCTGTTTTTTCGTGAAAATTGATGCTTTAGAGAAAAACATCATTCCTAATGCTTTCAAACGTTTCGAAACTGTCACGAGTCTTGATGAAGTGATGCCTCCGATTCAACAAATCAGAATCATTATTCTTGGAGCTTCTGAACCATTCTCTGCATGTTGTTTCCGACAGAGCATGGTCGCTGTGAGTCTCAACAAGAATTCCGTGTGCTTCAGCTGCAGTTTTTTAAAAATAAACTTATTCAACGTCCTAATAATCTTCTAAACTGCATTTTCAAAACTGGCGTGGCGTATAGCTAAAAAACTAATCGGGCGATTCTGATGAAATTTCGTATAATTCTTTCCAACCTCATTGTCTAAAATACGACCCCAAATGTTTTTGAAAATTGAAAAATAGTATTTTTTAATTGCGAAATGTAGTCATCTTTTTTCGTAAAATGCAATGTTTTTGTTTCACAGTTCATCGGTTTGTTTTTGTTTCACATTTCATCGATATTCAAAATTTCTCACTTTTTCTTGATTCATCTTCTGCGTATGAGTGTCAATGAAAGAAAAATATTCGTTGGTTTTTTTTTCGCATTTGGAAGACCGTGCCATACCACCATTTTTAGCGTGCAATACATTTTTCAAATACCATACAACAGCCAAAAGAAGTATCAAAACATACCCTGAGTCTCAAAAATGGCGAAGAAATCTTTGAAATGAAAACCAGCATTTTTTTCCTCGCCCAAAGGTATCTCTCCCTTCGTGAAGATGCAACTAGAAAATATTTTCTCCTTTTTTCCCGCCGTGAAAACAACACTCTCGGAGATTTGGAATTTTGATTTTTGCGCGGGCCAAACTTCCGGCACTTTGTCTCTCCGACGCAGCGGAAATACGATAAAATCGTTGGTTAGCTGCGATTTCCTCATACGGATAACTCTACCCCACCGATGGTAAATTTCCATCTCGAACCAACATCCTCCCCGTTTTTTTCCTCGCCTACAACGGAAATAGGGTCAAATATTTGTGGTTTGCCAAGTCGATATCGGTCGTATCGGTTCACGGTTAAAACTAGCTCGCGGTACCGTCTCCTAACTACATATACACGTATATATCGTTGAGACCGAACGAGTGGTTGATCGGGAGTGAAAATCGAGCCGGTGCGACCAAGCGGGTGTGAATAATCGATCGTTCCTGCATAGTTACGATCCCCTTCGGGATCTCGCCTGTACAACTTATCCGGGAGACGCAATACGCGCGAAATCGTATGACGTATAAGGGACGATTATACATCGAGTATTCGACGGGTACGAATGAGTATAACTTTGAATGCTTCGACCGTTTAAATTTCCGAATTTGAACCCCTTCGTTGGGATTGACGCGATAGTGCGTCAAATAATTCCGTGCCCTGTGTGGCATTGACGCAATAGTGCGTCAACCTTTAGTTCCCTATTTAAGAGGGAATGATACCTTATCGCGGTCGGTATGGTAGAACGATTATAGATTCCCACGAATCTCTGAAACGGCTCTTCAGATCCCGTCGAAACTTTGCCAAACGACGTCAAGTAGATAGACGAACGGCTGTCTTCTCCTCAAATTTTCCAAATTTGAGAAAAAAAATGTAGATTGGGTTATCATAAGCCAATCTACATTCTTTTTCTCAAAATCAGAAAATTTGAGAAGAAGAGAGCCATTCATCTATCTATTTGACGTCGTTTGGCAAAGTTTCGACGGGATCTGAAGAGCCGTTTCAGAGATTCGTGGGAATCTATAATCGTTCTACCATACCGACCGCGATAAGGTATCATTCCCTCTTAACGTGCTCCGATATCAAATCGGAGCCTCACCCGGGGGTTTTTGGGCTCGCTGAATCCGAATTTGAAGTTAAAATTTGGAAATTCAATATGGTGGCGCCAATATGGCGGACAAAAACCAAAAACTTTACTCGATTTAGATGAAAATTAGTACTCCGGGATTTTTGAGGTCGCTTATTACGAAGCTGAACTTTAAATTTGAAAATTCAAAATGGCGCCTCTAGAATGGCGGACCGAAATTTGCAAATTTTACTCGATTTAGATAAGAATTGGTACTCTGGGATTTTTGCGGTCGCTTATTACGAATCTGAACACGGAATTCAAAAATTTTTAATGACGGATCTAATATGGCGGACGAAAGTGCAAAAAACAGCTCGAGTTGGATAAATCTTGGCACTCGGGGGTTTTCGGGGACGCTGAGTGTGACGCTGAACTCAAAATGAAGGATTTTTTCATGGTGAATTCAATAACATGGAGCATAATACAATAAATAGGTGGAAATATATGAAGCTTGAGTACCGAGTTTTATCTAAATAAATCTGTATTATTTGCATTTTTATTCGCCATATTTGTTCGTCATTGTGAATTCCTGAATTTTCAGTTCAGATTCGTAATCAGCACTCTCAAAAGGCCCAGAGTACAAGTTTTCGGGATAAAAAAAAATTCCTGCCATTTTGGGCATTTTTTGTCGAATTCTTTCTGCCAACGAAGGGATTAATGTTTCCAAAACTCCGAAAGAATACTACCCCGGAAGGCCAAAACTCCGAAAATCTGAACGCAGTCAAAATAATTCGGCTACGGACGTTTTAAAAGTTTCAAAACTTTCAATAAATCGACGAATTATTTAAAGATTTTTTCGTTCGTTAAGAAGTGATTTTACGTCAATTTTTTTAATGGCCTAGACAATGTTATACGTTCTAAATTATTTACAGTCGACTATGATGTAGAACGTATAAGATTGTCTGGACAAATTTCAAAATTTACGCAAAATCACTTCATAATGAAAAAAAATCTCGAAATAATTCGTCGATTTATTGAAAATTATCAAACTTCTAAAACTTCCATAGCCGAATTATTTTGACGGTGTTCAGATTTTCGGAGTTCCGGTGTTTCGTGCAAAACTCTTTCGGAGTTTTGATCTTTCGTAGTTTTGAGCGTTCTGATCATTCAAAGTTCGGAATTGCAACTCGGCCCCGACCTTTCTGAATGGTAGACGCTTACGCGGCGATCCGCGATAAAATGATGAAATTTATGACGCTGCAGAGTCTCGAATAACTGTCGGTCCATATCGAATTGATCAGAATTTAAAAAAAAACAAAACAAAACAGAGTTCAGTAACCCACAAACATTTTTGAAAAAAGGGTAGTTGGCGGGGTTCGGAAAGAGTCAACGATTATACCCGATTTCCGGAGTCTCGAAACTCCACCATTTAACGTACTATTATTATTGTTATTATTATTACCATTGCCATAACGTGCAAGACACTTTAGGCGCTGTCAAAAAGCTCTGAAGGCAACCTCTTACCAATTACACTATCCCATTTATACATCCACATATATAATACGTATGTTACGTAATATGCTACACCGAATGTACAAATGAATCGTGTGCGATGCTGGGCGATTTTTAAACTTCAGGGATTACATGATACTGCCAGCTACGCGTGATACGTATGTACACCTACAGGATTGTATATTCTATATATTCTACATGTAGACGAATAAAAAAAGTACTATTGTTTGTATTGACGTGTGTGTCGTCTGTATGTATTTATACGAAACGTATGTCTATGCAAACGATTATAAGTTATGGCAAAGCAGGCTCAACGTAAAGTGTCGTGTAATGCGTTCAGAGATTTATTACTTCGTTATATGTATATACTTGTGAGTGTACGTCACAAAAATGTAAATTGTTGAAAAAGAAAAGCTGCTGCGTAACGGTAGCCTTCGAAGCAGCATTATGATAAATCGATATACAGGAGTACATGTAAAAATGAATGAAAAAAGACAATTTTTACATACAAGTATATGCAGGGTGTTAGGAAGGTCGATGCTAAACCTCAAGGGAGTGATAGGTCACCTCGTTAGGCACATGTCTAACCTGGGTTACCTTAGTCCAAAGTCTAAGGATTTCGAGTTATCGTGGTAGGTATGATTTTTGGAAAATTTTGCAAAATCAGGTACTAACTCGTTCGTAATGTTCAAACAGACAATAATTGGCAACGAAAAACTTATTTGCGTCTTGGCTTAATGTGTATTCAATCGACAAACATCAATACAATCGTCTGTATCCACACAACTAACAAAATGGGACGTGTTGAATGATTATAAACTCGTCGAAAAATAGAAATGCCTCTTATGTCAATGCTATTTTTAAAAAATAGCATTAACATGAGAGGTAAACGAGTTGGTAATTGATTTTGGGAAATTTCCCAAAAATCATATTTACCATGATAACCCGAAATCCTTAGACTTTGGACCAAGGTAACCTAGGTTAGATATGTTCTTAGGGAGGTGACTTATCACCCCTTAAGGCTTTGCATCGACTTTCCTAACACTCTGTATATACATAAGTGTCCCGTTACGAATCCATAATCCCGCAACTGTCGATAGGTCACATCATGTCCAACTATATGCTGGAATTTCAATTCACTAAAAAGTTCCACGGTTTTCGAGATGAAAATCACCTGCTTTGGTTTTTCGCATTTCGCATACAACTGATAGCTCTTATTAATCCGGTTTTTTAAAAAAACCCTCTTGGTTATTTGTTTTATCTATAAAAGTCTTTTTTTCAACCTTAATCATGTTGTGTCCAAAATTAAAAATGGTAATAAAATTTTAAAAATTTGATCGGTCATTATGTAAAACATTTGAAAGGTTGTGTAAAAATTTCACGACGATTAGGAAGCTGGCTACTGAGAAATTAGAATTCACAAATTACACGCAGCCTTATGGAAACTGAAGTACCTTGGCAATGATTATTTTTTTTTTGTTATAAAAAATGATGCCAAAAATACAAACAAAATCACACGTAAGGAAAAAAATATAAGAATATAGCGGCAACGTTGCATAGACCGAAAGTAGCGGGAAATTTAAATACTCATTTTCGTTCACGGACGACGTCGTTTGTTGCACCATAAAGCCACTTTTGTTTTTGATATATTTGAAATAAAAAAAAAACGATCATTCATAAATATTTCTTCTATTTCTTGGAAACAAATAGCAAAGTTCGCTACTTGATAATAGAATTGCAAAGTTACTTCTGTTTCCATAAGGCTGCGCACAATTTGTGGATTCTAATTTCTTAGTAGCCAGCTTCCTAATCGTCGTGAAATTTTTACACAACCTTTCAAATGTTTTGCATAATGACCTATCAAATTTCTAAAATTTTATCACCATTTTCAATTTTGGACACAACATCCTTAAATGTTAAGGAAACTTCACGAAAAAAGATCTTTTGCAGAATTTTCATACCAACCAATTCGAACGTCTGGGCGGCGTTGTAAAAAAAATGTACTACGCATATCCTGCCAATTACTTTAAAAAGTTGCTCAGTTATTGTCGATTCATATTATTCGTAGAAATGGCTTGCAAAAAACCAAAAGCAGATGATTAAGAAAAAAATGTAACATATAGCCCAAAATCTCGAAAACCGTGGCACTTCTACTGAACTGAAATTCCAGCATATGTAGGACATGATCTGACCTATCGACAGTTGCAGGATTATCCATTCATAACTTTGTGCATGTATATTAGACTGGCCAAAAAAATAATAATAATTCTCCATTCGGGCTCTCACGCCTTGAAATATTACTCGATAATGAAACAAAGAAACTCGTGAAAGGAGCAACCTGTAGGATAATTCTAACAGGTGACTCATGAGGTTTTTTTATTCACCATTTGATTTACAAGTGATAAATTAACGTTTTCTTTTTCAATGCAGACCATTTTCGATAGATACAATCAATGAGTGGTCTGGACCAATCAGTGTGGTTATTATAAATAGCAAACGAATTTATAATCCCAGATTAAAGCCTTTGTAACCATGCATTGTTTCTTTTCATTCTTGGTGAACAATTTTCGAAGATTGAAAAGAAAGGATGCATGATTACAAAGGTTTAGATTGGGGGTTATAAATCCGTCTACTGTATATAATAGGGAGTGTCTCCCCGTCCGGTTATCGGACGAATAAACGTATGGTATTCTTCCGGATAGCGGCTCAGTTCACGCCGTATATCCAGTAGGCGTACATATTATTGGGATTTGTGTAAACTAGTATGCGGACGAAAACATATATATATATTATTGTCCGGATAGAATGTGTTGAATTGTATTATCCGGCAGAATAATTTACACGCAGTCATCCAAATAAAATCTTTATAATTTTATTTGGGTTTGTTTGGTTTGGGTTGGTTGTTTGGGTTTGTTTGGTTCGGTTTGGTTGGCTGTGTTTGGGTTTGTTTGGTTTCGCTTCGTTGGTTTTGTTTGGGTTTGGGTTTGTTCATTTGTGTCGGTTTGTTTGAGTGCGTTTGCACATTTGTGTGTGTTTGTTTGGGTTTGGAGTTGTTTGGGTTTGGAGTTGTTTGGGCTTGTATTGTTTGGGTGTGTTTCTTTGCGTTTGGGTTTGTGTTGTTTGGGTTTGTGTGTTTGGGATTGTTTGTTTGGGGCGTTGTACAGCGTAAACCGCGTGAACTGAGCTGCTATGGGAAAGAATAACATACGCTTATTTGTCCGATAACCGTACGGCTAGACGCAGCGTATATAATAATCCCACTGATCGGTTCAAACCACTCATTGATTGTGTCTATCGAAAATGGTTTGCATTGGAAAAGAAATCGTTCATTTATTACGTGTAAATCAAATGGGGAATAAAAAAACCTCATGAGTCACCTGTTAGAATTAACTTTCAGGCTGCTCCTTTGATGAGCTTCTTTGTTTCATTATCGCGTAATATTTCAACGGTTCAGAGCCCGATCGGGAAGTTTTTTTTGGGCCAGTCTAATGTATATATACGGGATGTCCCTCTTATCTCTGCCACCCGAAATAACTCGGTAATTATCGACGTCACAGAAAAATGTTCCAGACAAAACTTGTACGGTGTGAAGGGGGCCATCAAATGCGATCAATTTTTTTTATTCCGGTGGAGGCGCTGACGCACAGTGGAGGTCACCTTCACTTTTTTTAAAATCGAACGGTACATTTTTTTCAACCATCTTGTAGAGCACCTCAAGCCGCATAAAAAATATTCGGGAGTCAAAGTCGTTCAAGGTCACCTTCAAGGTCATTATCGATTATAAGAATCTAAATACCTGACCATTAATGACCTTGAACGACTTTGACCCCCGAATGTTTTTTGTACGGCTTGAGGTGCTCCACAAGACGGTTGAAAAAATGTACCATTACATTTTAAAAAGTGGAGGTGAGCTTCACTGTGAGCCAGCGCTTCCCCGAAGTAAAAAAAAAAAAATTGGTCGCAATTGATGGCCCACTTCACGGCGTACAACTTTTGTCTGTGACGTCGATAATTACCGAGTCATTTCGGGTGGCAGAGATAAGAGGGACATCCTGTGTATGTGTATATATATATATACACCAGGTGTAGAAGTATGAAACCGGATTTTTTTTTGTAAAAATTACACGTCTGTTGTTTGAAAATGATAAAAACGAATGGAGACGGCTTTTTGCATCACATTGAATTGTTCCGCGAGTTCTTGTTGACTTTGAGTATCATTTTCATCCAATAAGGCTTGCAATTCGTTATCTACGAACTTTTTCCGTGGTTTCCCACGTTTTTATTCTATCACGTCAAATGCACCACTTTTGAATTTTTTGAACCACTCGAAACACTGTTTTTTACCAAGAGCATGTTCACCGTAAGCTGCGACAAGCATTCGATGCGATTCTGCAGCACTTTTCTTCAAATGATAACGGAAAACCAATGCTGTCCCCAAATCGTAGTTCGTAAGCACAAAACTCGACATGTTTAAGGTTATAGAAAAATCTACCCGTGTAGGGAACTTGGGTTGTTGTGTGTTGAAAATCTTCGTCAGCTGTGAGAGGGAGATAATGGCGCTGCAGAAGCGGTCTTACGGTCCCTAAATTGATGGCTAGCACCATCTATAGGGAAATTCCGGTTTCATACTTCTACACCTGGTATATATATATATGATATTGATCGAGTATAAATTGAGTACGTTAATGTTCTATACGAAAATAATGAATTATCCTACAAGCAACGTGAAATTACGCGTTGCAACTTTATTCATTTGAAATATGCAGTGAAAGAAAATAATTACAGTGACGATGTGAAATATTCGCAAATTTGAGGGTTACAAAAAAAAAACAAAATAAACTCTAGTTCGATTATTTCGGATCGTCACTTCTTTCGGATTCGTTTGACATGAGTTTGCTTGGGCCTACTAAATACTAAATAATGATAATAATAATAAGAAAGATATGTAAAAAATTAAGTGCTCATTGCCACGTATTGTTTATCATTCAACGCTTTTCTCTCCTTCTTTCTCTCTTTCCTCTCTCACACGCTGTCATTCTCTCTCTCTCTCTCTCTCTCTCTCTCTCTCTCTCTCTCTCTCTCTCTCTCTTTCTCTCTCTCTCTCTCTCTTTCTCTCTCTCCCTCTTTCTTTCGGCGATGAACCAAAAATTCGTGAAACCTCAATTTTACCTGAATCAAACTTGCTGTCAGGGAAGACCGCGAAATTGATTTGAACCTGAAAAAGTGTTCAATGTACAATAATCCCACGCACTGGTATCTCGTGGGCGGAGAAAAAAAAGGTTGGCAAAAAAAAAGAATATCTTCGTTGGGAGTCACAGTTTTGTCCGTCGTAAAATTATGCAAAATTTTGTATTATTATCGCGCAATTTTATATTATTGTCATAGCATATTGTCAATATACGCAGTGGACATTTCAACAATCTTCAATGAACCAAGAAGAAGAAGAAGAAGGCAAAACCGAAATTACGTTGTACACGAATGTAATATGAGACTGCAAGAAGCAAGAGGGTTATAATGAAAAAAAAAAAAACACATCCAAGTGTTCTTACTAAACGTTATCACGAGGGTGGAGAAACTTTTACAAGTGAAAACGAAATTCTCCAAAAATTAATCAACTATCGTACTCTACGCATTCTGCAACTACATGCAAAATACTCATTTGATTTATTATGAAGAAAAAAACATGATGAGTTGGCGTTTTTTTTTTAGATCTCCGCATATATCATTTCTTTTTGTTGCAATCTTTTATTCTTGATTTCGTTTCTTTGTGTTTTTTTTTAAATTTCTCTGGTTAAAGCGTTATGTGAGAATAGTGTGTATGTATTAGTATGTAAAAACTACGTACGCTGCATAGCAGGATTCTACGTATCTACGTTAGTAGGCACCCTCTACACATTTATCAGCATCATCGCCTATCCACTACTCTTGCCTGCATTTCCGCCGTGATCTAATTTATTATTTAAAAAAATTCATATACATACCCATACGAATATATTTATATAAAAACGTACAAAATTTGCAAAAGTACGTTACATATTTTATCACGAAATATATGTGTTGTTCTGACTTCGAATGTGTATTATGTATTTTTATATTCATATATTGGTACGTTCATATATCATTGTACGTGTATATATATATATATATATATATATATATATATATATATATACACATATATATATACGTAAGATTGCATAATCAACATGTGTCTGCACTCTTCTATAATAAACCACTCGGTACATTCAACTTGATGAACGTTCGTGTGTGGTATTCCTAAAACATCATCAAACCTGGCAAAAACACACAGGAGGTCTGAGGGCTTGGGTTTCGTGTGTGTCAAGGGCTATACGGGGGCAGACAAGGTTCTCTAGACAAACTAAACAGACTTTAAGAAGCTCCTAGCTTATTCATTATATTGTCTTTTCAATATGTTCATCCGATGCATTATTAATTTGCAACGAACTTAAAAATTGTCATTTGCTTTTTTTTTTGTGTTTCTCTTTAATCAATTTTTCTTGACAAATTTACCTTAACAATCGTGTACCAGTTTTGCAAACATAACGTGATTCTTCTAGACAATCGGACCATTTTTTGATACATCTGAAAAAAAAAGCAGTTGTAGGATCACGTTTTTCCTCTTGATTTCTCTCAGTCTCTCTCTCTCTCTCTCTCTCTCTCTCTCTCTCTCGCTCTCTCTCTTACTACGTTTCCTGTATCTTCGCCTTTACCCTCAGGTAATTATCGTACCCCTCTGCCAATGTTTCCAGGCGAACAATCATCACTGATCTTTGGCCATTTTTTTTTGCTCGTCAGCAAGCTCCGTTTTCTTTGCTCGGGCAATCGCAGTTTCATTTTCTTTTCTTCACGAAGCGTTAGATAGGAAAAGGTAGAAAAAAAAAAGAAATTGCTCTGACTCGCCCAAGTGTGTGTTTCTCGTTGTTTCAGGCTGTGGCATTCTTATTCTTGGTCCCAAAGCGAACTGATTGACTGACTACTCATCGAAGACTCTACACTCGTCTCGAAACAACGGATCAAATCGCATTCGATTACTTATCACATCGACACGACGAAAAGCTCTTCCGGTTAGAACTTCGACGGTTTTTTGCTTTTTTTCGTCGCTCTGTGGTTTTTTTCTCCATTTTTTTGTGTGTATTGTGAAAATGATATGCAAGCGTCCTAGGCCTTTCCTCTGGAGGAGGAAGGGTTCCTTTGGACGCATGGGATAACGTAGATACATGAATTGTCTCTCGCTGCTTATTTTTTTAGGGTGAGAAAATCGCCTCGATAATTTTCGTCGAGCTGGAAAAAAAGAGTCTATAGACTCGACGTTCATGAAGTAAAATACGCACACTTTTAGCCACATGCTTCGACGACAAAACAGTGATCGGATGCTGTGTGTTATATGATGTCACTTCTTTCTCTTTCTGTCTCATTCTCTCACCCTCTCTCTCTCTCTCTCTCTCTCTTATTTCATTGACAAACATGGATAATTAGTTCGAGATCAGCTGAGCTAGAGTGAAAAGAAAATAAAAACGAAAAGAACCAAAAAACAGAAGAGTAATGAGCCTGACGGGTATGTGGTCGCAATCGGAGCACTCCAAAGTGCTTCCACCCTGAGCATGTGTGTTTCGATTGATGAGCGAGTCGATCGAAACGAACAAACACCGGACTAGATATATATTCCATGTACCACACGTATACACACATACACTTATGCTTATGACAGAGACCAAGTCGAAAGGATTTACGAAAAGGAAACGCAACGAACTATTTAGTATCACTCGCACACATTGCACGTCTATTTAGTTTCGAGATTAGGCATCACAGCTTTATTATCTTCTTCCACCTCCGCATATACGTACATACATACGTGTATACGTACAGGGCGCATAACCAGTTTTCCTTCTTGAGCACATCGCTCAACCACTGGAAAACTGTCGTAACACGAAAATGCTGTTTCGAGTTAAAAAAAACGCGTTTTTATTTTTCTTCACATTCGCGAGGTCACGGTGACGTCAATATTGAGCTTAATTAGCCCGTAATGATTTTATTTGTTGTGACATTTATTCACCTTTTTGGGAGTTTTAAATAATATTTAATCAATCTCAAAACACGATTTTTCTGTGTTGTGATATTTTTTTTTTTGAGGACGGGCGATATAGGGCGTAAATTTTCGAGCAAAACGCTTTTTTTTTTAACGCCGCCCGAAAATAATTGGTCGAGATATTTACGGGTAATATCCACGTTCGGGCGAGCGAACTTTTCTTCACATTTTTTTCCGCTGTACAATAAACACGAATGATTGATTTGCAAACGGATTATAGGGTTCAATAATTTTCACACATCAAATGGACGTATCAGTTTTTTGAAAAATCATCCTGGGAGTTGTTTTTTTCTTTCTATTCCTGTTTGGCATTTTGACAGTATTACGATATCTGTGGCCCCTAATTCTGACCACGCAGTCTTCATATTTGACCCAAAAGAATACGAGAGTGGTAAAAATCGAAATTCGACCCTTAAGGGGGTGAAACGGGGGTTTTAAGGTTTACACGAGACAACGTATTTTGTTGTCAGACTTGCTTGCAACTTCGTATAAATACACTCCAATACAAATAATCAAACATGTACTTGTTCGGTGTATTTATGCCAAGGCAAACAAACACAGTTAAGGGGTACTACTCGACTATCTACACGCGCCGAAGAGCGAGGAAAACATATAGTGTTATATACAAAATCAATTTGGTAAGTTTCAAGTAAATCTGGCCGAAAAATATGTTTTCTCATACAAACGTTAACACTCCCGTTTAACCCCCTTAAAGGTTAAATTTCGGAAATTGCTAAAATACGTGTTTAATTATTTGTATTTTAGTGCATTTATGCCAAGTTTCAAGTAAATCTGACAAAAAACGTATGTTGTCTCGTACAAACTCTAACACCCCCGCTTAACCCTCTTAAGGGTCGAATTTTCGGAAATGCTGAAATACGTGTTCAATTATTTGTATTGTAGAGTATTTACGCTGAGTTTCAAGCAAAACTGACAAAAACAAAGATGTCTCGTACAAACTTTGAAACCCCGGTTTCGCCCCCTTAAGGGTAGCATTTCGATTTTTACCATTCTTGAAAAAAGTCTTATTTTGGGTAAAATATCACCGGCATTTTCGTACTCACTAAATGTTAATTAACGATAGAAGAAGCAAAAAAACATTTCGGTGTGGGAATGTCTCGGCCAACTTTTGTCGCTCGGTGTAAGAAAAAGCTTTTTGCTGAAAAACCGACACCCCATATGCTCCCGAACGGAAAACTAGCCGTTAAAATGCACCCTGTATGTATGTATGTGTATGTGTGTGTGTGTATATATATATATAAATATAAATAAATAAATAAATATATATATATATATATATTAGACTGGCCCAAAAAAACTTCCCGATTCGGGTTCTCACGCCTTGAAACATTACTCGATAATGACACAAAGAAGCTCGTGAAAGGAGCAGCCTGTAGGTTAATTTTAACAGGTAACTTATGCGGTTTTTTTATTCTCGATTTTATTTACACGTGATAAATTAACGTCTTCGTTTCCAATGCAAACCAATTTCGATACATATTATATATAGTAAACGGATTTATAGTCCAAGATTAAAGCCTTTGTAATCCTTCATTCTTTCTTTTCAATCTTGATCGACAAGTTTCGAAGATTTAAAAGAAAGGATGCATGATTAGAAAGGCTTTAACCTGGGATTATAAATTCGTTTGCTATTTATGATAATCACACTGATTGGTCCCGACCACTCATTGATTGTATATATCGAAAATGGTTTGCATTGGAAAAGAAAACGTTAATTTATCACGTGTAAATCAAGTGGATAATTAAAAAACCTCACGAGTCACCTGTTAGAATTAACCTACAAGCTGCTCCTTTCATGAGCTTCTTTGTTTCATTATCGAGTAATGTTTCAAGGGTTAAGAGCCCGAGTCAAGAAGTTTTTTTTGTGCAAGTTATATATATATATTTGTGCGGGTGATTAAAAAAAAATAATTTTTTTTTTCGCGTTACTCAACGGAAAATGTTACTACGTTATGAAAAAGTAATTCATACAAAATTTGAGAGGTCCAAATATTTTTTTAGGTAGTGCTCAAACGACTTTTAATTATTTTTTCTCGATTTTTCGTGCAATTTTTTTTCTTCGTCTGTTTTCTTACTCCAAAAAACACGCATACTTGCCAGACGTTCAGTGTTCTTGTTCATCAAGTGGTTGATATAATTTTCACAACCGAAGAACATTTATTGATTGTTAATGTGCAAATACAAATTGTTTATGGTAAAAATAAATATTTGACTAAAAATTGTGTATTGTTACAGAAACTATTAGATCAAGACTTACATTGGATCACGCGATAACATTTTCTGCATCGAGATAAAAAAATTGATACTCCGATAATCATGAAAACAAAAAAAAACATGAAAAGGCGTTTGAGCACTGGCTAAAAAATTGTTCAGAAGCCTCAAATTTTGGAAAACTTTCATTTTCTCAACATACTTCAATTTTCCTTTGAGAAAAAATCGATTTTTTTAAGGGGTTACCCCCACTTGCGATTTTGAAAAAATCGATTTTTTTTATGGCATTTTTTTGAAGTATAAGTATCTGAGAATATGGCTTGAAAACTTCAAGTCGATCCGAACAAAATTGACTGAGATATGAGCGTTGAAAGAGAAGAATCCGTGAATTGAAGAACTGAAATTGAAACTTTAAACGCGTTTTTCTCAAAATGGCATTTCTGAAGTCGGTGACCAAGATTACTCGAACACTAATGAACCGATCTTCTTGAAATTTTGCAGGCTTATTTAATACATAAAAATGTAGTCTTTAATCGTTCGATTTTTTTTTTTCGAAAAAAAAATGGCCGTTTTATAGCCAAAAAACGGCCGTTTTTTTTCGTTAAAATCGATCCATTAACTTTGACTGTCCGCCATTTTGTGAAAAATGAATATTTTTTAAAATCCTTCGATTAAAGACTAGTTTATACTTATATTTGACTAAATCCATCCGCATTTTTTTTCCAGATGATCCACTTCGCCGCAATGTTGGTCACCGCAAACCGTGTATATAAAAACATTATTTCATTGACGGCCATTTGCCACTAAACAATGTAATATTTTTCAATAAAAAAATTACTGAAAGTTCTTCAAGATGTGTTCTTTAAGATGGTATATTGAACGATTAAAAAAGTTTTGTAGTTTTCTTTAAAAAAATTCATGAAAAAGGCCTTTTTTGCGCTACAAGTGGGGGTAACGCGTTAAACCACCCAAATATATATATACACACACACACATATGTATGTACGTTAATCCATACGAAAAACAAAACAAGAGTAAAGAAAACAGAAAAATAACATGACACGCAAGTAATGCATTATTAGTAGTTCGAAAAAATGAACAAGAGTTACACTCCGCTATTTGGCTACATTGGCATTTGCAAAGACTTACTGATTCTTCTCATAAGATTTCCGGCAAACGACTCGGCGCTAGCGTTATCCTCGTTTCTCCCCGTGTTAAGTGTACCCTCGTTCCGCTGGTACTTAATATTTGGCACTGACAACAAGCGGGTCTTCACGCCCTTGTTTGCCTTGTATGCCGTTTTTTTCATTTCCGTGATTTTGTCGCCGTTCTCGAACAACGGGAGATCAACGGGTCTAATAACCGCGGTGACATCCTCGCCTATCGGGATTTGTGAGTTTGCCGAAGTATCGAGATCGCGTCTTGTCTCGTTATCACCGCAACAATTGTTCGCGGTCGATCCGGCCAATGGGCTCGTCACTGTCGTGCCACTCGACTCCGGACTTGATTTTTCCGTTTGCGGCGACCGACGCTGCTGCCCGGATCCTTCCGTTTCCGGTAGCTCGTACGTTCTCGATGACGTTTCCGGTGTGTCCGAAGCGTTGCAGTAGAACGTCGAGGATGATTGTTTCGGCTGTGGAGCGTTGCTCGCCTGTTTTGTGCAACGCCGTTATGTATTCTCACAGCTGATTCAAGTTGAGAAAAAGAAAAAAAAAACAACACACGCACGCACGCACACACGTATTGGTTTTTTCTCTGTTTTTATCCAATGACGATAGGATCGATCGGTTTTTCTTTATACCTTCGAGTTTTATGTTTTCTCTGAGAAAAGAAGTGCGTTATGGCGTTTTCGACGGATGGTGGGTTGTGGGCTGATGAGGAAAAGCGCGATGCAAAGAAAGAGACGTACAACGAAAGGCTCCGAATGGTCAGTCGTGATTGTTGAGACAGTGACAGCTGGACACTCTTCGAAGAGGCGCTCAATTGCAATAAACGTTCGAGCCAATCGTTGAGAGTATTTGGTCGTGGCCGATGAGTGCCATGGTCGTTTTTCATTGTGAAAATTAATCCTACGGATCTTCGATGAGCGAGCTACGTTGATTACACGGAACGAGGCGGTTTTATTGTGTTGAAGTTTGCATCGTTGGAACGCGACGAAAGTTCACCATTACATTTTAATTTTCTTGCTTTTACTGTTATAGTAGATAGTACAGTATAGTCGATCGCTAAATAAGTATCTTCAAAAATAAGTTAATAAGTTAAAAAAGTTAATTAAGTTAATAAGTTAATAAGTTAAGTTAAGTTAATAAGGTAAGTTAATAAGTTAAGTTAAGTTAATAAGGTAAGTTAATAAGTTAATTAAGTTAATTAAGTTAATAAGTTAATAAGTTAATAAGTTAATTAAGTAATAAGTTAACAAGTTAATAAGTTAAAGTTAAGTTAATAAGTTAAAAAAATAAGCTAAATAAGTATCTTCAAAAATCGTTTTTTTTTATACTGTTTTCGAAAGTACGTACATTCAGAAATATTGGATTTTGTACGGTGTAGGAATTGACGATTGAGGTTAGGTAAGAGTTTTTCATAGTATAAACGTCAAACGCGTTTTTCTCGAAAAGACGTTTTCAAAATCTAGCTCCATCGTATCTCGAAAACTAATAAAACGATTCTCTCGAAATTTGAATCACATATTGTATACACGATTCGCAACAAGATCAGTCTCGATGGTTTTATAATTTGGATTTTTACTCTTTTTTTTTGCGAAAAACTGCGAAAAACGCGTTCTTTTAAAACTTTTTTCGTTTTTCATAAAACTTTATATTCGAGGGTAAATTTGTAGCTGGTGTCATACTGAATATAATGGACTTTGATTTTTTTGTTTCAGACAAGCCGTTGCCGAGTTGTGATGGAGCTACCTAGCCCGCCTATTTTTGAGGCGTTACGTTAAACTACAGTTTTTGTACTTAAAAATGAATTAAACATTTAAAAAAATGTATTTCAAGACTATTTATCAAGCCCAATAACTTTTATATTCATCTTTTTTTTGTATCCTCAAAAAAAATTTCGCGAAAATAGCCTTTTTTCGTGACTCCAAAGTGGACTTGCCCCTTAAAATGTATGGAAGGAGTTCGGAAACATACATTTTCGTTGCGTTCCAACGATGCAAACTCCAACCTCGTGCGAGTTTTGGGCCTGAGGGTGGAAATCCTTTTAGACGACCGGAAATTAGTCATCTCTCGTGAATTTTTTTAAAGGTGATAAAATAATCGCATCGGTTTAAAATGTTCACATTATCTTATTACAACTTTCAAGTGGTCGTTTTTTTCTTTTTTAAACAAAACAAAATGAGGCCTTTGGGCGTCTTTTGAAATACTGCTCATGTTATAGTTTAAAAAGTTATTAATCGATCTGGCTGAAATTTTGGAAGGTTTCTCACTATAAGATTATTGGAAGGATATACGGTAAATATTCGGAAGTAGGGCGCCTGCTAGAATCAGGCTAATTTTTGTGTGGGTTTGTTTCGGGTTGTTTGGGTTTGTTTGAACCTTCGAAGAAAATTAGCCTGATTCTAGCAGGAGCCCCACTTCCGAATATTTACCGGATATACCTATACAGATATTAAAAAGTACAAAATTAAAAGCTAAGTAGGCTTTGTAATCAAATTTTCATATTTTCGACCATTTTCTCGACAACTTTAACCCCAAAGAAGTAATTTATTTACGCGATAACCTTAAAACTCTAGGTACATCCTTCTAATAAGGGGGCGTACATAAATTATGCAACGCAACATTTCTCAATTTTCGACACCGCCCCCCCCCCCCCCCCCCCACGTAACAGAACGGTAACGCCTGGCCTGAAACCCCCCCATTCCGTTACGTAACGGGTGCTTTATCGTCGATAGTGGGGTTTTCTTTTTTCAAAGAAATAACTAATTATGAAAGGGTCGGGTTTATACTAATTTTATGAAGTATATATTCATTTAGTTTTATACCAATTTTTATGATTAAAAATAATTAACCCCGATTTGGCGACGAAAAAAAATTCTCTTCATTGTCCCATCGATATCTTCATGAAAGGTTATCGGCAAATAAAAAGTCAACAATTTATCGATATGTAGCTATCGTTATGCGTAGCCGTTGTTTTATTTTGGTTTTTTTTTACAAAATGCCGAATGCTTTTACATTTTTTTTTCTATCTTCACGGTCCTTTTTTTGTAATCAAGCAATCTTTAAGAATAGTCATGATCAAAATTTGAAAAATCGGCTATTTTTTTAGCCGACAACTTTAGCCACGGCGATTACAAAAATGTTTTTGAACAATTGAAAATCGGTTGATAAGTTTTTGAGTATTCGCGGAGATAAGATCGAAAAAAGGAGTATCGAGAAAATCGCGATCAAAGTTTTTGTTCCTTTTTTCTTGATATAAAGTTGTTTTTTTCTAGAATATTGATACTTACATTAAAGTAACAAGTCGCGGGCGATATGACGGTTTTTCATCTTCATTATATTTCTCAAAATAATAGGAGCTTGCACTTCATCTATTTTCAACGATCAGTTTTAAATTTAAAAAACTTGAACGTGCAGAAATTTTGCTATTTCTGGTAGTTCTAAAATCGTGACGTATCGCAAAGTTCGACCCCCCCCCCCCCAACGTATGTAGACCGTAACGCCAAACCGATCCCTCCCCCAATTGGCATTTGGCCGGCATTTTGTTTTGTTCGAAAAATAAAAAAATGTTAACACTTGAAAGTTCTGATAAGATAATATCCAAATGTTAAAATGATGTGCTTATTTGATCACCTTTATTAAAATTCATGAAAAATGATGCATTTTAGGGCGTCTGAAGGGTTTTCCCCTTAAAGTATTCCTTTCGCAGCGCGCCGTATTTTTTGGGAGCATAAGGAGAGCCCTCCTGAACCTTTGGTTAAGTTAAATTGGCGATTAATAAAAATAAGTCGCAATCAATTATCGTACCCAACGATAAACTGGAAAATTTACACGCGTAAAGAGTTTATTTCAGGCATTCAGTTATTTAGTGTATAAATTATTCGGTAGAAATGTGGCCAGCGTGTCATCTCTATAAAGCGCCGTATGAATAACGATTTTTAGGGTCGTTATTTTTCGTCAAATGTTCGGTAACTCGGAATGAAATTTCACCAGTATACTGGAATGTATTTTTACTTGATTATAGACGAAAATCAGTTAATTGTTAAATATTCGGGTTCGTGAAAGGAATACCTTACGAGTAAAGAAAGGCGTCATTGAAGTTTACATCGTTGAAACGCAACGATTTAGTTCACTTTTGATTACTTTTATTATTTACGAAAAGTTTTTTGAAGATTGAGATCGCAAATCTCTCATAAGGATACGTAAAAAATTGAGAGCGATTCTCATAACCAAATTCGACAGAAAAAATATTTCGGTAATCAAAAAACCGTTGTCCGTTGCGTTCCAACGATGCAAACTTCATCGTCGTAAAGGACGTCGGTGTTATTTCGTGAACATTTCGTTAGTTCGTGAATTTCGCGATATTTCGAAATCAAAATACTTAAATATAGCAGTTATTATATATAATGTAAGTTTTTGAAGCATTATAAAATATAACTCAATGTCGTTGAAATTGAATAACATAATAAGAGAAATTTACATGTTAGACATTTAGTAATTTACATGTCATTTTTCAAATAGTTCTTCTTCAAATAGTTATTTTTCGAATAGTTATTTTTCAAATAGTTATTTTTCAAATAGTTATTTGGCAAATAATTACTTTTCAAATAGTTATTTTTTGAATAGCTATTTTTCTAATAGTTATTTTTCGCATAGTTATTTTTCAAATAGTTATTTTTCAAATAATTATTTTTCAGATAGTTATTTTTCGAATAGTTATTTTTCAAATAGTTAATTTTCGAATAGTTATTTTTCAAATAGTTATTTTTCAAATGATTATTTTTCGAATAGTTATTTTTTAAATAGTTATTTTTCAAATAGTTATTTTGCGAATAGCTATTTTTCAAATGGTCATTTTTCAAATAGTTATTTTTCAAATAGTTATTTTTCAAATAGTTATTTTTCAAATAGTTATTTCTCGAATAGTTATTTCTCAAATAGTTATTTTTCGAATGGTCATTTTTCAAATAGTTATTTTTCAAATAGTTATTTTGCGAATAGCTATTTTTCAAATGGTCATTTTTCAAACAGTCATTTTTCGAATCGTTATTTTTCAAGTAATTACTTTTCAAATACAAGACTTTTCAACAAGAAGAAATATTTTTTCGACGCCCAGACCCACGACAAGTTTTTTTCTGAAGTTCCAAATTGGGCAGTTTCTTTTCTATTATACATTCCTTTTTCAAATGCCATAGCCAGCTCGTGCACATATCGTGACCGGTAAAGCAGAGTTGAAATAAAACAATGGCAGGGTTCAACAAAAAAGAATGTTTGAACTCTTTTCTTATGTTTTTTTTTAAACGCAAAATTTAAACACAGCACTTTTTTATTTTTTAAACACGAAAAAATGTTATTTTCCGCCTGGCCGGCCCACAAAATATCGGAATACGAATGAAATTCTTCATTCGAAGAAGCCCATTCGCATTCATTGGAGGTCGAAGAATCGTCGATGCGCATTCTTATATTAATATTCGAGAAACTTAAACAACAATTGTGTAAAAATCATTGCCTCGAAAAAAACGACGTACTGGGCGCTCGTAACGAGTCGGAGGATCCTCAAAGAGCACTGACATTGCGAATGTTAGTTCTACGCGCTGGCGATACATGCATTGTACCAAATAAAGGAAGAAACATAATTGTAGCTCGTTCGACGAAGGTTCGTAGAACGAATTTTGCGTAATGCACTACTTCTCGTACATGACTACGACGCGCATTTCCCTAATGGACGATGCATACGCTACGGCGCATACCAACGGCAAACCCTTACGGTTGTAACAAAAGCTTTTTATGATTGTGCAAACGCCGAGTCCAAGAAGCCCATTCGATTCGAAACAAATATTCACGCTTGTATGCCTAGGAGGTTTTTTTTTTTTCTTCTTCTTCTTCTTCGTAATTAACAATACAAACTTTAGCGTGTATATCTCTCTATGGTGTCAGTCGATCGATAAAACTTGGCGGAAACAATTTCGAAATAATTAAGGGGTGTACCTTCAGGCGAGAAAAAAAAATTTGCTGACCTTCGTCATTTAAAAAAAAAAAAAGACCTTCACCATTTCGTTGGGTTCTCTTTCAGACTAATTTTTGACGATTTTTTTAAATTAATAAAATTGCAGATTATTAATCTTTGCTATTATTCATTATTAATGTATTATTCAATTTTTGAAGATTAAAAAGACTTTTTCACCATTCGTTGGTTTTTTTTTCAGTTTGATTTTTGGCGATTTTTGAAGATTATTAATCTTCGTTGTTATTAATTATTAATTTATTAATGCGGTTTTAAAAATTAAAAAGATTTCTTCACCATACGTTGGTTTTTTTTCAGATTCATTTTTGGAGATTTTAAAATATTTTTGAAGATGAATGATTTTTAAGATGATTAATCTTCATTATTATCAATTTATTATTCATTAATCCGTTTTTAAAGATTAATAAAAAGCAATCGCATGTAACAGCCAAAAGTAGTAATAAAACATACCCGAAGTGTAAAAAATGATGAAGAAATTTTTCCTTGAAAAAAAAACATGAAAATCAGCAATTTTGTCCTTGCCTGAAGGTACCTCCCCCCTTAAGAAGGCTCCAGTGGTCCACCGATGAAATTTGAAGGATCCTGATTTTTTTGTCGTAGATACGTCCAATAAGTGGTCATTTTCGACGTTTTTATAAGTTCCACTGCATCGTATCCGAGAGGAAAAAAATATGCAATTCTTACAAGGAACATCCCTCAGGTGACACCCTTCGATTTTGTTGAAATTTGGATATGTTATAAAGCACCGAAAAGTAAGCGATACGTATTTTTTTTTATCGGCGGAAAAACGGTTTTAAGGGGTGAAACGCGCCCTCGAAAATAGGGGTGTTTTTCGTTTTTCGTCGATAATGGTATCGTTCTCATCTCCAATGTATAGTACACGAAAAAATAAACATTGTTGCAATTTGAATTTTTTTTATATCTCATACCGTTAAAACGTTATCGACGAAAAACGAAAAAACATCCCCATTTTCGAGGGTGCGTTTCACCCCTCAAAACGGTTTTTCCGCCTATAAAAAAAAATACGTGTCTCAAAATTTTTGATGCTCTATCACATATATGAGTTTCAACAAAATCGGAGGCGGACACCTGAGGGATGTTCCTTGTTGGTGAAAATGACGAATACCCGTTCATCGCTGCAGGCAACTGAAATCTAAGAAGAAGGTCCAACATGTGGTGCAGGTATCGCAGGTTGAAGGTAAACTTATTATTACAATGATAGAACCGCTAGTAAAACTTTCAAAGCATTTTTCTCGAAAGGATGTTTTTCAAAACGGTGTACATGATTTCTCGTCATCTAATGAACGGATTGACTTCAAATTTGATGCACTTTTTCGGGATAATTGTAGTCTAGTCTTGACCGACGTTTTTCTTCTCAACCCATTATTTTCATTAATCATCAACAATAATGTAATTTTCCCTCGAAAAATCGAAAAATTAAAAAATGCTTCTCTAATTATTGAAATACGATTAAAAAAAAAGCTCGGTCAAGTCGTGTAGCTCAGTCTTGGTCGTTACCTATTTGAGGAAAAAAAACTCGTTTTTTTGTCCAGACGATACGGGCGGCCAAAATCAAGTGCACCGTTGGAGCCCTTCGCGTTCAAAGGGCCTTTACTCGATTATTTTTAACTTCTTTAATTATTACTATTTTTAATTATATTTGGTACACAGCTTTGTTAATGTATATTCAAATAAATGTCGAAACGACTTTTCAATCATTTTACTTATTCCGTCAAAATATTTTTCAAATATTTTTTGTATTACGTTCTTCAAACGTTGTATGGGAGCTTGAAGGAAACTTGGAAGTTGAATGTCCATCGGTATAATGGATCTACGTATAAAAAATATCAGTATCCTTTAAATATTGATAGGTGAATCGCTCGACCCTCCTGAAGGCCTCGACTAGTACGCTGCAACTATCTCAACGATTGAAAAGAACGAAAAAAGCGCTCAGATGCGTGACGGCGAGCCACGCATTAACGTAGGGTTCCGTAGCACGTTGGGTGAGTGCGTCATCGTAATATTCATCTGGAATTTGGAACTCCATTGCTTTCGAGAAGTTTGTTAGCTATCTGATATTCTACATGTAGCCGATAATCATTACCACTTGACTAGAATTATTTTCTTTTCGAGCTGTCAAAAATATGGCAGATCCAGCGCTGGCGCGTTGAAAATCGTTTTTCTTGGCTTATTTTTCAACCAATTATTTTATAGTGACCGCAATAAGTTCAATAGAAAGTACTCATTAACTTTGTAACTTTGTAACAAACAGTTATGAAAGAAAAGTTGTAATTTTTTACCAAAAATTGTAACTTTTCAACGAAAAGTTGTAAATATTTAACGAAAAATTGTAACTTTTTAACAAAACGTAACTTTTTAACGACAAGTTATAACTTTTTAACAACAAATTGTATCTTTTTAACAAAGTCTTTTTACCAAAAAGTTGTAACTTTTTAACAAAAAACTGTAATTTTGAAAAAAAATTGTAAGATTTTAACAAAAAGTTGTAACTTTTTAACGAAAATTGTAATCTTTTAACAAAAAATTGTAACTTTTTAACAAAAAAATGTCACCTTTTTAACAACAAGGTGTAACTTTTTAACAACAAGGTGTAACTTTTTAACGAAAATTGTAATTTTTCGACGAAAAATTGTTACTGTTTAATGAGAAGCTGTAACTTTTTAACAAAAAATTGTAACTTTTCAACAAAAAATTGTAACTTTTTAACAAAAAGTTGTAACTTTGAAGAAAAAGCTGTAACATTGAAGAAAAAGTTGGAACTTTTTAACAAAACGTTGTAACTTTGTAACAAACAGTTATGAAAGAAAAGTTGTAATTTTTTACCAAAAATTGTAGCTTTTTAACGAAAAGTTGTCAATTTTTAACGAAAAATTGTAACTTTTTAACAAAACGTAACTTTTTAACAAAGCAACTTTTTAACGACAAGTTATAACTTTTTAACAACAAATTGTATCTTTTTAACAAAGTCTTTTTACCAAAAAGTTGTAACTTTTTAACAAAAATTGTAAGAGTTTAACAAACCGTTGTAACTTATTAACGAAAATTGTAACCTTTTAACAAAAAATTGTAACTTTTTAACAAAAAAATGTCACGTTTTTAACAACAAGGTGTAACTTTTTAGCGAAAATTGTAATTTTTCGACGAAAAATTGTTACTGTTTAATGAGAAGTTGTAACTTTTTAACAAAAAATTGTCACTTTGCAACAAAAAATTGTAACTTTTTAACAAAAAGTTGTAACTTTTAACAAAAAGTTGTAACTTTTAACAAAAAGTTGTAACTTTTTACAAAAAGTTGTAACTTTTAACAAAAAGTTGTAACTTTTAACAAAAAGTTGTAACTTTTAACAAAAAGTTGTAACTTTTAACAAACGTTGTAACTTGTAACGAAAATTGTAACTTTTGAACAAAAAAGTTTCACTCTCTAACAAGAAGTTGTAGCTTTTTAACAAAAAGTTGTACCTTTTTAACAAAAAGTTGTAACTTTTTAACAAAAAGTTGTAATTTTTTAACAAAACGTTGTAACTTTGTAACAAAAACGTTGTAACTTTGTAACAAACCGTCGTAACTTTTTAAAAAAAGGTTGCAACTTTGTAACAAAACGTTGTAATTTTTTAACAAAAGGTTGCAACTTTTTAACAAAACGTTGTAACTTTGTAACAAAAAGTTGTAACTTTTTAACGAAAAATCCAACTTTTACGAAAAATTGTAACTTTTTTAACAAAGTTACAATAAAGTTTAACTTAAGAAAAAGTTACAACTTTTTAACAAAAGGTTGTAACTTTTTGACAAAAAATTGTAACTTTTTAACGAAAAGTTACAAAGGACACAACGGAATTACAATGGTCCCTAGTGACTGCGGAACCCTGAGAAATAAAGAACAGACAAAAAAACGTAAAATTAGACGTCACAAGCACGCATTCTTTAGATCAACGCAAATCATGCGGAAAGAAAATTCTTGTGCACCCTTAGCGTTAGTATTAAGTCGTAGTAGTAGTCTGTAGCAGCAGCAGCAGCAGCAGCAGCAGCAGCAGTAGTAGTAGTAGTAGTGACAGTAGTTACAGACACAACGTCGTAAGCTCGTTTGTCCGTCATTGAATTTTCTCGAACGTCACATATTTTTCAAGCTTCCGTATGTGCTCGGTTTGGTATTTTCTGTTTGTTTCTAATCTCTCGACATAAAATCATACAAGTACCCCATTGTTGGACGAAGAGGAGGCCGAAGGTGTGAAGGTATTCTTGATTTTCAGATCAACTCTGGTGAGTTGTCTCTTGAACTGTCTCTTCCACGGTGAGGTCTTACGTGCGATCTCCGTGTCGTCTTGACTCGTCATTTGATAGCCACTTTTACGATTCTGCTCCCTCGTGGAATCATCGTTGCCGCTCTCGCGATTATCGTTCGTGCCGAATGGCGTGTCCGCCTCGCTCGGGGCTGTTTGCTGATTTTGCGAAATTTGCTGATGCTGCTGATTGGACGGTGGTGGCTTGTTATCCCCTAACGTCGCTAACAAAGACTCGCTTTCTGCCGTCGTGTCTCGCTGTATCTGGCTGATCTGGCATTTTTACAGTACACACAGATAGGTGCGCACAGTCAATCAGTTCAAAGTGTGCGTGTGTATGGGGCTGAGACATGGCATAGGTCAGTCATATACAAACATGTGTCAATTTCCTATAAAACCAAAAATCTACGCTTCCTTTCTCGCTGGTTTTTTTTGCTCTTTATTCTCGATCGAATTTCGGACTCTAACTTTTCGGTACGTGACATCAAATATTCCGTGTCACGCTTGACTTCCTTCTCTCCCTCCTTTTTAATCCTATTTTATTTTTACTCCTTTTCCAATGAGGAAATCACAATCACATGGTCACTTGTCACTTCCCGACGTGTTTCTGCGGCCGGTATTACGATATCCGTGGCCCCTGACTCCGATCACGCAATATTCACATTTGACCAAAAATAAGACTTTTTCGGAGAGTGGTGAAAATAAAAATTCGACCATTAAGGGGGTGAAACGGGTATTTTAAGGTTTACACGAGACAACGTGAATATTTTAGGTCGGATTTACTTGAAACTTGGTATAAATATACTCCGATACAAATGATTAAACGTGTATTTGTTTGGTGTATTTATGCCAAGCCAAACGGAACACAGTTAAGGGGTTGAAAGGACTACTCGACTGTCCACACGCGCCGAACAGCGAGGAAAACGTATTGTGTTGGATATAAAATCAATTTGGTAAGTTTCAAGTAAATCTGTGTGAAAAAATATGTTTTACCTCATACAAACGTTAACACTCCCGTTTAACCCCCTTAAAGGTCAAATTTCGGAAATTGCTGAAATACGTGTTCAATTATTTATATTCTAGTGCATTTGTGCAAAGTTTCAAGTAAATCTGACAAAAAACGTATGTTGTCTCGTACAAACTTTAACACTCCCGTTTAACCCCCTTAAAGGTTAAATTTTGGAAATTGCTGAAATACGTGTTCAATTATTTACATTTTAGTGCATTTGTGCAAAGTTTCGAGTAAATCTGAAACAAAAATATGTTGTCTCGTACAAACTTTACACCCCCGTTTAACCCTCTTAAGGGTCGAATTTTCGAAAATGCTGAAATACGTGTTCAGTTATTTGTGTTGCAGAGTATTTACGCCAAGTTTCAAGCAAATCTGACAATAAAGTATGTTGTCTCGTACAAACTTTGAAACGCCTGTTTCACCCCCTCAAGGGTCGAATTTCGATTCTTACCACTCTCGAGAAAGTCTTATTTCGGGTGAAACACGAAGGCTGCGCGGTCAGAATTAGGGGTCACGGATACCGCGATATCCCCATTTTGCGCAATCGCCATTTCTCAAATGTTACCTGTCAGCGCGACGCGACATTGCTCGAAGAAGAGTGCAGACAACTCGTTCCGCAAGAACGAGGAACGCGTGCTCGTTGTTTGCCGTGCCTGAGCTATTTTTTCGACCCAAGTCGCTCACGTAAATGATTTTTGTGGGAGCGAAAAAAAACGGAGCCTAAAGTGTGTATCTATTCGACGAATCTGTCGAGGAAATTCCGCAAAACGCGACCTACACTCTTAGAGGGTGTCTACTTCGTACCTATTTCTAATAACCCCGAGATACACCATTAGGCGCATTTATTTTCCGCCTACTTCGTCGTCGGGTCTGGAACTCCGCGGGACGGCCCTGTTTTCACCTTTATTCGCGCTATGAATAATTGGCGAAAGAAAATTAACGATACCTCAACGATTCACTACAAATATAGACAAATTACAGCGAGGCATCCATTAAAGGAAAAACATGCGATGAAACATTCAAAAGAGGTGCCGGAAATGGAGATACATGTTTTTTCTATCGATTCTTCCATACGTCGCACTCCGAAATGGGCACGTTGAATTATTCAAAAAATATTGATCACTCCGCTAACGCCTCCTCCGAACGTTATTATTTTCGAAGTTTCAATAAAATTCAACTCACTCCCGACGAGTTTATTATTCAAATTCCTCGTTTTTTCAAACTACTTTTTTAGTTTATCATTTTTATATTCACAGAAACGAACGAGCCATTTTGAAAAACGATTCCCATTGCGAAGAAGAACAAAGCGAAATAATGGTACAAAGGCTTACACGAGACAATCAGATATCAATAGCAATGCAAATGATAATTAGCCACGACCATGCAGTGATGCTAAAAAAATTCCTGTTTTTGTCACCTTTTACCATCGTCGATGTTCTCGCTGTAAATTTATTTGTCTAACGTGGAAAATGCATTCAGTGTTAAAACATTTGTCATTTGTCATTTTCTATCTGTATCGTATGCGTCGCGGGTTTATTAAAGAAAATACTCGTTTGAGGGAATTTTTCTTTTCAACGTTTGAAAGGTGATAATGCCACACGGAATCGCGTTATCCGTAAGTTCGAGGTTTTTAGTTTTTTATTTTATTTTAGCGAGTAATATGAACGTGTTATTGGTCCATTCTCATCTCCCGCTCGCACCAGCGACTTTAATATCGTATGAACGCGGCCCCTTTTTCTTTTTCTTTTCTAGGTCGAGATTTTTTCACCCAGATTTTTCGAATCTGGGCTATGCATTATATGTATTGATGGTGTGTCTATATAGATATATTTATGTATAAACTTTTTGTATATATAAAATATTTTATATATCAAATATATATATAAACAATTTTTTAGTCAGTGCTCAAACGCCTTTTTCATGTTTTTCCTTTCATGATTATCGGAGTATTAATTTTTTTTTATCTCGTTGCAGAAAATGTTAGTACGTGATCCAATGTGAGTCTTCATTTAATTTTTTCCGTAACAATACACAATTTTTATTTAAATATTTTTTTTTACCATAAACAATTTGTATTTGCATATTAAGAATCAATATATGTAATCCGGTTGTGAAAACTATATCAACCACTCGATGAACAAGAGCACGGTGCTTACATCACTGTACGTCTAACAAGTATGTGCGTTTTTTTGGAATAATATGTTGTTTTGGAGTGAGAAAACAGAGGAAGAAAAAAAATTGACGAAAAATGGAGAAAAAAAATTAAAAGTCGTTCGAGCACTACCTAAAAAAATGTTTGGACCTCTGAAATTTTGTGCGAATTACTTTCTCATAACGTAGTAACATATTCCGTTGAGTGCCGCAAAAAAAAATTCTTTTTTTTTATTTTTTGATTTGTAATAATACACAATTTTTATTTAAATATTTTTTGTTTTACCATAAACAATTTGTATTTGCAGATTAAGAATCAATATATGTAATTCGGTTGTGAAAATTCTATCAACCACTTGATGAACAAGAACACGGTGTTTACGTCACTGAACGTCTACCAAGCGTGCGCGTTTTTTTGGAATAATATGTTATTTTGGAGTAAGAAAACAGAGGAAGAAAAAAAATTGACGAAAAATGGAGAAAAAAAATTAAAAGTCGTTCGAGCACTACCTAAAAAAATGTTTTGACCTCTGAAATTTTGTATGAATTATTTTCTCATAACGTAGTAACATATTCCGTTGAGTACCGGGAAAAAAACATTCTTTTTTAACAATTAAAACCCTTATCTATGTGTGCGTGCGTGCGTGCGCGCGTGTGTGTGTGTGTGTCCATTATTGGACGAAAAGAAATGAAAAAAGCGAGTGCAGCGTACAAAGCTCGTTGAACGTATGATTGCGTGTGTCTTTGTGAGCTTACGAGACGTTACGTTTCGGTGTGGCTATATTTCACATAGCGATCATACAAAAAGGCATGTACTAAAAAAAATCGTCAATTTTTTTCCATTACCGAACAATGTGGCGAGATATTTTTTGTCCCCAAAATTCATCAGGCTCGACTAACGTATTCCTCTGTCCTCCGCGAGTCTTGAATTCGCGTACCGAGAGTGCCTATTGGTGTATTTGTCGTGTAAAACATAGCTTCGAGCACGATGCTTCTAGACACAGAGGCAAACACCCCTAAAGGCTGTCGTACGTTATCTCTAGCAGTGCATTCGCGTTCGTTGCGCTTTGCTCGAAAATAATTCGTTCCTTGCAATAATCTCGTTTGTTCTGTTCGGAGCAAATCCGTCAAGAGTGACGTGCAAGCTCGGCAATCTGCTTTCGCGTCGTTAGCGACTAGCGAGAAAAAAGAACCGTCCGAACGAAAGTTCGACAGCGTGAGTTTTTCAGCGCACATCCTACCGCCGCATGCAACGAAGCTGCGTGTGCACAAAATTCAAGCGACAATGGAAGCACGGAAAACACGCTTTGCCCAATTCCACTCGGAGCGATGAATCTTCAAACCCAGCCATATTTCTTTTTTTTTTTTCGCAGCGAGAAAACAAAAATGTAACCGATGACCATTCGTTCTCATTCGCGTGTATCGAATTGTACGGCCAGCCGATAACGATGTGCGACGATGAAAAATAATCGGGAATGCTGGGAGAGTGCGCCGAAATTTCGCAAATCAATGAAACAGCGAGGTGTCCCTTTCGACATGGAAAATGACAAGTGTAACCAGTAGTTGTCGATTACTTTCTCATGCGGCGATTCGCGGAAAGCAAGATCCCGTTGAAACGCCGGACGAGTTTTTTTTTCTCTTTTTCTCGTTGCCCGCAGTTTGTCGATAAATGTAATTTCACAGTGGCGAACGAAGTCTCGTTTGGCAATATCCTGGTTGTTTTTTCTCGGCTCAGCTTCGAAGCACGCGCGGACCAATTGTGTGGCGTCTCAATACTCTCGTTGAGTTACGTTCTACCGTGGCTGATCTTGCGTCTCTTCTAGAATGCTATTCGCCCGTCTACGTTTTGTCAACATCCAACGGCACGTGACTAAGGCTGTTCTAACGTTCTACGGTATCTAGACACCAGTTTTGTTTTTTTTAAAGCTCCTATTCGTATTTTTTTTCGTTCGTATCGTAATTCCTAGGTGACCTAGGGCCATGACGTGACGGGAAACAAACTCGACGATAACGCTGTATCAACGAACATTTCGAGATGTCTGAGAAAAATAAAATCAGCGACTGTCCGAAGTTGTGGATATATATATATATATATATACATCCATATATTTCGAACAATGTATGAATGTATATATATATATATATGTATGTATGTATCGATGTATCAATATTGAAAGGTCAAACACGGACTAGCAAAGAGGGATAATACAGAGAAAGGTGATATATATATGTATATATATAATTGAAGCCCCCACGAGTCGAATGATGGAAAATTTACCTGATCTATGCTCGGGCTTCTCGCCTTGTCGTCGTTCTCGCGTCTTGCGTCGTCTTGCTTCTTCGGACTCCTCAGCGCACGCTGATACGGATCCGTGGAACTTCCCAAATCTCCGTTGCTCATCACGAGGACCGTCACTTTTTGTACAATATCCACAATAACTAGACCGGATTCATTTCCATAAGCTAATCTGGAGTGAGATAAAAGCGTGGTATCGGTTTTTAGAACGAATCTTCTTCCATATTTGCATGACATACGGTGATTCGTGCGCATGCGCGTTGGTGTTCAACACGGAGAGAATTAAATGTTAAAAATTACCGTGCATTAACGGCAACCACATGACAACCCTGGAACTTCGCTTATTATTACTGAGTAAAGCACAGATTTTCACGAGAATAAAATAACATTTCGTCTTCGGATAGAACATTTTACCAGATTTTCTAGTAAATTTCGATGTGTAACAAAATACGCAGTTAAATTTAAAAAATATATAATATCAGCGAAATTTTACCGTGCATTTTTTTATTTTGTGCCTTTCAAGAATGTCTATAAAAAAGTATCGTCTTAACAACAGATATTTCAAGATTCATTATAAAATTTAACCCCTAGCGGCCACACGTGGCAACTAGTTACCCCAGGCTCGGAAAAAGTGAAATTAGAGGTCTAAAAGCTTCGAAATTGATACAAGTAACGACATCTGCCGGTAGTAGACAAGTGTGAGATGTGGCTCCGTTACATAGGAAGCCGAAAAAACGAATTATTATGTTTTTCTCACTTGTCACCACATTGAAATATGTCACGGTAATTTTTACCGTGAGATTCACGACAAAAATGACTTTTTAATTCTCTCCGTGTGTAACGGAAAAAAGTGTCACGTGAACTCACAGGCCATAGGATGAATTTAAGCTGAGCGCCGTTATATTTTCAGTTTCGCCGTTAGCCCCTGACGTCAAACAAATTAATGTCGCTTGGAAGCCCGCTGCTCTCTTTTGCAAACCCCCACGGACCTTCAACGGATGGTTACTCTCGTTCGGATGATTTTTCGATTCCTCAGTTCCCGGAATACACGGCTGACAGTCGCGATCGGGCGAGCCGTCCCCCTCCTTCCCGCCGTCCGACGTTATTGACACGTCGAGGGTCTGAAATTTTTGGGTTTGAGATAAAGTACACGAGAGAGCAGTAGAGATGCATGATAAAGGATCAAAAGCAAGGGCTGGGAAAAGCATTTGTTCCCCCGTATATCAATAATGTACGACCGGTCGGAGATTAATTTGCCTTTGTAATTAGAAAATGCATTGAACGTTGAAATCAACGTGGTTATCGTCGTCAATCGATTTTTCCAAAGTGGTATAAGTGGTGAAATGTTTTGAAGTAACCATAATGGATATGTGTAGTCATGAAAGATGTTGTTTGATATAAATAAAGCTTCTTAAGGAGGCACGATCATTACTACGAATACAACTTTCGGATTTGAAATTTTATACGATTTTGCAAACAACAATTTACGGAGTTTTATCGTTTATCACGTATCAATAATATGTATAATTAGATTCTGCCTATCGTGTTAATTCCGCTGAGGTAATTCAAGCCTATTTTGATAGGCTTCCGGCTGACTTTTTTTTGTCTCGTTAGTCCGTTTTTGTGGTGGACACGTTAATATTAATATCACGAAGATTACTACAGAATCGTTGACAATCTGATTTTTCAGTTTTATCTGTTCACGTGCAATAAATTCATCATTCACCACAACATTTGGCACCCTGTAAAGGATGATACGAATAATCAACATAAGCAAACATCAATCAGAGCAGCTGTGGGTAAAATAAATTTAGACTCTTTTTTGACCCCGTGGAAGTGATCGTACCTCCTTAAGTACCTAAAACAATGTCGATATGTTATTTCTTTTTAAATTGCCGCGCAAACGTTACACCGTCTCATCTCAGAACGCGTGACGTCATATCGGTGTAAACAAACGACAAGCTAACCTCGAAATCGAGTGCGAGGTGTTGTTTTTTTTACGTTTTCGTGAAGTTTGCGGCTCCTGGTTGAATATAAATGTTATTTTTTTTTTGCCGCGCAAACGTTACACCGCGTAATCTTAAAACGCGTGACGTCATATGTGTGTAAACAAACGACAAGCTAACCTCGAAATCGAGAGCGAGGTGGTGTTTCTTTACGATTTTGTGAAGTTTCGGGTTCCTGGTCAGATCTTAATGTTATTTTTTTCATTGCCGCGCAAACGATACTCCGCGTCATCTGACAACGCGTGACATCATATGTGTGTAAACAAACGACAAGCTAGCCTCGAAATCGAGTGCACGGTGTTGTTCTCTACGGGTTCGTGGAGGTTGGGGCTCTTGGCTAAATCCTGGTGTTTGTAAAACGTAAACAGTAGACGAAAACGCAAACAAAAGGGTAAAATGCCCGCATGGAAACGTTTGTTTATAGACGAATGACGTCATACACTGCGATTGGTGTTTCGTTAGAATTGAAGAACAGATTAAAAATATTTGAATGATCAGATTTCATTTGTTGATTTAATAATGTAAATCATTATTATTTAACGAAAATGTTGATCGAATGATCGTTTTAATTATATAAAGATTCATTATTCCAACTACATTTTGTATTTTTTTTTTTCGTGTATGTTCATATCCTGTTCACTTCACTCTGGCACAAATATCTAATTTTTTTCACGAAACCGCTTTCGCGAAAAACATTCGACATCTGTTTTTTCCACCAAGAAACAATACGCCAAAAAACGGCCCTCGCTCATTTGGCCGTTCGAATTGGATACCCATAAGAACCGGAGATCGATGTGGACAAACGCAATGAAAAAATGTCAATATCGAAGGAGGCGCTTCGAAAAAGTCTGTTTGCCTAGAGTAGAGTAACATTGTCAAATTTTCAAAAGAACATCGTCGCTCAATCGACCGAATCGCGTCCACAGGCGGAGCAGTCTCAATCACAGATTCATACCGAATCCTGAATATGCAACGAGGCAGAAGAGAAACGGGGATACATGAATGCTGACGAGTTTTGCGCTTCGCGTGGCTGCTTCCGGTCGAACTCACCACAACTTCCGATGTGCTCTCGACCTTCTTGAATTTGAATAAAACAACGTGTCGACCGGCACCGGCGATGGCCAACTTTCGACTTTCCGGGCACAGGAACATCAGCTGCACAGCGAGGGGATCCTCTTCCGTCTCTATGCTGCGAGTTCGGCTCTTCTCGAACAGCTTCGCCGTCTTTAATTTGTAAAGTACTTGAAGCGAGCCGGCCGATGCGTCCCAGAATTTGATGCTGCCGTCGGAGTGTCTGCGAAATTACGTGGCAAAGCCCAGTATGCAGTGAAGTACTTTCGCGAGGGGAAGAAAAGATGATCGATTAGAGGAAGAAAAATAGACGACAAAGAAAAAGCTACTAACCCGGTGAGAATGATTTCATTGTAACTGCTGGAATTTGGACTCCACTCGCCGCCCGAGATCGGCCATTCCTTTTCGCTGAAGCCAGTTTTCTTTTGTGACTTCGAGCCGACCGAGTAGAACGCAGGTACGAGATCCGATGGGCAGTCCGCGAAATATGCGCAACAAGTCACCGCGGACTCGTGCAAATCCATCGGGTATGGATTCTCGAAGCATGGAAATCCTGGTGTCAGCAAGTCTATGACGACTAGATCGTTCTGCAGCAACACTACGACGGCGTAAGGATCCTGAAAGTCTGAACATTTTTTCTCTCTCGGTTTTACGGATCTGTATTCCGCACAGCGATAATTCCCTTCAACCCTTCGACTGCACGCTGGGCCGTTTTGACCTCATTTTTTTTTTTCAACTGCCTGTATCGCACAACGGAGCGATCTATTCGGCCGCAGGGCGGCGCTCGAATGTTCCCCCACGCCTACTCCGTAGGTGGACACTCGGCCACCATCCTACATCACGCCCGTGTACTGAGGACAGCTGTCGAAAAAGGACCTGGGGTCGAAACGACCCCGGTTGTGCACTAGTGTGGTGAAAGTGAAATTTGGTGTTTCATCGCTACGTGTAAGCGAGTTACGATAGAAAATGCTCATGGATGTTTTTTATTTTGCACTACTAGGGTAAATGATGTATTTAGAACGCCGATCGTAAAACCAATCGCAAGCGTCCGTTACGCAGGAGGGCTATGTCGAGGGGCCGTTCACTATCAAATGAGGTGCGGAAGAGATTTCTCTGTGAAGTCGATTTCATATGATTTTTGTGATTTCATAAATGATTCGAGCTATTTTTAAAGTCATGTGATTTCACGTAATTTCAGTTGACTTCGATTGATTTCATTCGAATTCATCAACTCGGTTTCAGGCGATTGCTGAAATCATTGGAGGGAGAAAAAAAGTCCTAAAATGGTTAAATTTCTTTTTCATTGACTAATCTTGTGACTCACATTTGAATTAAGAATTTTTTAAAATGAAAAATGTGATTAAGAAAGACACAGATATAGATATTAAAAGAAATGTTTATTTTTTTTCATACATAGTAATGTCAATTGACTTGTGTATTGACTGTATGAACTGGCGAATTTTTTAAATGAAAAATGTGATTAAATAATCCACAGATATAGATATTAAAAGGAACGTTAAATTTTTTTCATACAGAGTCATGTCAATTGACTTGTCAATTGACTGTATGAACTGGCGAGGGCACTGGCGTTGGGCCGCAGACTAACCGCTCGAACGCACGGACAATGGACTATGCTATGAAAAATCATAATAAAATTTCTTTGTTTCGAGAATCCGATGATTTCTAGCGATTTCCTGGATTAAGTAATTTCATGCTGATTTCAGACGACTTCAAAAAATTAAAACCCGATTTCAGGGGATTTTAACCACATTCGGATAACGTTGATTTAGTAAGAGGATTCGCGATTTCAGGCGATTTCTTGTGATTTTGCATTCGATTTCGGACAGAAGTGCTTCAATGATTTCACACGTGAATAGCCCCTCGGGCTATGTGCAACGAGCACCGAATGTACTTATGCGTCGATTGCGGTAAATGTGAATAATAATGAGTCATCGAAGTCAAAGAAATACGGAAAATATACGTTTTCAACAATCAATCTGCCGAAGGAGTCTATTTTGTCCCTTTTACACTATCCCGAAAATGCTCAAATTCAAACCTCCGAATAAATATATTAGGCGTTAGAATTAATTCGTAGCGTTTTACAAGAGATGGCGCACGTAGTACAGTATTTCGTTGTTACCGACGGTAATGTATTCATCGTGAAACAGCTATCATTGAATGTCATTCGCTGTACATAACCTCTTTTTGAATCGTAAATAACAACACTTAATAATTTATTGGATACGTCAAAACATTTGTGCCGAATAAAGTGATTTCGCGGGGAGTTTTACTTCATTACTTTAATATGAACAAAAGTGCTGCTGAAGCTCATCGTATTTTAGTGGAAGTGTATGGTGAACATGGTGTAGCTGAGCAAACGTGTCGGAAGTGGTTTCCACGTTTTGAAGCTGGCGATTTCGACTTGGATGACAGGGAGCGACCTGGCCAGCCGAAAAAATTTGAGATAACGAGTTGGAGGCACTGCTCAATGAAGACTCATCTCGAACACTTCAAGAATTGTCTACTTCATCGGGAGTTGACTTATCACCGGTAAGAAAACGTCTTAAAACGTTGGGCATGATCCAGAAGGAAGGACATTGGGTCCCATATGAGTTGAAACCAAGGGACATTGAGAGGCGTCTTTTGACATGTGAACTTTAACGGGAGAAAGGAAAAGATTGTTTGCATCGAATTGTCACTGGTGATGAAAAATGGATCCATTACGACAGACCGAAGCGCAGAAAGTTATAGGTTAAGCTCGGTCAACCACCAACATCAGTGGCAAAGCCAAATATCCATGGGTCTAAGCTCCTGCTCTGTTTTTGGTGAGACCAGAGGGGTGTGATTTATTATGAACTGCTGAAACCGAAGGAAAGACACGACAAAGTCATTTTGCTGCACGACAATGCTCGTCCGCACGTCGCGAAACCGGTACCAACATATTTGGAAGCACTTAAGGCAGGATTCTACTTTGAAACTTTGAAAGGCCAAATTGGATGAAAACACCCACCTGGAACACGTCGAAGGCATATTATATGGCCCAGGCATCGCTGATTGAGGGTAAGATAATTTTTTCTACGATTTATCACTCACCAAAACTTTAAACGCGTTTTTCTCGAAACGACATTTTCAAGTACCGTGGTTGTGATAACTCAAAAAGTACTGAACCGATCCTTATGAAATTTGGAACACATATTCTATATGTGTGTACCAACCGACCTAACTACAATTAACTTAAAATTTTGATTAGAACTATTTTTTTATTGCAAAAAAAGACCCAAAAAAAACGCATTTTTTTTTTTCGTATTTTAGCCGCCATTTTGCTAATTTTGCACGTATATAAAATATTCTAGTTAGGTCGGTTCCTGAAGACATACTGAACATGAAACTGTTTGATTTTTTTGTTTCAGACCATCCGTCGGGAAGATTTCACGACCACGGCAACGGTACCTGCTTTTCGAAGCGTTGGCTTTAAACATATTTTACGTGTACAAAAAATGAATAAAATACATTAAAATTTTTTTTTTAATGTACTTTAAGAGTGTATTTATTGAACAGTTTAAACCCCATATCGATATCTTTAATAGTATTCTCAGAAAAAATTCACGAAAATAGCGTTTTTTTCATGGTTTCAAAGTAGAATCCTGCCTTAAATAGGAAGCCCTACTCCACCCGCCGTATTCTCCAGATATCGCTCCTTCTGGTTACCATTTGTTTCGTTCGATGGCTATAGCCTGTCCGAGCAGAAATTCACTTCTTACGAAGACTGTCAAAAATGGGTCGATTCGTGGATTGCATTTAAAAACGAGGCGTTCTTCCGACACGGTATTCGTACCCTGCCCGAAAGATGGTCAAAAGTAGTAGAAAGCGATGGGCAATACCTTCATTACTGTACTTTTTTATTTTCATTCAAGACAAATATTTTTTTTCATTAAAAAAACGCTACAAATTAATTCCAAGGCCTAATACTTTTTGGAAAGGCAGTTCCCTTTAAAAACCTCATAAGACGTTTTTTTTTAAATATTTTGAAGAAATAAATTATGATCTTTTTCGTGTGAGTTAGTATTTTCTATTTTTCGTAAACAATAAATGTTTAGGCACAAAATAAGGATCATTGACTACAAAAACGCGTCTGCAAAAAAAATGCAGATTCAGCGAATTAAAATGATCTGAAGAACGTCTGGGGTCAGATTGACCCCACGTGTAACTTTGTTTTTCGTAAAAAATAAATTTTGAGGCATAAAATAAGGATCGTTGACTACAAAAAACGCGTCTGCCAAAAAAAATGCATATTTACCGAAATACAACGACGTGAAAAACGTCTGGGGTCAGATTGACCCCATGTGCAACTTTGTTTTTCGTAAAAAATAAATTTTGAGGCATAAAATAAGGATCATTGACTACAAAAAACGCGTCTGCCAAAAAAATGCAGATTCACCGAATTAAAATGATCTGAAGAACGTCTGGGGTCAGATTGACCCCACGTGTAACTTTGTTTTTCGTAAAAAATAAATTTTGAGGCATAAAACAAGGATCATTGACTACAAAAAACGCGCCTGCAAAAAAAAGGCAGATTTACCGAAATACAACGATCTGAAAAACGTCTGGGGTCAGATTGACCCCATATGCAGAAGTGTGCAGTCGAAGGGTTAAAATTTCAACGATTCCAGTCGACCGTTTTCATCGAGCCAGCGAATGAAAATTTAACGGTTGTGTGTTATGCGAATTCTCACACGAATCAATACTCAACGCAACAGTTCACTGCTCTGATTGTGTGTGCAAAGTTTCAGCTCGACAGTTTGGACGTACCGAAGCCCCGCAAATTTTTTTTGTCATCCAACACCAAAAATATCCCTCATCAAATAAAGCTCCATCAACTGAACACACATCTGAACGGCTTTCCAACTACGTTCTGCACTTCGACGCAAATATCTCGTGAAAAAAGAAGGGCTCCCCTCGAGAAAAAAAAAATACGCTCAGCTTGAACGAGGAAGCAAAACATCCAATTTCCCAATGGAATTCCGTGGGAAAAATCAATCGACGAAACGCGAGATTGTTTTTTTTTTACTCTCCTCGCTTTTCACGTACCACTAGTCCATGGGCTCTCGCACAGAGTTATAAAGTCAACAACGTTGTGTTCCATTTCCAGGACCGTTGTCGTTTTCCCTTGAATAACCGTGATACTTGGCGTTCGTCCCGTAGTGTCGTATGCCAAACCGCCCGAAAATATGACGTATGCCTCTCTGTCACGAAGAACGACACGTTTTTCATTACCTTTTTTCGCACCGGCGCGTCCGCGGACGCGTTGATCGAGTGGAAAGAAAAAACCTTCTTCGCTGTATCGCGCGCCAATTGGAATGATTTTCAGTCGACGAGTTAAACGATTCGACGCTTTTGCAGAATTTATCGGACAGTTATGACACTGCAATTAGTACAGGACATTGCGTATCCCGGTGTTTTTCAAACTCATTGTGGGTCTCTAATTGACGCGCTACATCCACCTAGGTGGATCAAAAATTGCATTCTCCAGAAATATTTTTGTTCGATAGACATCTTTTAGCTATATTCCCTGAATTTTTTTTTAATTTTCCTGAAATTCAATAAGCTTCTGAGCTTTGAACTTCAAGGGGACTAGGCATCGAAAAATCTCGATTTTTTTTGTTTTTTTTTTGTATTCTGTTGCTACAATCTCTTCAAAACATTTTGAAGTAGAAAACTGAAAAATTCGCTAAATTGAGCTCAGGAGACCACTAAAGCTCCAATACTCCGCCAACTACTTCGACTAAAGAAACTGGGGGGGGGGGGGGGGGGGGGGGGGGCACAGAAAAAGCTGAACTCGAGACGTCCTTCTACAGCGCCGGCAATTTTTAACGTACGTTAGTTGCAATCTTTCTGTCGTCGTACTGCGTGAGAGCTTAAGGGGTCTTCTCACTTTAGGCCCTAAATAATGGTATTTTCGTGCATTTTTTTGATTGGTTCATATTATAGATATTGATATAAAAGTTGTTACATTTAATAAATACACTTTCGAAATACTAAAAAAAATTTTTTTACGTTTTTATGTAACCCAAACAAACTGTAACGCGTTTTTCTCGAAACAACATTTTTCGACGGCTTGTTGATAAAATCTTCGAAACTACTGAACCGATCCTTATGAAATGTCAACCACATATTCTTTACAACTATAGCAGCAGCGCATATCAAGAATTTTTTTAAATTTTAAATTTGCTTTTTTTGCCAAAAACGGTGAAAAACCCGTTTTTTTGTTTTTTCGAAAAATGTCCGTCATTTTGTTATTTTTGCATATATCAAAAATCATATGATATGCACTATAGCCATTAACATACTGAATCTAAAACCGTTTGATTTTACGTTTCGGATGCTCCGTCCCCGAGATTTCATCAACAGCGCAGACCTACATTTTTTTAACTACCATTTTCGCCTATAAATAGTAACTTAAATAAATAGATAATTTAAAAAAATGTATTTCGAAAGTGTATTTATCAAGTGTAACAACTTTTATATCAATATCTATAATATAAAACTACCAAAAAAAATCATGAAAATAGCCTTTTGCAACGTCTAAAGTGAGAAGACCCCTTAAACGCGTTTTTCTCGAAACAGCATTTTGTACCAGTTTTGCCGCGATAACTCAAGAACGATTGAAGATATCGCAGTGATTTTTTTTTTTTAATGAAGACATCAACTTTCTTTACAAACTGAAGCGACGGCTTTGTAAAAGAATCAATTTATCATTATTGTTATTGCAACAAATGCCATCCGTTTTTCGATGTTTTTCAAATTTTAGCCGCCATTTTTTTTAACCTTCATGTTTTTTCAAAAAATTTCGGTTCAGTCTGTGGAGGAACATCCTCTGAAGAGAATGTCGTTTGGGAATTGCAGAAAACTTCAACTGATCACTCGGATTCGTGGCAATGAGGGAGCAGCGCATGAGACGCATGGTCTTCTATATCCGCCTATATCTTCCTTAAAAATTTATATTTTTGAAACCTCAAGTACTGAATTTAGTAGCCAAAATTCCAATGAAAACGTTGAAGAAAATAAAATGTATGTATTTTCGGCTGTTCACAAATGCCATTTGAATTTTATACCATTTTCGGCCTATTTTCGCTGCCTAGTCCCCTTAAGGAAAGACCCCTTTAGACGCCCGAAAATGCCTCATTTTTCCTTAATTTATTTTGAGGCGATAAAATAATCGCATCATTTTTTAATTTAGACATGATCTTATTACAATTTCCCAATGTTAGAAAAAATTGTTTTTTAAAGAAAACAAAATGGCGGCATTAAATAAATGTGTTAAAAAAATAACGCATAAGGTATTCCTTCAGGCGGCTTTTGAAAAATTGTTCATATTGTAGCTCGGAAAGTTATTGATCGATCTGGCTAAAATTTTGGGAGGTTTCTCACTATACAATTATTGGAAAGATATACCTAAAGTTTTAAGGTCATCGCGTAAATAAATTACTTTTTTTGGGTAAAAATTGTCGAGAAAATGGTCAAAAATATGAAAATTTGATTACAAAGCCTGCTCAATTCTTGATTTTATAGGTTTATTAAATATTTTTATGGGTATATCCTTCCAATAATGTTATAGTGAGAAACCTCCCAAAATTTCAGCCACATTAAAGGAATACTTTATAACGCCGCTATTTTGTTATGTTTAAAAAAGAGAAAAAATGTCAACACTTGAAAGTTGTAATGAGGTAACGTCAAAATATTTAAATGATGCGATTATTTTATCACTTTTATTTAAAAAATCATGAAAAGTGACTCATTTTCGGACGTCTAAAGGGATTTTCTCCCTTAAACGCGTTTTCTTCGAAACTCTGTTTTTAAAGTCGGTGGACATATCTCGAGAACCACTTGATGGATTGATTCCAAATTTACAGGAGATACGATGAGAGACATTTGAGTCATTGACGATCTTACTTTTTCAAAATCGATCTTCATTTTTCAATAGTTACGTAAAAATAACGATTTTGTTCATAGATTTTGTTTGCTCGAGTTTCAATTTGTTAACGATCGTGATTTCAAAAATCGACGATCGTCAACGACTCGTATCTATTGTTAACTTGAATAACCCGTTTGGTTTTTAGATTTCGAATGGACCGTTTAAGCTAGCGTGTCCACCGCCGAACGCCGCGAAAAAAATTTCATTACCGGCCGGCAGCCATGCTTTTCTGTATTTTTTGGTTATTTTTTAAAAATGCTCTCAACACATATATCTTCGGGTTTAAAAAAATGCGTTTTTTTTCGCCAAGCGTTGCCCAAAACAAAAAACCGGTGTTTGGCAATTTTTTCAGTCCACTAAGTAGATGTAGCTTTTGAGGGCTTACATACACCTGGGTAGGCAAAAAAGATCGATTTTTCAAAAAGGTGTTCATTCGGAAGTACTGCCCTTCGAGTGTCTACCCTGAAAATTTCGTAAGGCAATTTGCAGTAATGACGAAGTTATAGCGTTTTTTAACTGACCGGGTGAGCAACGACTAATGGTAGAGGCGCAGGTGTAAAGGGTACTCGAAACGTCAAACGCGTTTTACTCGAAACAGTGTTTTCAAAATCGGTACCGGAAATATCTCCGCAACTACTGGACTAATCGGGATCAAGTTTTGCACAGTTATGCTTCACACAATAATCTAGTACGTACAGAGCCGTTTTTTTCGATACCTGGCATGGTTTTTTTTTCATCATAAGTACTGAGCAATTTTGAGGCGAAAAATCGCCTGTTTTATTCCAGTGACTGCCATGACCCGAAAAAATAAAATTTTTACATTCTGGCTCGATAAGGACTAGTTTTATCTACATACTTTAAGAAACAAATATTTTTTGATATAAAACATGGCAGAGGCTGGTACCGCAAACGCTGTCGACAAAGACACGTCCCAGGAAAACGACTGTAACTTTCTTACTGTTTGAAATTTTTTAACCATATTTTCACACAATGTAGATAAAATGGCATACTTCAAAATGTATATCATGGTTGTTCGATAAAATTCACTTCTTTACACAAAAAAAAATTCTTAAACATAACCTTACTTTTAGCCGTCTCAGGTGTATGTAAGCTCTTAAGGCCTTAGGCCACAGTAACGAGTATAAAATCATGTGCGAATTTAACAATTTTCTTTCGTATGAATAACTGATTCACTCATAAAATTAATTACACATCTATTTAGTATGAATATCAGCTGTTAGAAAATATATATATATATTTTTTTTCGATGTACAAAATGGCCGACTACTCGAAATTTCTCGAAACCGCTTTTTTTCAATTAGCGTGACAAATAACTTCAACAATTTTCACTCGATTTACCTCAAATTTAAAAGTTCTGTTCCCAATTGCATTTCGCTGAGAAATAAGTCCGGAATTTCTGATTAACCGAAAACTTTTCATTTTATGAGCGGTTTATGAGCAGTTATAACGCAATTTTTCACTGAAAATTCATTTCTTAAGTTCAAATACCTACAGCTTTTGCATAAAACAATATTTTTTAAATTCCGTACGTACTTCTCTAGATATTCTAATGTAGATTGATGAGAATTTTTGTTTTTCGTTCTAGGTAAAAAATTGTGGATGCTAAATGTCACGCCGCGGAGCGCCTAAAAGAAAAGATAACAAAAGAAAATATTAGTAGTCGGCAATTTTGTACATCGAAAAAAAATATATATTTTTTCTAACAGCTTGATATTCATTGGCGTACTAGGTAAGGGTCAGCCCCCCCCCCACCCCAAATACTGTATGTCCCCCCCCAGGATTTTCTCAATATCTGTCTTATTCACGGTCATACGTATCGATCTGGTTAGACTGTTACTTTTTCGATAGCAAGAGTGAAACTCTCATTGTAAGTGATTTAGGTGGTTATCAATTGGGTGGTTAACATTGTATTTCACACGACCGCTGGCGTTTCGCATTCCGAACGATCTCTCACCTATATACCCACCGAATTAAGCGGCCTATGCAGAAACTCACTAGTGACGATAACAACAACAAAATGATAACAACTATGTAGGAATCCTTAATTATCTGTACCAACGAGGCTGTGATACCAGCACTTGTATACCAGCCACGGCTTATTGCGTCTTCGAAATGGGGTTAATATGGCGGTTAAGTAATAATAAGAACGATTCCTTATTACCGTACAGCAGCCCCCTGGCACTGCTGGGTCTACCGTGTCTCGTTATTGTCGCCACGTAAACTAACCCACCATGCGGCGCTAGTAGTCACCAGCATGACCCCCACTCCAGTCGCGCAGCGTCTGCATAATTTGCATTCGACGCGTCTGGAAAATTCATTGTTAAGAATAGAATTTAAAAGTATATGTGTATATAGGAAGGGATACAATATTTACACTTGTTGCAATATTATGTATTTAAAAATATTTATTGAACGAAATAAACAGATAACATTAATATTTTTTAAATAATGGATTAGTCACGTTGTACAATGTTTTGCGATTTTTTTCTTGTCGAGATTGCTTTTTTTTTGTTCTGCGTTGAGACGTGCAGAATATTGCTGCATTCGCATCAATACGTAATATTGTATTATGTGTAAAAGAACACTATCGGCGTGTTCTATACACGGAAAAGAGAGCTTTTCATAGTTATACACGTCGTCCAATATAGACTCGAAAACACGTGTTGAATTGCGATGAGCTACAAATCGCTCTTCTAATGTGATAAAATAATTACGATTTTACCACACTACGATTTTTTTTATTCGAGAACAATGACAGATCGAGAAAAAATGACGAAGCAAATGACGAAATAATACGGAGAGGTGCTTTGCGGAGTGGGGGTCATGCGGGTGACTACTAGCGCCGCATGGTGGGTTAGTTACGTGGCGACAATACGGGGACACGTTACTGTTAAGAGAATTTATCCCAGTGTCAGCCCCCTGCCGTACAGACAGCGGCCCAAGCGGCTTATACAGGAACTTCCACCGCAAGTATGCGGGAACTGCTGAGTTCCTGCATAGGCCGCTTGGGTCGCTGTCTGTACGGTAATAATAACTCTGTAGTTCCCGCGTAGGCCGCTCGGGGTGGTAGTTCCTGTATAGACCGCTTGAGCCGCTGTCTGTACGGTAATAAGAACTCAGTAGTTCCGCATAGGCCGCTTGCGGTGGTAGTTCCTGTATAGACCGCGTGGGCCGCTGTCTGTACGGTAATAAGAACTCAGTAGTTCTCGCATAGGCCGCTTGCGGTGGTAGTTCCTGTATAGACCGCTTGGGCCGCTGTCTGTACGGTAGTAAGAAATCGCTCTTATTGATAGTTAACAATAAGACGTGGCTGGTATACAAGCGTCATGGTGTCCTTGCTGTACCATGGACGTGGACCCTAAAACCGACGAAAAATATATATAGGTCTATGTGGTGGCGCTGCTGTCGCTCGTATAGGATGACGGAGAAAGACTGAGAGGAAGGTATTTCAGATAGCGCGGTAACATATACCGGGCTCGATACGAGATATAGATGTGCAAATTTTATATTTGATTTCGAACCTCAATAAAAATTTAATTACGCCTCAAACCAACCAAAGTAGTACGTTCGAGGTATAATCTTCATTGTGTTTATATCCCCCTCATAAAAATTGCTTGCTATCCCCCTCATAAAAATTGCTTGCTATCCCCCTCATAAAAACACCCAAACGCTTACATTTCGACCTGTCGGCGACGCGCCCAATTCGACACCCTCTGTACGAACAGTATTTTCCCATACTGATGAAGCACTGTGAAACAAATTATCTTATTGTAACTTTTGTGATCGCATGTGACAGTATGAACGCTAACCTCACCTCACACAATTCCCGAATTACAATCGCAATATGTTTAAAATATTATTAATTGCACTGAAAATTCTATGTACTGTTAACAAAAATACCGTTTTCTTACCTGTTCGTTATGAAATGTGGAACAATCAGCTCACTACACTTTTTCGCACGTAAGAAAATGGAAATATGTCGGCGTATACACACTAAAAGACAATATATCCTTATTTCAGCAATGACCGAGGGTCGATAATGAATACTCCTCACTTCATGGCATCACCAATGCCTTACTTCATATCCTATACTGACAACACAAGCGCGCTCGTGGCTGAATTTCGAACTACAACCAACGTGCATCTTTTTCGTCGCTTTTAGGGTCCAAATTTATTACGATTCTCCTATGCCCGTTCGGCTCCTTCCCTCTAGGCTCCATGACACGTGTCCTCAACTGCCGATACGCAATAACATTGCTATTCTGTTTGTTTGTGCCTATCACAGCCTCGTTGGTGCGGATAATTAAGGAAGGCTTCATTGATGTAAAAATCCTTGTTTCCACATCCTTGCATACAGATAAAATATGTAGATGAGATATGTATATATAGATCAAACAGGTCCCGCCCCCCAGAAGGATATTTCACATACGCCAATGTTGATATTCATACTAAATAGATGTGTCATTAATTTTATGAGTGAATCGCTTATTCATACGAAAAAAAAATTGTTAAATTCGCACATGATTTCGTACCCGTTACTGTGGCCTAAGGCCTTAAGATATTTAGCTCTGAAAGAAGTTTTCCATTAGCTCGAGTTTATACGAAGATGAATATCCAGCAAAAGTCGCGAATGTCCAACTTTTTGCAGGTTTGAACAAAAACTATTTTTATTTTCAACCTTTTCGTCCATCGCCGAGAGTGGCGACTGGGTGGCCCCTTTAAAACCGTTCCACTTGCCTCACGGCGGTATATACGTATATGAAAAGGTGGCACTTACCCGTTTCTCGATAGCTTCCACTCGACTTTTTGGATGGATTTGCAAGGTTCGGGCTCGCCATCCTTCGTAGTTTTAGCTGCAGCGTGTAGGCCCCCCACACAGCCCCGTTCAATTAATCACACCGTGTCTCAAACCGCAAGATGGACTCGGAAAACTTTTTATCTCCGCGTTTTGCGAGGATATTTCGAAGCTACGGTGGAAAGGATCTTACCATGCGGGTGATTTACGGTGAGCGGTTTGACCGTACGTAATACCCAGGTGGAGAGAGATCCGTCGGTGTGGCTGCACATAAATTGCTTGCCCTCGTGATGCCAAGATATCGAGCGCAATGGCTCGTCCGTCTGACATCTCCACTCGGCACATTTCAATTTCAAATCCCACAGCACTACCTGCCCCGACTCGTAGCCGATCAAAATCTACAAACGTCACAATTTCGATCAACCGAAGGTAATATGACGACACGCGTGCTCCGATAATGACGCAAACGTGCAAAATCATTCACGCGGAATGTGTGGAGGGTTGCGGTGCCGGTAGCGAAATGGAACAATCGTCTGTACGTTTGTACCACCGCGACTCCACAGGCAAATTAATGTTACTTAAGGATGTTGACTCCCAAATCGCAAATGATGATAAAATTCTGAAAATTTGGTATGTTTTTGTATGAAGTATTTCAGAGGTCGTGTAAAAATTTCACGACAATTAGGAAGCTCGTTATTGAACAATTAACATTCACAAATTAAATGTTGTTTTATGGAAACTGATGTAACTTTGCAATAAGTTTTTTTTTGACCTCTCAATTTTATAATATCTACAATATACTGAAAGCAACGGAAACAAAACGAAGTTTATTGATAAATTTTTTTTTATTTCTTTTAAAAATTGTTCTTAACAAAATGTTAATTTTTTAATAACGAGCTTCCTAATCGTCGTGAAATTTTAACACGACCTCTTAAATAATTCATACAAAAACATACCAAATTTTCAGAATGTTCTTATCATTTTTTATTTCAACCCCTAAGGAGGTTGAAGTAATGATGATAGAATTCTGAAAATTTGGTATGTTTTTACATGAAGTATTCAGGAGGTCGTGTAAAAATTTCATGACGATTAAGAAGCTATTTATTGAACAATTAACATTAACATGTTTCATTGGGACTCAACATCCTTAAAGCAACCGTAAAAGGACTGTGTGGGGTCATTGTATCGGCGCAAGGCACAATGAACCGCGTCGCTTAATTTCAACGCTGAATCAAAATACACTCAATTCCCACGAGTACAACCGTCCCGGCCGCTCTCTCTCGTTTTTTTTTTTTCGTCGCGCGATATCTCTCGATACTTCCTTGGCGGATGAACGACCGAGCACTTTATCGACTCGTTGATAGGGGGCGCACGTAAATTACGTAACGCAAAATTTCCCAATTTTTGACATCCCCCCCCCAATAGAACCGTAACGCCTGGCCTGAACCGAAAAAGGAGTTTCGAGAAAATCGCGATCAAAGTTTTTGTTCCGTTTTTCTTGATATAAAGTTATGTTTTTTTTTCTAGAATATTGATACTTACATCAAAGTATCAAGTCGTGGGCGATATGACGGTTTTTCAGGTTCATTATATTTCTCAAAATAATAAGAGCTTGCACTTTATCTATTCTGAACGATGAGTTTTATATTTTAAAAAACTTGAACTTGCAGACATTTTTCAATTTTTGGCAGTTCTAAAATCGTGACGTAACGCAAACCTCGCCCCCCCCCAATTGCGTTACGCAATTTATGTACGGCCCCATAGCACAAGTCAGGTAACATGAAATCTCGGTCGCGGCCAAATTCGTGTGATTTTTTGCCAAGTGACTACCGGTGAGGCGTACACCTATATTTCAAGTTACTACACAGGGTTTTCACGTTAATTCAAATTTCATAGTGTCAGCAGTGCATTTAAGGGTTCATCATGGTGTAAAATTTTGAAAGAATGGATTTTTTTTGCATTATTCGATAGTATGAAGCTTCCCCCGACTGAATATCATCATTGATAACCCAATAAATGAGAAAATAGCAAATAAATAATTTTAGCCTCATTTTTCGGTCACGCTTCAAAAGAATTACCGAAACGTGGATCTGGCATCGCCGATTGAT
>OX632365.1:5957558-5962558 GCA_951751655.1 Ophion costatus | reverse complement strand
TGTAATATTTTTCAATAAAAAAATTACTGAAAGTTCTTCAAGACGTGTTCTTTAAGATGGTATATTGATCGATTAAAAAAGTTTTGTAGTTTTCTTTAAAAAAAATTCATGAAAAAGGCCTTTTTTTGCGCTACAAGTGGGGGTAACGCCTTAACATCGACGCTGCGCCAATTGTGAGTACGTAAACTTTTTCGGTTAAACGTGCGTTGAAAGCCCTATCATTGGTGTGTTGTTCCAAAATGTAAGAACGGTAGTGTAAAAACACCAGGAAACTTGTCGATTAAAATGCCAATTGATATTAATATGAGGAATACTTGGTTAAAACTTGCGAGAAGACATCCAAAGTCATAGTCCGAGAAAAAAACTCATTTGTTCAATTTGAAGTTCATATAACTATTTGAAAATTTGCAATTAACTGATCAAAATTGGAATTTATCTCTGTAAGAAAGCCAATAATTGTAATCAAATTTGGTAAATATATTGCATCAATACATAATTTGTCAACTTTTAATAAACAATCTTTTGATTTACCTGCTTTCATACGCGAATAAAACCAAAGAAAACTGTTTCTATATCTAATCATATATGAAGCCATATAAAGATATATACAATTATATGTATTTCAAAAGAAAATAAAAGTACTTATATACAGTCGTATACAATTTTATATACCGTAAATAAAATTTTCACGTATATATATAATTATATACAACACTATATTGAATTATATATAACTGTATATAATATTATATCTAATGATATAAACCGCAAATAAAAGTTTCACGTATATATCTGATTATATACAACACTATATTGAATTATATATAACTGTTTATGATATTATATCTAATTATATAAACTCCCTATAAAAATGGTATCTCCTATATCATTATATACAGAACTATGTATAATTTTATCAAATCAAATTTGATGGAAGTACATTTATATTGGATTATATATACGAATGTACAGAGTTATATACAATTATATATAAACCTATATATAAATATATATGATTGTATATAATTTTTATATAATTGCATCTAAGTATATAGAATAATTTTTACTCGGGCGGTCTCATACTTCGACACCTGGTATTCTTAGTATTTTTCTTGCATAGAGTAAAATAACCTATAAGCGTCGATGTTTACTATGCAAATGACGTAACGACCCGAAGCAGCATGGCGACTAGCGTTTCCGGCAGATTTCGCGCGGACATTTGAAATGTAAAATTTAAATGAATTTTTACGTCACTTATCGATCTCGGAAAACGGAAATAAAAATTCCACTAGTTCATTACCACCAAAGCATCAACTTGAGACACCATTTAGAAAAAGGGTATAACGCCCTGGGCCGAAGGGTGTAACGCCACTTAAATTCACAATCCCCTAGAGAGGTAGCGGGGTCGATAAGCTAATAGGAACGTTCCTCTTGTCGGTGAAATGATTCGACAGGGAAAATCGAGGAAATTCTCATTGTCCGAATGAATCTCGTACCGTATGTTCCTATCCGTCTATATGGATATAAACAGACGCACGTTTGGAGAGAAAACAGACGTACGGAGGAAGGTAAACGAATGGCGAGTCGTTTTCAGGAAACTAACCGAGTTGTGAACTAGATCAGGTGTGGGAACAAAGCCGAGTGTGAAACTTGGATCGCGTACGCGAGGGAAGAGTCAAGGGAGTTTGGACGGGGCGTGGGAAGGTTTTTCCTGTATTGATAATAAATTGAATAGGCTAGCGCCGACGAAAAGTAAAGCAATCGCGAAAAGTGTCGATAGCAGGGAATGGAAATACCGCGAGTGAGAGTGAGAGAGTCTCGAGCGATATCGTTGAACGTTGAAAAGGGCTATACATCCATGAAGATATATAGATAGTAGTGGAAACCCTGAACCGTTTGGGGATTTTATATATAGCGTACTGTCCGATAAGGAGGTTGCCAGGTCTCTCATCCGGGACGCTCGGATTCCTCCCAACTTTTGTGAAGATCGAGCTATCGAGACACCCAAACGTAAGTTCCACCTCGCACGGTTGCCCGTTTCGTTAAGATTTTTTACTTGACTGCTCTCACCAGGATCCACCGATTTCCCGATGAATCATATCCCCGCCTTTTGCACTTCTTTTTTCCCTACCTCTCGGCAGTTTTATCAAGTCCACTCCTAACACTAGTTTTTCGCTTCGAAACACGACTTCAGCCGTGACATTCGTTTTCCTCGTGTTCTTTCCGAAACGCGGGCTTCGCGTCGAAACGTTTTTTTTTCTTCAACGTTTTATTTGGCCGTCTGACGTATCTTCGGCATCGGTGATCACGATCTCGTTGCCTCTTCGTACGTTCCTTCCGGATATTCTCGTGTATCGACAATCGAATTTTGCGAGGATGTCGTTTCGTGTTACGTCAAACGATTTTCACGCACGAGACCTTTTTCTGGCCATTATCGAGGACATTTTCGCTCGTGGCGTTTATTGCCTTCCATCGTTTATTCCAACCTTTGATGGTGGTAGCCAATTTGTGCCGAACTTCGCGATCGATGGGACTACACAGCCAACGCTCTCTCTCAAATTTGTTCGGTCGGGCGAATTCCGCTTGCATAATTGTTTCGAACGCACCATCGTTGCAGTCTATATGTATATATATATATATATATATATATACAGCCCGGAGTCTATGTACGCATTGTTTCAACAATTTAGTTCCTCTCGTTGCATTTTCCTCTCGCCATTGTCCACCTTGTGTCTATACACAGGGTGTCCTGTTATGAACGGATAATCCTGCAACTGTCGATAGGTCAGATCATGTCCTACTATATGCTGGAATTTCGGTTTAGTAAAAATCCCACAGTTTTCGAGATCTTGGGATTAATGTTAGTTTTTGAAAAAAATCATCTGCTTTTGATTATTCGCGTGCCATTTCCGCAAATGATACGAATCGAGCATCTTTCGATACTTTTGTAAATATTCAGAACTTACTATTGGAAGATACTTTTGTAAATATTCAGAATCGAGTACTTTTGGTAAATATTCGGAAGTGAAGCTGTTTAGGGTTGTTTTGGTATGTTTGGATGATCGAAAATAACTAAGCAACTGCTAGAGTCAGGCTAATTTTTGTTTGGGGTTGTTTGGGTTTGTTTGAACCCTTGAAGAAAATTAGCCTGATTTTGGCAGGAGCCCCACTTCCGAACATTGACCGTACTTTTTTTTTAAACCGCAGGCTATCAAAATCGTTCGATTTAGTTCGTATGAAAATTCTGCTTCTTTTTTCATCAAGTTTCGTTAACATTTAAGGTTAAAAAGAAGACTTCTGGACAAAACAAATAACCAAGACTATTTTTTTTTCAACGTAGGTAAAAAAAGTTATCGTTTGTAGCGATGGAATGCGAAAAACCAAAAGCAGATGATTTTTATCTCGAAACCCGTGGGACCTTTGGTAAACTGAAATTCCGGCGTATAGTAGGATACGATCTGACGTATCGACAGTTGCAGAATTATCCATGAATAACAGGGCACCCTGTATGCTTGTGTGTATGTATATATAGGCAAATGTATATGCTTCTTTGCCGTTTCCACCGAGAGCCAGTTTTTCATTATTCGGAGTCCTTGATAAAGATCATTCGTGACGTTCTTTGTTGCAGTTTCCTCGTTGTTGGACGGAAAACCGACCTGTCGAGTAACCAAGAGCGAGAGAATTGCGGAGCTGAGGGTACCACTACCAAAGTGCAGTCACGTCAAATCAGCAAAGGATTGTTTGAGATCACTGGCCCATGAGTGGATGTCCCTTGAAGCATGAAAATAACGGCCCCTTCTCTCTCTAACTCTGACTCTGACTCTGACTCTAGCTCTAGCTCCAACTCCAACTCCAACTCCAACTCCAACTCCAACTCCAACTCCAACTCCAACTCCAACTCCAACTCCAACTCCAACTCCAACTCCAACTCCAACTCCAACTCCAACTCCAACTCCAACTCCAACTCCAACTCCAACTCCAACTCCAACTCCAACTCCAACTCCAACTCCAACTCCAACTCCAACTCCAACTCCAACTCCAACTCCAACTCCAACTCCAACTCCAACTCCAACTCCAACTCCAACTCCAACTCCAACTCCAACTCCAACTCCAACTCCAACTCCAACTCCAACTCCAACTCCAACTCCAACTCCAACTCCAACTCCAACTCCAACTCCAACTCCAACTCCAACTCCAACTCCAACTCCAACTCCAACTCCAACTCCAACTCCAACTCCAACTCCAACTCCAACTCCAACTCCAACTCCAACTCCAACTCCAACTCCAACTCCAACTCCAACTCCAACTCCAACTCCAACTCCAACTCCAACTCCAACTCCAACTCCAACTCCAACTCCAACTCCAACTCCAACTCCAACTCCAACTCCAACTCCAACTCCAACTCCAACTCCAACTCCAACTCCAACTCCAACTCCAACTCCAACTCCAACTCCAACTCCAACTCCAACTCCAACTCCAACTCCAACTCCAACTCCAACTCCAACTCCAACTCCAACTCCAACTCCAACTCCAACTCCAACTCCAACTCCAACTCCAACTCCAACTCCAACTCCAACTCCAACTCCAACTCCAACTCCAACTCCAACTCCAACTCCAACTCCAACTCCAACTCCAACTCCAACTCCAACTCCAACTCCAACTCCAACTCCAACTCCAACTCCAACTCCAACTCCAACTCCAACTCCAACTCCAACTCCAACTCCAACTCCAACTCCAACTCCAACTCCAACTCCAACTCCAACTCCAACTCCAACTCCAACTCCAACTCCAACTCCAACTCCAACTCCAACTCAACTCCAACTCCAACTCCAACTCCAACTCCAACTCCAACTCCAACTCCAACTCCAACTCCAACTCCATCAACTCCAACTCCAACTCCAACTCCAACTCCAACTCCAACTCCAACTCCAACTCCAACTCCAACTCCAACTCCAACTCCAACTCCAACTCCAACTCCAACTCCAACTCCAACTCCAACT
>OX632365.1:5955134-5957358 GCA_951751655.1 Ophion costatus | reverse complement strand
AGAAAGAACGAACGGAATAAAGAAAGAAGGGTAAGCAAAAAATAAAAGCCCTCCGTCTTGATGGTGTGCTGCTGGCGCGAGGACGAAATCGGCTCGATAGCGCCACAAAAGGCCTGCGCAGAATTTAAAAAAACATTGTCATCCCCGTGGACCGTCGAGAGGAGAGAGGTCATAGACGAGGCTACCTCGCTGCTACGTGTGTTCACCTTGAAATGTACAGCTTCGATCCAAAATGTAGGAAATTCGATATTGCTCCGCTAGAAAATAATTGTGACAGTCGAGGGATGAGAACTAAGAATCGTTGATGAGTTCGTTGAGAGGGGAAATCCCTTGAGACGAAAATTCCACATTTTTACATGAATTTTTTTAAAGGTGATACAATAATCGCGTCGTTTTAAAGTGTTGACATTATCTTGTTACAACTTTGGGGGCGTACATAAATTACGTCACGCAATTGGGGGGGGGGGGGGGGGGGGTAAGATTTGCGTTACGTCACGATTTTAGGACTGTCAGAAATAGCAAAATTTCTGCATGTTCAAGTTTTTTAATTTAAAACTCGTCGTTCAGAATAGATGAAGTGCAAGCTCTTATTATTTTGAGAAATATAATGAAGATGAAAAACCGTCATATCGCAAACGCTACTTGATGCGGCTACGCATAACGATAGTTATATTTGCATAGATATCGATGAATTGTTGACTTTTTATTTACAGATAACCTTTCATAAAGATATCGATGGGACAATAGAGAGAATCTTTTTCGTCGCCAAATCAGGGTTAATTTGAAGAAAAAAAAATTCATAAAAATTCGTACAAAACTAGATGAATATAACTTCATAAAATGTGTATAAACCCGATCCTTCCATAATGAGTTATTTCTTTGAAAAAAAAAAAACGCAATTATTGACTACAAAGCACACGTTACGTAACGGAATAGGGGGCGGGGGTTCAGGGTCGCTACTAATAGAATGGCAATATCACTGCGCGACGTCTTTTCAATCTCCGTGCTGCGAGTTAACATCAGCGTGGTTAGAAAAAAATCTGTCAGTGACGATTATTTTATCACCTTTAAAAAATGCATGAAAAATGACTAATTTTTGGGCGTCTAAAGGGATTTCCCCCCTCGATGTATTCTTTTCAACACGCGCTCGATTTTTAACTGTGATAACGTTCTGAGACATCGGCAGAGTGTAAAGGGGTGGCCGACTGAAGCGCGATAAAAAAAAAACTTTAGAACTCGCGCCTCACTCTTAAACTTGAATGACTCGAAACGCTTGAAGATCCTTAAGGGATCTGTATAAATTTGCTATTTCGAAGAATACGATTTTTTTTATTGCATCCTTCTACATCCAAGTGTCTGAACGTCCATTTGCACCACAGATTTCTTTAAATTCCAAAACTTGACAAAGTCATGGGGATCTTTCCCAAGGGTCAGATCTTTTTGCATTTGCGTTTTTAGCGAAACATTTTTAGGAAACGCTGTAAATAATATCTCAAAATCTATGCGGCCGATTAATGTCAAATCCTAACAAAATTCTGAACGATTTTCTAAAATTTCCGTTCACATGACCGGCTGGTTTTTAGATATGTTTATTTATTTGTTAACAACACATCATTATAGTTGTTTTCTGTCCGTCAACAATCAAACTCATTGTCTACAGCTTGCCGGTTTCGTAGCTTCCGAAAATTTCAAATAATTATCTACCAATCCGAAAGTATCCGTATTATTTTTAAAATAAATTTTTTTCCTCATTTCAGACGACCCTAGTTGCCAGAACGAAAAATAACAACTTCACTGTGTATCAATTTTTCACTCAAAATACTCGAATTTTGGGAGTGCATGTATCAATTGTGTCTAAAATCCCGACCTCGTCATCCCAATACTATAGGCAGGATGAACTATTGAAAATCGACCTGTTTTTGTACCTCGGGCCCAACTCGTTGACGCTGAGTCTCACAGCTGGAAAATCTCGATATTATTATTTTAACACGGCCTACGGCTATCCGAAAAATGCATGTGGTCCTGTGACCTGTATGCAGAAAGATATTTTTCACACAACTGTCATTCGTTTAACGAAAATTAACCCGATGTCTCAAAGGAGTTCTTTAAAGCTGTATGGTGCTGAAGTTTGCATCGTTGGAATGCAACGAAAATTTTTTTTGTTTTTTTTTTACTTGTTAGTTTTTACTATTTCCCAAAAAAAAATTTTTGCAACTTTTGGTTA
>OX632365.1:5865134-5945134 GCA_951751655.1 Ophion costatus | reverse complement strand
CAGTTTTAACGAAATTTTTCACTGAAAATTCGTTTCTTAAGTTCAAACACCTACAACTTTTGAATAAAACAATATTTCTTCAATCCCGTACGTACTTCTCTAGGTATTCTAATGTAGAATGACGAGAATTTTTGTTTTTTGTTCTAGGTCAAAAATTGTGGATGCCAAATGTCACGGCGCAGAGCGCCTAAAAAAAGATAACAAAAGAAAATATTAGTAGTCGTGCATTTTGAACATCGAAAAATAAAAAAATTCCAACAGCTTGATATTCACACTGATTAGATGTGTAATTAATTTTATGAGTGAATCACTTTTTCATACAACAAAAAAATTTTCGTCTATAATCAAGTAAAAATACATCTCAGTATACTGGTAAAATTTCAAGCCAAGTTACCGGGCTTTTAACGAAAAATAACGACTCTCAGAATCGTCTCATTTTTACGGCCCTTTATGGAGATGACTGGCCCAATTTCTACCTAAAAATTTATACGCTATATGACTCTACATGCTTACCATAAACTGCACATGCGTTCAAGAAAATCTAAATATTCCGTAACCACAATAAAAATAAGGGCTCACCGAATGTTTAAAGAAAATATTAATGATAAAACATAGAAAAATGTGAGTGGCCGAAGAATTTTCGATGCCGCGAATTTTTAGAGATAATGTAAAAATATCTAAATCTACTAAATTTGCGCGATTTTTTTTGTTCCAGTTTATCGTTGGATATGATAATTGATCATGACTTATTTTTATCATGGTACTGAAGTTTGCATCGTTGGAATGCAACGAAAGTATATTTCTTTCGAATTCCCGTATTTTTTTTAAGCACATCAAGGCTGCGAAAGTCGCCGAAACTTTTTTGACAATCTTTCAACATTATAACCAAAAGTTGGAAAAAATTTTTTTTCGGAAATAGTAAAAATTAAGAAGTAAAAAAAAATCAAAAAAATTTTCGTTGCATTCCAACGATGCAAACTTCAGCACCATTTTTTATCAAGCGCCACTGCAATTTAATCAAAGATTCAGAAGGGCCCTCCTCATGCCCCCACAAAATACGGCCCTCCGTGAAATGAATACCTTAAGGGGCTATGCCAGTGTGAGACTTTAAAAAAAATCGATTTTTTCGCCTTTTTCGACAGTTTATACTTTCAAGAATATCCTGTAAAAATGTCAAGGCCGTATCTCTAATACTCCCCGAATGGGAGCCTTCTAAATAGCAACCGCTCGTAGGTATAAAATCGACAGTCAAATCTGTAAACGCGTTTTTCTCGAAACGAGATTTTTCAAATTTGCCGACATTGTAACTCAAAGAGCAATTATCCGATTGACTCGAAATTTGAACTGAGTACTCTTGAATTATATTTACTCTACGATGACGTAGGATATTTTTGACTGGATGAAAATTGACGATTTGGCATTGAAAAAAACGGCCATTTTATAGGCAAAAAAACAGACTTTTTCCATAACTACGCCATTTTGTTGGATTTTGATATTTTTCGAAAATCCTACGTCATTGTACAGGAAATACCTTCCAGTTTAACGACATTTTTTCCTTTTTCGGTTTCGGCTACTCAATCGGCCGGAATCATGTCAGCAGTGGAGGAACTTTTTTTTTGGCCCCCCCGAAGGCAGCGCATAAGTCGCTTGGATCTCAATATTTTTTCCATGAAAAAATTATGCACGAAATAATATATAGGTCAAATATAGCCATATTCTCAATTTTCCGAAACATTTAATTGGGTACTTTACTTTCAAAAAATTCCCGAGAATCACCCAAATTTTCAGCGTTCACACTGGTATAGCCCCTTAAGGATTATTAACGTTTGTTAAATATCGTGTAACAGCCAAAAGTAGTAATAAAACACGCTCTAAGTGTCAAAAAAGTGAAGAAATGTTTCTTCTAAAAAAAAAATCATGAAAATCAGCAATTTTTCCCGCCTAAAGGTATCTAACCCCTTAAGGGGATAAATGCCTTCAGAAGCCCGAAAATCGGACATTTTTTATGAATTTTTTTTAAGCCCATAAAATAATCGCATCATTTAAAATGTTGACATTATCCTTTTACAACTTTCAAGTGTGAAAAAAAAGTTTTTTTTTAACAAAACAAAATGGCGGCGTTATAAAGTATCTTTTTAGGCGGCCTCTGAAAAACTGCTTATGTTATAGATCAAAAGTTCAAAAGAAGAAAAGTCAAAAGAAGGATATACCTAAAGTTTTAAGGTTATCGCGTAGATAAATTACTTTTTTGAGGTCAAAATTGTCAAGAAAATGGTCAAGAATATGAAAATTTTATTACAAAGCCTACTTAATTTTTTGATTTTATACTTTTTTCATTTTCATAGGTATATCCTTCCAATAGTGTTACGGTGAGAAACCTCCCAAAATTTCAGCCAGATCGATCAATAACTTTTTGAGCTATAGCAGTTTTTCAATAGACGCCTGAAGGGAGCCTATTTTTTAATATTTTTTTCTATTTTGAACAAAACAAAAAAGTTAACACTCGAAAGTTGTAACAAGATAAAGTCCAAATTTTAAGGTGATGCGATTATTTCATCACCTTTTGAAAAAATCACGAAACATGACTAATTTTCGGACGTCTAAAGAGACCCCCCTTAATGTCGGTGCTGCAAGTTAACATCAGCGTGGTTAGCAAACATCAATCAGTGGCAATCATGTATGCGTATAAAATTGTGCATCGTTATGAACATCATTATGTAAATATGTTTAACAATTATTTTCGATGTACAAACCTTTCACGCTGGAATTTGAGACTCTGCACAACCTGTGGTATTTTTTGCCTAAAGTTCCAGAGGTGAAGAGTATCGTCGGCCGTCGCGGACAACAATCCACCCTCGTTGATGAGGAACTGCAATTGAATGACGGCCGCCCCGCCGTCATGCTTGATGTTCACGTCCACGCCGGGTCTTCCCAAACTTTTGCATCAGCGTCAAGAAAAATCATCGCTCCCGATTACAAAGAGACAAAAAGAAATCGAAGCTCATCTTTAGACGTACGAGGATGAAAAGGGAAAAGAAGATTCTTCTAATTGAGGAGCTGGCCAACAAAACCAGACTTGTCCACGTTACGTCTTCTTCAATCACACCTTTATTAGGTCCCAAAATATTTTGCATCAAATCCGGCGCTGAACAGGTTGACATTTTTCAAAAATTGCCTTCTCAAGCAGAAACGGACTTGTCCATGGCTGGCTGGATGAAAAATTAGCAACAGATGACCACAGTGATGACAACGATGACATCAAATGCGATTGTTGCGAGTCTGACATGGAAAAGTTTGTGTAGGATTATCAAACTGATAATAAGAAACACACTTATATTCAATTGGAAGAATCTGCTTTATATCATAGGCGGATACGTCCATAAGATTTTCATTCAAAAGCGGAGTTGTCCACCGTTCTCATTAGAAACTGGATTTGTCCAAAATAAAAGTAAACACATGGTGGTTAGTGTTTCGATTAGGCTAAAGCCAGGTCCAGGCTTCCATTTTGATAGAACCTTCATATGTTGAAGCTCAAAAACTCTAACTCATCTCTATTGGGTTATTTTGATTTTTGACGTCTTCTGTAAACAAGTAATTCATGGACAAGTCCGGCTCTGTCCGCCAGCTCCTCAAATTTACTTCTATGTTCCTTTCCTCCAGTTTTCTATTTTCCTTTCTTTGCGCTGCATTCTTTTTTCTCAGTCGTTGGTGAAAAATAAAAGGATACATTCTGAGGGATCCTGACTTAGTGCCGATCGCGAGTAGTTTCTGAATGGGATCAAATGCCAGGGCGGTCGGCTGATGCGGAAATCCATGTCTGAACGTCTGCAACGGACGAATCAGAGAAACATCCATATTTTCGTGTAACAATCACATTAACGGATGCTTCCGTCTGTTTTCTTCATCCTCTTAAAGTCCCTTCCGGGCATAATAATACCTCGTTGCGTAAACTAATATGATTAATTTACCTTGGCGAGCTTTGCAACATAGCTTGATCCAATTAAAGTTGGTATTAGCAATAACCACTGGGAATTCCTCGCCCAAGATTTCCTAGCTTTTCATATTCAAGAGTTAGATCACAGTGTTTCCAGTGGACTTTGAGTTTTTTGGTAGAGCAGTGTTGAGAGTATTTGCAAACATTTGATATCGTAGTTTACATCGGAAGGCAATTCTTCATATCTTCGTTTCCTCATTTTTATTGCCTATGCAAAATGTTTTTTGCAGATTCATGAATTACGACGTTTTCGAAGTTTGCATCGTTGGAATGCAACGTTCGTTGGTTTTTCATTGCTTTATCTTCGTCGTTATCGAGAGCCTCTTTTATTGCTAAATGTGGTCATCAATTTCTCACAAGAATACTTGAAAGCGTTTAACTGACTTTCACAGTCTGGATCGGCGAAAAAGTGAGCAATTAAACAGGATTAATTCACGTTGCTTTCGAACAACGCAAACTTCAACGTCATTATAAATTAGATCTCTACATAAGCATCGCAAAAACCAGTCAGGGATTTCCGGGCCTAAAATTTGCCAATACCAATTTGAGCTATACGAAACAATGATTTTCATTGCATCCCAGCTATCGAAACTTGAATATCACAAAAAGTCTGTCATTGCGCATCAAGTTATAACTCGCATTGAGGAATTCGAAAACAAAATTGTATGTATCTACTTTTTTAACCCATTTGAGGTTTGCATCGTTCGACCGCAACGAAAACTAACTCTTTTTCATGCATGAAATTTATTTTTGGCCAATTTAGACTACAAATTATTCGAATATTTTTACGTATTTTTATTACAGGTTTACGATTCCAAGTTACAGAAAAAAGGATAATGATAAAAATAGAAAAATAGACAAAAAAATGATCGCACTCCAACGAAGGAAACTGCACCGTTCTACTTTTTTCGAAATTGCACAATACTGTTTTGTTGCAATTTTGTAAATTTGATTGCATGCTCGCAAAACGGAAATTCGACGTTTGTGATAACGATTATTTTTTTATAATAAAATTATAAAACTGAACTGACTAATCTAATTAAAGTAACTAACAAAGTTGAACGGATAAATTGAACTAACAGTTGCACGGTTAAGGGTGTAACAGTTAGTTTAATTTATATATATTGATATATATATATATTCATATAATAAATTGAACTAACAGTTACACTCTTAAGGGTGTACGTGTTAGTTCAATTTGTGTTTTTATTTTAAGTTTTTTAGTTTTATTAGTTATTTCATGTAGTAGATAGTTAAATTTAGTTAGATTTAGTTCGTCACTGTTAGTTAATTTTAACAGTTGCACCCTTAAGGGTGTGACTGATAAATTGAACTAACAGTTAGTAACTAAATTAAACTATCCACGAACTAAATTTAACCAAATTGAACTAACAATTACACCCTTAATCTAAGTAAATTGAACTGATAGTTACACCCTTTAGGGTGTAACTATTAGAGTGTAACTCTTATGGCCTTAAGGGTCTTACTCTTAGTAAAATTTACGAAATCTAACTACATTGAACTAACAGTAACACCTTTAAGGGTATAACTTGTAAGGGTTCAACTTATAGTTAAGTTCAGTTAGATTTAGTTCGTAACTGTTAGTCCAATTTAACGGTGGATTAATTTTTTAGGGTTTTCGCTTGCCATTTCGTTATAATTTCCATGCATATCGAATGTACATTTTCATTACGCCAACATTTCCAATTCCTTTCGTTCGGCTTTATTGTTTCTTTCTGCCTTACATTCGTTGACATTCATTGTTGTCGTATTTTGTGCTGCGGACGTTTCTCCCTAATGTATCGAAGTGTGTTTATTCAGCAGTGAGAACTGAAAAAATGGTTTGTACGTAATTCGATTGGGACGGCAATATTTATAGAACAATTGTTAACGAATTCTGCATTGCGGAAGTAAAGCTTTTTTTTTACATCAACCAAATTAATTATGCAACTCGATACGCAGTTAAACGAATTAGGGTTTGCAATTACGTAATTGCAAAGCACATAGAACATACCGTGAATTATAAATTATAAATTCGAGCCAACACGAGTACCGAATTGCTGAAGTACATAGCAATGGATCAAACAATGCGCAAGTACACACCGCTTTTAATTAACGTTCAAACGCAAAGATCATTAAAGAATCAGCACCCAAATGAAACTTCGCGTTTGAATCTGCCCGATTGAATAAGTGAAAAAACCAGCGCAATGGCACAATCATCGATATTCTACAAGAGTCAGAATTTGCAAATGTTGATTTTCCATGACCGCAGTGTAAAATCGCACATTGCGGAAAAAAGGTCCAGGTGTGGGGGGGCGGGGGTTGAAAATCGCAAGTCGCGAATTCGAGTTTTGCCCCATAAGGACAATGACGTTAAAGTTCGCATCGTTGGAACGTAACGAAAATGATTTTCTTTTCATTCCCCAAAATTCCTTGGGCAGATTTGAGCTACGGAAATCGCGCAAACATTTTTTAGGATACTTCTTCAGCGATCTACAAAAAATGTGCAAAATATGATTTTGGATAATAATGGAAATGAGAAATTGAAAAGAATTTTCGTTACATTGCAACGATGCAAACTTTCAACCCCATGGGCTTACGCTACCGTAAACGTCTAAAATTGATTGACATTTCGAGATTTTGTTCGAACTTTTTCGAAAAGACCGAATTTTCGAAAAAAAACTTCGACATTTTTCGAAAAGACCGAATTTTCGAAAAAAAACTTCGACATTTTTCAGCAAATTCGAATTTTCGAAAAAACATCGACATTTTTTTAAAAGACCGAATTTTCGAAAAAAAACTTCGACTTTTTTCGAAAAGACCGAATTTTCGAAAAAAACTTCGAAATTTTCCGAAAAGTACGAATTTTCGAAAAAAAAACTTCGCAATTTTTCGATAGGTTCGAATTTTCGAAAGAACTTCGAAATATTTCAGAGTTCGAATTTTCGTAACATTAAAAAAAAAATTCGCATTTTTTTCGTGAAGAAAAAAAAATTGATATTGAAAAATTGTACAGAATGGTGACGCTGGAGCCATGCCCGCGAGGCATGTTGAATTTGAGACGCTCTGCGGCACGCGGTATAACTGACGAAAATTTGAATTTGGAAGAAAATAAAAAAAATTCTATCAATTTACATGAGTACAGCTAGAAAAATACGTAGGGGAATTTGAAAATATGATTCTTTGTATAATTGGCGGGCATTGAAGGTAAAAACTCAATTTTCGATAGAAAAAAAGGACAACCATTTGTTAATAACTAATGTTATAATGAAGTCATGGAAAATTCCCGATCGTACTTCTCTTCGAGAAAAACAGTCGACGTCTCGCACGCGGGCCACCGAACCGTTGTTTTACAGGTACCAAACACTTTTCCCCCCTTATTCTAGATGGTTCAAAGTATTTTTAAGCCAATAAAAAAAATCATTTTTCGAACATTCTACAGTGAACCCCTTAAAGGTGAATTCTACCTCTTAAAGAGGTTGGAGCAGTCCAGGTCAGTCAAATGACGGCTTATAATTGTTTTTTCCAAACAACCTCAAAAAATGCTACGAGGTATAGATTCATTCTGTAGCTGCTAATTTTTCATAAAATATATAATCAAAGAGCAAAATTATGCATTCTTATATTTTTATTACGTGAATGAGAAAAACTTTTTTTTGTCTTACTACCACCTTGAAAAAGTATAACAATATCGATGATTACTAGGAAAAAAAATTGCGTTAGTGAATATTTTATCGAACTCAGTATGAAATTTTTAGTCATTTGTTATGATGCCTTTATATACGTATACCACGAGATTCTTTATTATCACCGTTAATTAATACTAAGTGTTGCCGAAATACGGCAACTTCCCGGACATTGAGGTTGGCAGCAATGCTCTTCATCCGCCAGTCAAGATTTCCAATCTTTCATCAAACCTTGATGTTTCAATATTAACGACGTTGAAGTTTGCATCGTCGGACTGCAGCCAATTAAATTTCTTTACAGATCACGCCTACAAAACTCCTTCAACCATTTGTCAATATATTTATTTAGCTATCTACATTATAAATCTACCCAAAAAATCGCCTATAATAATAAAAATATGAAAAATCTAATATTAAACGGAACTTTCGTTGCGTTCCAACGATGCAAACCTCAACACCATCAATGTTGAGTATATATATAGTTTACGATGCCCAAGATAAGGATTCTTCCCCTAAATGTTTACAAAGGTTAAGTTTGCGTTAATCCGTTGTTAAAAATGGTTTATCGTGGTGTTAAATAGCCGAAAAATTACATCACCCCTAGCGTGAACGTCTTGCCCACCGAACTGTACGTAAATTTACACACATTAAACTATCTTTTATCTCTGGCGTTTTGTGGTTAAAAAATTTCAAAGGATTCGTAGACTCGGTTCAGACAAATACACATTTTGATTCTATACTTCGATTGTGGCCAACGCTCCAACCTCCTCAATATCTTTGCATTGCGATAATGTTGAAGAAAGAGGCAGGATCAATAAAGACAGCCTTTCCCGTCGGAATAATCTTTTAACGCGGGCGATTTAGCTGCGATTATTAGTATATTCATGCCGTTTCATAGCGCATGTGAGGTATCAGGTCGTGTAGAAGCGTTATAAATCGTTTTACGCTTATTGTATCGTTCATTCGATCTTTTTTTTCCCTCTATTTCGGTCTGCCATAGTGCGTGTGTATAATTTAAGTGGTATGCATGTGTGTGTCTTATATGTGTATATATATATATATATATATAGTGTGTAAAACAGCGTGGGAAATATATGTAAAACTTTTAATAATTCACGAAAAAAATGTTGCCACAACAAATACAACAAAAATCTAGCTCGTGCTCTAAGCGTTCTGTGTAGTCGCCACGGCCACACATACGCACACAGTAAAATACGAATCTCAAGGCAGTGATTTTTTAATCGTGTTACTGACCTTTTTCACTTGAAAATGTTCCGATCTCAGTGTCTCGACGATCTCTTGATCGGGCTTAACCTGTTGAGCGACCGACGATCGAAAACCATCGAGAACTCCCTTGATCGTGAACTTCTTCATCTCGCTTTATCTCGACGCTCCGTCGCACTTTTTTCGCGTTATCTCGTGAAATTCACATGTACCGGAGTTGGGTTCGTAGCGCGGGCGCGCGCTCGTTCGCGTATACGCGAGAGCAGCCCGTGTGTAAACGTCGAGTTGAAAAGTTTCAATTTCTTTTTACGCTAGAAAATAATATCGACGTGTGCATACGCGGTTCTGGGAGGAAAGAAAACTGCTCTTTCCTCGGACTAGAATTTGACTACGAATCGCACGCGCGCGCCGCGACCTTTACGCGAACACGCGTTTTTTTTCAGTTCGGTTTTCTTTTATGGATAAAATATGGGAATCGGTAAAACGTATGGTATTGGTTTTACGATGATATACGATGAGAGGAGCGCGTTTATTGTCACGCACCGAAAGAATTTCCTGCTGACATGCTCGCACATAACTCCCCGCCGCCGCGCCAAGCGATCGTGACAAATGTCACTTCTCTCCTCTCTCTCACGCGCGCTCTCACTCTCTCTCTCTCTCTCTTGATTTTTCTCTCTATGTCTGCTTTACGATTGTTGCGGGCGCTCGAGTGGGAGACGCGCGGGCGAGTAGGAAAAAAAAACTTAAAATAAAACGTCCCTCTACATTTTGCTTGTTATCGAGAAGTGTTTACGTCAGGCCGCAGTTGGAAAACGTATGGCCACGCGAGCGTCGTGACATTAGAATATTATTTTATAACGTTTCGTCCGCTTTGCCGCGCACCCCCGTAACACGAAGAGAATCGCGACTACGTTCCGCACATACGAAGCTCTCCGGCGCTGGCAAAGGGTGTTTTGGTAGAGATGACAGCAATGCAGTGTTGTTTAATCGTGCCAGATCAATAACTGGCAACAGGCTCCACGGCTCACCAGCGGACACTCGCGAAGCAAAAATTTCCTCCCGCCGCACTCGCAACCGGCGATCGAATCGAGTTTTCCCCCGTTTTTTTTCTCCCATTTTTCGCATTGGTCGCGCGTCATCTTGGGGTATCTTGAAATGTGGACAGCCTTCAGTTTTCGCTCCGGCTGCGTGGGCCAATCGGAACTCTGGGATCGACGCGTCGGCCAATGGCGGCTCGCTTGGGATCTAGGGACATTGGTCTGATAATGGAGCTTTAAGGTGTTTTGGGACTAAAATCGAAATGCTTGTGGAGGATTGAAATTTATATCACCGAGAGAGGAATTTAGGAACTTAGGATCATCTTAACCGTTTCACAAAATAGTATTGGAGGTTTCTAATGTTCATATTGAACATTTATTCATTTGACAATACACATGGCACCCCCTTAACACTGTTCGCGATGCCCAAAAGTCTTGGCGCCTCTCGCGGACTAAGGCTGAAGCTCTACTAGTATACTAAACTTGGTCAAAATACATTGATAACAATGTAAAGATATAAAGTCTTTTTCAAACAGCGGTTGTTGTCTCTGAAAATGACTCTCTTTAAGTCATCATGTCGAGTTTGTGGCCACTCAATAAGATTTTTTCTTTCCAAGTTTGTATCTTTATCAGTAGTAAATTAAGCAATATTAAAAGTTGTTTCTGTTATACAAAACAGTTATTTATGTTATATAAAACATGTCAATATAAAAATACAATTTCAGAGGGCCCTTGTAAAAGTATCCGAAAAATAGAATCACTCGAAACCTGCGAGTCTCATAACCTTAAAAATCTAAATCCAGAGTTGACGGAGTTAAAAAAAAGAGCGAAAAATAAATTGTTCACTGCAGTAGAATCTTTACAGTCCACCATGGAGATAAATCCAAGAGCCAACTCGCAGAAAATCAAGAACGAATTAATCCTTTATGTTTCAGGCTATACTTTGACCAGCCATATTGAAATATCGCTGCGTCAGCTTAAGGGCGTGAAAATCGCGAATGGAGCTGTAGGGGCTAGAATAATGCTTCGATTTGAATGAAAAACTGAGCAAACCGGAATTATACTAATGAGAACGTCGTGGCATACTTAGTTCGTTAATAATAATAGAAAAAATGTGAATTTTGAGCTCCCACGGTTCGTTTTCGAACATTTACGAAACTTGTAGGTTAACCGTGGCAGCACCGCGGTGCTGGCTCTGTCGAGTAAGCCATTTACGGTCGAGCATGAATGGCGGGAAATTCAAAATCGGCGGTTTAACACGTACATAGTATTGCACCATTTGAACTTTATAATAAAATGTATTTATTCGTTCCCTCGACATTTTTAACGTTTTTTCAACTTTTTCGAGGGAAAAACTCTTCACAAATCGTTGAACGATTTTTACCGTGTAAATTATCTGGAGTTGACGAAGCTTCGGCGACAGTCAGTCACGCCAATCACAGGAACGGCCGCTATTAAAAAGTTCATGGCGGCTAGGGAGGAGTCCGATCTGTGCATTTTAAAGTGGCTACAAAGATGTGGTCAAACATAGATGGCGCCACTATCTCTAATACCTCGAGAAGTAAGCTGAGTATCGATGTCGTGTTAATGAGATGGAAAAGGATCGAATACGCATCCTAGCCTCCATGGCAAATACAGTACAACCACGCTTATCTGAGGTAATGTGGGTAAAGGGTACCTCGGATAAGTGAAATCTCGGATAATACGGAAAACCGTAGCAATATCGGACTACTCCACGCATAAGCATAGCAGATTCTTCCATTTTATCCGAGATTCTGTGTATTATCCAGGGGGCTGACACTGGGATAAATTCTCTTAACAGTAACGTGTCCCCGTTATTGTCACCTCGTAACTAACCCACCATGCGGCGCTAGGCGTCACCCGCATGACCCCCACTCCGCAAAGCACCTTTCCGTATTATTTCGTCATCTTTGTCGTCGCGTGAACTGAGTGAATATTTCTTTTCTTTTTCTCGATCTGTCATTTTTCTCGAAAAAAAAATCGTAGTGTGGTATTACAAAGTGATAAAATAATAAACAATTTTAGTGTAGCGATAAAATAAAAACAATTTTTGTGGTTTTTGTGCTCATATTTGAGAATGCCTGCGTGCGTGGTGCTTGGCTGCACGTCAGGTTATCAATCCAACAAGGAAAAATCGCATTTCTCGAGTCAAATGCAAATTATGCAGACGCTGCGCGACTGAAGTGGGGGTCATGCGGGTGACTACTAGCGCCGCATGGTGGGTTAGTTTACGTGACGACAATAACGAGGACACGGTAGACCCAGCAGTGCCAGGGGGGTGGTATTATCCGAGGATACACCTCGGATAATGCAGAGGACTCGAGCGGCCCCCTGACACTGGCCGCTGAAATCGGCTCGGGAAATGTAGCTCGGAATTGTCGCCAAGTTTTGCCGCTTGTGGCGCTGGCAGGTACAAGACTGCTGTAATGGGATTTGGAGAGGGGATGGGTTTGCGTGTAGGGTGTAGGGGGTGTAGGGCAATACAAAAAATATGAATAAATACCATTGTAATGAACTTGTTGTTCATTGATTAATTTTATTTTTTATTTTTGTGTATGTACTTATTATTTGTTATGTATTTATTTTTTGTTATGTTTAGTATTCAGAAACCAGTTTAAAAGAGGAAAGGCGGATTAAAGAAGACATAATATATGAAAACAGATAAATATTTATTTAAATATTTATTATATAAAATTATAAATATTTATGTATTTTACTGAATGTGTTGAACAAATGTTTTCTTATCGGTGTTGTGTACAAATGTACATTTATGTGGTACAAAATTTTGATTTTTTTTTGCTGAGTTGGTTATTCTTTTTTTGCTCAGCGTTTATTCGCGTACAATATTGCTGCATTCTTTTCGTAACGAAATATTGGATTATTTGGTACAAAATATCATGAGCGTGATCAGGACAAGGGAATGACAGGCTTCGATAATTAATAACCTCGAACGCTCAAATCAAACAACAACAATGGCTGTATGACGTATAGCGCCGGAGAAGGGGAGATCTCAGGCAGTCACGTCACTGCCAGCGCCCCGTACCGGACGCTAGCAGAATTAAGAAACGGCTACAAAACGCGAATCGTTTCGTTGTATGGGAAAGGTCTGCAGTGTCAGGGACCTGGACTCGAGTGAGTTAGGTGACTCGGATAATGCGGAATGTCAGTTAATCGAAGGTCGTATAAAGGAGGTTCTACTGTACCAGCAAATACGATAATATACACAAAATATTCGAAGAATTTGAGAATTGTTAAGCTCGAATTCTCATGAAAAACAAGCCTTGATGCTGACAAGAGGACACAGATATATTATCTTTAAAACATTACAGCATGTTTTTATCTTCAAAACATTGAAACAAGCCATATTGCTTCGACTTTATATTGTTATTACGGTGTTTTTCTCAAATCCAGAAACAAATGCTGAACATTTTTTAAATTTGTTGCCTCAATGAGTAATTGCAATTTCTTTCGTGTGGTATTCTTTTTATTTTCATTCAAATATATTATCGTCAGAATAATGGCGTTACCGATTCGCTGATTGCGGGTTTTAAAACAAACCGATCGCAGAGCATTATTCTTTGACTAGGAATAATTTATCATCGTATTGACCTGAGTCAAAAATGCATTTAAGAAATAAAAACATTATTTTTTAAGACGTTTTCCACCAATTTTAAAAAATTCCTTACGGCAATGTGTAATTGCACTCTCTTTTGTATGATTATCTTTTAGTTTTTATTTAACCCTAAAAATCATCACTGGGGCCTGGTCGCACCCCAATTTTTATGCAAAAAATTATGTTTTTGCCGATTTTTGCCGTTTTTCAGTCTTTAAATGGATTCTCCACTAATGGAATATTAATTAAATCAGATGGCTCGCACACTGTTTACTTTCTTATGAAAGTACGAAGAAATTGAGGTATGATCAAGTCCATTTATCCCCGTAGGACCGGTTTAATGACAAAGAACAGTACGGGGTGAACATACAATCCAGTCATGCGTTTGACGGTGAAAATAAATAAGTCAAGAGCTGTTGGGTTAAATATCGTTATCGTAAGAATGGTCGCGTTACCGTTAGCTGCTTGCGAATTTTAATATAAAAAAGATCACAAAGCATTGTTTGTGATACCGTCGTATTTCATCGTATTTCATCGTATACGACGTTCATCGTCGTATGTCATACCGTCGTATTTGCCTCAGAAAATAAAAATTGGTTCAAGAAAGAAGAACGCATCAGTATTATTCAAGACATTCTTTACCGTTCGTTGTTCAATTAAACACTGTTGTAATAAAAATAATTTTCTATCACTACGTATTGCATTATTATTATTTTCGACCTTTTTCACCGTTAATTATGCAACTAATGCATAATTAACTATATATTCATTGGGAATTGCTATATTATAAATATTCTGCTATCTTTACATATTTACGGAGATCTCTCTCGTATATATAATTTTACTTCTCTCTCGCACGCAGCCCACTTCCCAAGTATTATTCTGCCTCACACACAGCTCACTCTTCATGATTGATTTATGCTGTCTCTGTAATACGCAGCTCACTTCTCGAGGTTTTAGCAATAGTGGCGCCATCCCTGTTTGACCACATTTTTGTAGTCACTTCTTTCAAGTCTCTCCATAAGAGTACGGGCTCTTTCCACTCTAGCCTCCATGGTCAAGTCGATTGATTATTTTTTTTCTCGAATAAAATTGCAAGATATTCATGTTCAATTGTAAAAATTATGACTATTGATAGCATTTGCCGGCTCAGGAATATTTTTCAACAATATCATGAGTTTGATATTGTCCAATAATTATTTATTTTTACATGAAATTTTATTTGCCAAAATTTGCCAGCCTGCCGAGAACTCATTGTATTTTCTCCCCCACTCTTGTTGCCAACGAACAGTATCGAAACTCCTTAAGGACATGAGTCACACGTCCGGTCGGTAAAAATCCTAGTGCCAAGTTCTCTCTCACAATCAGACGAATGACATTCCGGGCAAACGAAGAGAAAGACGTTGTTAGTCGTTCAACAGAGCGGAAGGTGTTGTTTTTCTTTTTTCCAAAAAATCAACCATTTAGGAAAACCCTGGGAATCTGAAAATCGGCTATCTCTCTCGCTTTCGTGGCCGCTCCGCCGGTGTGACACATGGTCTTAAGGGGCACCCACAATTCGTGATACGGTTTGAAATATGCTTTGTCGTTCGCAGCTGCATGGATATTTGATCATCAGGTAATATATTAAATTCGTACGATTGGTAAAATTCCCGTTGCGAAGATGCAGGTCATGGGGGTCATGTAGGTTAGCGGGCGTCCATAAATTACGTAACGCAATTGTGGGGGGTTTGGCTTGGCGTTACGGTCTACGTACGCGCGGGAAGGGGGTCGAGATTTGCGTTTTCTCACGATTTTAGAACTGTCAGAAATAGCAAAATTTCTGCATGTTCAAGTTTTTAAATTTAAAACTCATCGTACAGAATAGATGAAGTGTAAGCTCTCATTATTTTGAGAAATATAATGAACCTGAAAATACGACTTCATACTTTAATGTAAGCATCAATATTCTAGAAAAAAAAACATAACTTTATATCAAGAAAACGGAACGAACACTTTGATCGCGATTTTCTCGAAATTACTTTTTTGATCTTGTCTCAGTAAATACTCAAACACCTATCGACCGATTTTCAATATTTTAAAAACATTTTTTAATCGCAGTGATTAAGGTTGTATGTAGCCGATTTTGTAATTTTGATCATTACTGTTTTTAAAGATTGCTTGAGTATAAAAAAGGGCCTTGAAGATAGAAAAAAATGTCCAAACTGTCGGCATTTTGTAAAAAAAAAACAAAATACAAAAACAGCTACGCATATCGATAACGATATTTGTATAGATATCGATAAATTGTTGACGTTTTATTTACAGATAATCTTTCATATCGATATCGATGGGACAATAAAGATAATTTTTTTCGTCGCCAAATCAAGGTTAATTTGAAACAAAAAATTCATTAAAATTGGTATAAAACTGGATGAATATATACTTCATAAAATGAGTATAAACCCGATCCTTTCATAATCAGTTATTTCTTTGAAAAAAAACGCATTTATTGATGACAAAGCACCCGTTACGTAACGGAATAAAGAGGGGGGGGGGGGTTCAGACCAAGCGTTACGGTTCTGTTATGGGGGGTGGGGTCAAAAATTGGGAAATTTTACGTTATGTAATTTATTGACGGCCCTTCATGCACTCGACCTACCCAGTAAGCCAAGCGTACCACCCAATTAGCCAAGCGTACCATTGGTACAGCGTACCGCAAATGTGGAGTACGCCGTACTATACAGTACGGGTAATGTACGGGTACGGGGTACCAGCGTAATCGTACCTTCACGGTACCGTCACCGTGGAGTGATACCATACTGTAGAACACCGTGGCTCCATGGTGGCGGTACTGCACCCAGTACCATACTCGTACATTTGCGGTACAGCGTACCGTACGGCGTACCGCTGACGTATCAGTACCGTACGCACACACGTGATGGCCACAGTACCGAAACGGCGCACTCCACGTGAGCCGTACATCTACGGTACGTGGTTAGCTGGGGACTCTAGCCCCTCTAGCCTCGTTGACGAAGGTATTTCGTCTAGGGGAAAACTTTACCGTAGCATTCTTACCGACCGTACGTGTGACACGCGTCCTCAATCCGAATTTAGCGCCCTAATCATCGTTCTGATTGGTCGGCGCGTCCTTGAACTCGCGTTAGCTTGAATTGTGAACCTTGTAAGCAAGGAGACTAGAGTAAAGGAGTGGACACTCCATAGGAGATGAGCAGCGAAAGCCGGCCCCAAAATCCCGACTTATAAGCGACCGCAAGAGGCGCTGCGATCGCGATTCCCCGATGTATAGTAATACTTGTAGCTAAAGGTTCTAGGCATGCGCATGTAGCCGACGGAAAGCCTAGCAAGAGAGTATATCTATATATAAGGGAAAACCGATTGCAACGCCACCTATACAAACTCTTATTTTCCTTGATTTTGGAGCCACATCGTTAGCACACAGTGTCCACTCCTTTACTCTAGTCTCCCTGCTTGTAAGGATTACGTTTCGAGCAACTACGAGCGACCGCAAAAATAGACGCTGTTAGCGAAAAGTTATTTTTTTTTCATCCGAAATATCAATCGCGTTTCGGCGAATATTTACACACGAATGCTCAGCTATATCTCGCGCTGCCCTACGTCACGTGGTGCACCTTTCACTTTGCTCTAACCTCTGAAAATAAAGATCCGCTTTTCAGAGCTTTCTCAGGTCGTCTGTTTACAATCACCTATTCAGGTACTATTAGTCTCGTTATTTTGTGCTCCCTATGTAATCGAATTGAATTCAAAGCTAGTGAAGAAGATGATACAGAGAGGTGCCTACATATTGAAGAGGTTCTGGCATTCGCGTCATAACCTTTCGAGATATGGTAAACTTTTGTAACGTTCTGATTTTCCGAAAACAATGTCGAAAAGAACAAAAGAAAATATCGAATGCACGAAACATTTGCCAACTTCAATAACAAGCTAACTCCGTTATTCTGTCCGTCGTACAGGAACCGTCGCCGAGAAAATGTCCACGGACGTGGACAACATCGTCTGGATGGATATGGAGGTAAGCGAAGCAAACGATTCTATCTCTGTTACCAGGTGGTACAGGGGTCCCTGGTCTTTATTAGAGAAGAAAAAGGTGGATACCTTTGAATTCGGATACGGCGCAGAAGCCTTCGGATTATCGAGATTCTACTGCAATTACAGTTTGTTGATGTTCGACTTTGTTAAAGACACGCAGCTCAAAACTAATTGTTTAGATCTCGTTGTTTTTCTTTATTTATTATTATTTTAGTCTTTATTAATTTCAGACAGAGTCTGGGCTCTTCTTATTTTCGTCGTTACTAAGGGACCATCGCAGTGTAACGGGTTGAAAGATGACTGATTGAAAAATCAATGCAGAATCAAACTGAATCAGTTTGATTTTTTTTATATCAGATCAAAGCTCTCGTGAAGAAAAATCATGAAAAATCAAACTGAATCAGTTTGACTTCTTTCACATCGAATCAAAGCTCTCATGAAGAACGGAAAATAAATGTTTCGTTTTATTTTTGTTACATTGTTTTTACGGTTAAAAATGTCTTCGAAAAAAAGGAGTCCTCACTGTGTACACGGTTGTGGCCGCAAATATTATCCGAAACAAAATTTGTAAAAGGATTATTAATCAGTATGCCGTTATATTGGTTATGGCCATATATGGAGGTTTTTAAAAAATTAAAATTGACGAACTGGCGGCGGTTTGAAAGAAAAGTCGAATTTAGCCTATTTTTCGACAGTTTTTAGGTCAAAACTGTTCAAAATATGTGAAGGCGATGATGAATAGTGTGGAGAATGTTGTGTCAAAATTTGAGACGGATAGCTTGAAAACGCTTCCTTTGAGAGTGTACAGTTTTGGAAAACGACATTTCGAGAGAAAAAACGCGTTTAAAGTTTCAAGTGCGAAATTTTCATATAAATTTTCTACTTACGATCTATCGGCGATGCTCATAAGATAATTATTACCGTCTATACTATCGTATAAAGCAACACAAAAATCGATTTTTTGAAAACGTTACACTCCGATGATCCCTTGATTTCTTCCTTCTGTGTTGGGGACACCACAGAAAAAGCGTTAGGACAAACATACAAACAAACCCAGTCTGGGCTTTTCTTATTACGACTCTTTCGTGAACAAGTATTTTTTTCTCCGAAACAGATGACCGGATTGGATATAAACACTTGCCACATACTGGAAGTCGGATGTTTCGTCACGGACTCAAAGCTTGGGGTGATCAGCGACGAATTCAATGTAGTCGTTCATCAGCCGGATGACGTATTAGCAAATATGAACGAATGGTCTAGGATCCACCACCAGAAGGTAACGAGCTATAATTCCTGATTCGCAAATCACTCGTTCGATTAGAAGATTTGCCCAGTAACTCTGTTTCACTTTTCAGACCGGACTGACCGAAGCGTCCAGAAACAGCACGGTATCTCTGGAAAACGCGGAGCGAGGCCTGCTCGAATTTGTAAAAACCTATACACCGCAAGGAAAATGTCCCCTTGCCGGTAACTCCATTTACATGGATCGATTGTTCCTGTCAAAGTACATGCCCTCCGTTAACGATTACTTGCATTATAGAATTATCGATATCTCCAGTATCAAAGAACTTGCCAGGTGAGATATCGCTCGCGCGATCTTCGCTCTCCATTCGACGCCTGTAGTAATTCAGCCGTATTCGTTATGTTCAAGGAGGTGGAACCTCGAGGTGTATAACAATGCGCCCAAAAAGAGTATGACTCATCGCGCGGTAGACGACATCAGAGAGAGTCTCAGCGAGCTACAGTATTACAAGGATAATGCCTTCCAGACGAGGCATTGACGATAGTACAAATTGTAAATTTAATTCTTTCTCCATGCGTTTCTGCTTTCGTCTTTCTCGCAGACGGTGAAAATACTCCGTCTAGTTCTATGCTAATGAATTAATTTTTTGCGAACTCGTAATATGGATTCGTGTAAAATATTGTGTCCATTTTTTGCCACAATTCATCAAGCACGTGTATTCTACATGCTCGAAGCCACAGAACAAAGTCGTGCCGCTCAGAAACTTGCACGTCGTAGGCTTCATTTTATTTGACTCGCGAAATTCCGTTCGAAAAGGATTTTTTTTTGCGATCACTCATAGAGAGCTATGCGAGCGAAATAGTGACGAAGAATCGACGCGCGTGCTGCCATTTTGGACATTTTTGCAAACTACGATTCTATAGTTATTTAATTATGTACAAAAATGGCCCGATATACCGTAATCCGAGGAAAGTACAGCGTTTACTGTATTTTCGGAAAAATAAACTTTCTTTTGCAATCCGAACCTCTCGATATCTCACGATTTCAATTATGGTGTTTGGTTACTTTTTTAAATTCGAAAACTATACTATAATCCTGTGGATTCTGAAACCTCAACGGTTTTCGTCAAATCCTGTCTATCCTTTGATCCAACTCTTCGCTAGAAAAAACGTTTATTACGATATTGGAAATTTTGAGAACAATGCGGGCCTTTGAATACAGATATAGCTTTTTCGAAACAGCACGAACTCTAAAATCTGAACGGCTATACAGATTCCCACCAAATTTAATGTTGTTGCTTACAAATATTGAGGCAAATAGATATTAATGAAAATTTTACGAATCGTTCTGGTAGATTTTCTGAATATACTGGCAAAAGAAGAACGGAGGTTACCCCACTCGGTTTTTAAATATTAAATTTCAAAGTTACATAAATCTCCACTGAATCGCACTGATTGTACAGGGTAATGTCGTTACCATTTCAGTTTCTCGCATATACCAACCGCATTTATGAAGAAAGTGACCCAAAAAACTATTGTGCGCAGGATAGTGTAAAGAATAATATTACCGAAAGTAGGTAGACGGGTTACCGATCGAATTAATGAAAATGTATGAAAAACATGCGACCGGTTAACGAAAAAGTAAAGTTTGTGAGTATATATTAAAATGTGGCAATGTCGGAACTATTGGAATAGAACTGCTCGAAAACCTAGCGCGCCAATTTCAAATACGTTAAGATAGTCCTATCGACAGGCTTCATAGGATTTTCATAATTTTTTGTTAAGCTTCAAGTTTTTTGAGGTCTCAAGTAAGATCAACGGTGTGACTAGTGTGAAGCGATAGGACTACCTTAAAGTCAAATGCGAGTAAGGGGAACTTATTCGTTTATTCATTATGATGTATTCCCTTTTTTCTAGCTTTGGTGAGCATCGTACGATGCTTGTGGGCCCGAGCACTGACAAATCGACTTTTCCATCGGAAACTTTGCGGCGCACTAATCTTTTTTTCTGAATCATTTGTTGCCTCCTTTTGCTCTGACATGACTTCTGGAAACGCCGACCGGCACGAAACGTGCGTAACACAGCTGGGGCCTGTGACAGTCACTGCAGTCAACCTAACAGCCTCGACATTACGACAGAACCGTGCGACGTTACCAAAGCTCGTGTCTATTTTGATAGGATTTTTATCAAACAATTTATTAGCCATGGACTTCCGTTTCTCCCCCACCCTTCTAAAATGATTTAGCAACAATCTTAAGGCGTCGGGCTACTGTGGAAATGATGACCACTCATTCGTTGGTTGTCACCCAAATTGAAGAGGAAGATCCAACATATGGTGCAGAGTTCGCGGGTTTAAGGTAAACTTATGATTACGATAGAACTGCTAGCCAATCTTCAAACGCGTTTTTCTCGAAACTGGTTTTCAAATAATAATACAAACTTCACCGAAAAAAAATAAGTCTTTATACTTCTTGAGAAAACTACAATGGAAAGAAAAAAAATACAAGTATCTTTTCGAACTTCGGTCGTACAGTTTCACTTCGTCATCAACGTCACCTTCCGATAGAATTAAAACAAACGAATAAAAGTAGAGAAGTTACATCAGATGGCATTTGCTTGGCAAACACACATTAGTGAACACCGTTGATTAGTATACTTGTCTATATTGATCCGTCTTGTCTATACTTATTGATTATATATAGAAAATCAATAAACAAAAGGATGGGTGAAACGTAAAGTTGATACTGCAACTTTGGGTAGTCAAGATATCATAAGGACAGTAATAATGTTGTCGATGAACTTAATGGACACACACGGATCGTTGGACCCCGCGTTTGTCGCCACCATCGGCATCTTTTTCAGTTTCTTCGTCGAAGGCTGTCAAATCCACGGTTAATACATTGCTTCGCAGACATTGTCCAACCTGCGAAATAAATGTTATGAAAAATTTAGCGACGGTCCAAAATCCGAGATAAAACATACTCTCATAACGATCTTTTGTTAAAAACTGTATTCGATTGAGCATGCGCCAATGGACGTTACATTCAATAATGGATACGGGAGGCTTGAAATTTATTTTTTCAAATTAAGACCTTTACTTAAAGTTTTCAATTGGCACGTCAAAATATTTGCTCGAAAATCATTGTAGTCTTCTTTCGCCCCCACGATTGAGTTTAAAAAAGTTCTTCAAGGTTGAACCTGGGTCAAAATACTTTAGCGTGTTTTTTTATGCAGATCGAGAACACCACAGCAGTACAAAGAATATTTGCGAAATAACGAAAAATCTATTGGAAATTAACATTTTTATAAAAGTTTATTTTTCGAACAAAAATGCAAGTGTGTCATACTCTAAAAACCAACATTTTTATGGCAGAAATCCTCGACACGCGTTTTTGACTTTTTTTTAAATCTACGTTGGGAAACACTTCGGTATTTTGTCCTGTGTACAATCGTAAAGAATTTTTCTGCCGTGAATAGAGCCACCGAAAAAGATGACTTCAAACCGATTGCTACTCTGTCGCAATTTTGTATTTAACACACCATTAAATTCCTTTTTTGCGTCTATTTTGAGTTACCGATTACAAGTATTCATCAACCCTTGCTATTGCAAGGTTCAGGCCTTAGGCTACTGTGAAAATTTCGAAACTCTCGTTAGTCGCTTGAGGCAACGCAAACATAGGAGGAAGGTTCAACATGTGGTGCAAGCATCGCAGATTGAAAGTAAACTTAGGATTATAACGAGAGAACTAGTCAAATTTTTCACTCGTTCTGCTCGAAACTATGTTTTTTTAAACGGTGTACCCGATTTCTCGACATGTTATTAACGCATTGCCTTCGAAATTGGTACTTTTATCCAGTGTAATGGCAGTTTAGACTTGACTGACGTTTACTTCTTAAAATTTGTTTTTTATTACTTATAAACAACGTCATTTATCATAGAAACTTCGATAAAACTTTCAAATTTTTTTATTTTGATTGAATAACTATTCAATCTATTTTAAGCTATTTTCATAATTTTTTTTGATAGGGTTATATTATAGATATTGATATAAAAGTTGTTACATTTAATAAATACACTTTCGAAATACATTAAAAAAATGTTTAATGTATTTATGTAACCCAAACTTTAAACGCGTTTTTCTCGAAACAACGTTTTTCGACGGCTTGTTGATAAAATCTTCGAAACTACTGAACCGATCCTTATGCAATTTTAACCCTATATTCTTTACAACCGTATACTATAGCGCATATCAAGGATTTTTAAAATTTTAATATTTACTATTTTTTTGCCAAAAACGGTGAAAAAAACGTTTTTTTTTTCGAAAAATTACCGCCATTTTGTTATTCTTGCATCTATAATAAATTGTATGATATACGCTATAGCCATTATCATACTGAATCTAAAACCGTTTGATTTTTTGTCTCGGATGGTCCATCTCCGAGATTTCATCAACAGCGCAGAGCTACAATATTTTTATGACATTTTTTTATCTACCATTTTCGTGTATAAATAGTGACTTGAATAAATAATTTTTTCAAAATCTATTTCCAAAGTGTATTTATTAAGTGTAACAACTTTTATATCAATATCTATAATAGAAACTTATCGAAAAAATTCCCGTAAATAGCCTTTTTTAGCGTCTAAAGTGAGAAGACCCCCAATGTACATGCAAATAAAGGACCAAACGATTTTTCAATAATCTTCCTTATTCCTTCAAAATTATGTTTTTTCGATCTTTCTCGGTTCGTCACAGTAGCCTAACCCCTTAATCAATTCCTCCAAGACTAACTTAGTACCAATGTAACTTTCGGTTCAACATGGTCGTGTTCAGCCTTAAGATGAGCAACAAAAAATGATATTGAAGTTCCCATCGTTGAAACGCGACGAAAGTTTAGTAGCTCGGACTTATTTTTCGTAAATGTAGGTTACCAAAATAACTCAAACGTACTTATTAACATAACTCTGGGTCCGTATCCGAAATCAACAGCAAAAATTGGCAGGATACGATTTCGGATGATGAAAAAAATGAATTAAAGAAATAAAAAAACGAATGTTCGTTGCATTCCAACGAGGCGAGCTTCGTCATCGTAATAAAAAGTTGCACCGACTTCGGGGCAAATTCCGATCAGCGCATCCGCGTGCGAGTAGAATTCCTCCTTGAGCGAAATAACTATGGTCTGCAGGGACTGCGTACGTTCGCGGATGTAATTCACCACCTTGCCGATATTCGTGTTGTCCAGCGACGCGTCCACCTCGTCAAGAACGAAGAACGGTGCCGGATGAAAGCTGCGGGGAACGAGCTCGTCAATGCGCGTTCGCGTAATTTCGGTGCGAGAAATTTCGCGTCGCATTGATCACTGAACCTACCTGTGAATCGCGAATAAAAGCGCCAGTGCCGTGATGGTCTTTTCTCCTCCCGAAAGATTGGATATTAGCTGAAATCGCTTTCCCGGCGCCACGCAATTGTAGTTGATTCCGTCGAGGTAAGGCTCTTCGGGATTTATGGGTTCGAGGAACGCCTGGGCTGACTGATTCTTCGTCAAACCCTGCCCATCGTCAATAATCAAAACGTCAATTGTAGTGAAATTTGAGTGCATTCAATGTTCCGCTTGAAGAACATTCGGATAAAGTACCGAAGAGCCCATACCGCTGATTAATTTGGAATTTCCTGTACCCATGTATTTTGACTGGCTGATCACGAATATTATAGTGAAAATACCCGTAAATTTGATTTTCAAGGTCAACACTCACGAAAACTGATTTCTTAACAGTTTTTCTGTTTCATTTCAGTAAATATTCATTTTCGAGAAAAATGTATCCTACAAAAGTTGCAACCTATGAAAATATTGATCGTTTATATACTGTACAATTTTTGTCTGAAACCATTCCATTTCGAGACAAATGGGATAATGGTCCAATAAGTGAAAATTTATTAGCTTCATTACGTTTGATATTATCTACTTAACTATAGTAACGGATCGGTAACAGCAAAAATATAGATAATGTTCATTAGCCCACACGAACCCCCAAAAAAAACAAATTCAAACGGAAACAAAACCAACAAAAAAAATCCAAATACAAATCTAAACAAAAAAGGCCAAACCCAAAGTAAAAAAAAAAACAAAATAAATGAAAAGCCCAAGCAAGCCCAACAAAAAATCAAACCCAAACTAACCCAAACAAAAAATGCAAAAATAGTATATAATAGAAGAAGAAGAAACTAAAGTAAAAGAAAAAAGGGGAAAAAATCAATAAAAAACAAAAAACATGCACTTTAAAATTGACTTAATCACAAAAAATACAAAACTCGTACATAATACAAAAAGAAACTAAAATAAAAGGAAAAAAAATAAAATTAAAAAAGAAAAAAAATCATGCACTTTAAAGACTAAAGTTCAACCTTCCCGCGGTAAAGTGCGTAAGTAGATAATATCGAAACTAATGGAGCTAAGCAATTTTCATTTATTGTACCATTGTCCCACTTTTCTCGAAACGGAATGGTTTTAGATAAAAAAAACTGTATAGAACATAAAAGATCAATATTTTTATAGGCTATAACTTTTACAGGAAACATTTTTCTCCAAAATGAATATTTACTAAAATAAAACAAAAAAAACGTTAAAAAATCAGTTTTCGTGAGTGTTGACCTTGACAATCAAATTTGCGGGTATTTTCACTATGATATTTGTGATCAGCGAGTCAAAATACACGGGTACGAGAAGTTCCAAATTAATCAGAGGTATGGGCTTTTCGGAACTACTCCCGAAGGTCCGATACGAAGTCTCGGTAATTACTTTATAAACGAAATCAATTTGCTGCGAAATGTGCTCGAAGCAGGACATAAATTTGGCGTAACGTTCTTTCTTGACCTTTTCGAACTGCGTTTTGACTTTTTTCGCCTTTTTGCGCGATCTTTCGAACGCCTCGTTCGTCACTTGAAACTTCTGTCTAGCCAAGGACAATTTTTCCATAGCCTGCAAGGGAAACATTTTAAACGTGTTATGAAATTTGACGCGCGAAGAACAACCGTGCGACAGCATTTCCGGCAGATGACTGCAACTCACCTTCATATTGGGAGCGTGAATTTCTCCAATTTTCGCGTGAAAATCTAGTATCGTTTTGTCCAGATTCTCCATAGTTATCTTCAAGTCCTGGGCCTCGACGTCCTTCAGTTTGTTCGACAAAAGCCCATAATTGATCGCGATGAGACTCGTGCAGTCCAATTGTTCCTGCGCCGCACAGTCGCTCGTACCGTCCTCCGTCGTAGCTAGTTCGTTCACTAAATCACTCATGTTCCCACGAAGCACCGGAATCGTGATGTCCGCCATCTAAATGATAATAGGAAGAAATTAAATTGCAGCGCATAACTTTTTACGTATATTTTTATAAATAAGCAGGCCAGAATTGTTCAGGGTTGACTCGGGATTCCCTGACCTTTTCAGGTTTTTAAAAAGCTCCACCTATTGCAAGTGAATCAGATTGGGGTCAAATGAAGAGGACTTTGTTTTCATCAAATATATATTTTCTTAAGTTAAAGATCACAAGTTAAGAGGTTACGGCTGGTTGGAATTTTCGAATAAATCGATTTTTCGCTTTCGCCGGATTCTTATAATATAACCTTTCAAAAATATTCTCTGAAAATTCCAAGTCGGTTCGTTGAATATTGGGGGAGTTATGAGCGTTTACAGGTAGGTCCGGCGAACCTACGTATTATATACCTGACGTAAAACATCAAATGCGTTTTTCTCGGAATTACTTTTGCGGAATCGGTGGCCAAAATATCTCAAAGACAACTAAACCGATGTGCTTCAAATTTCACAGACATTTTTTGTATATCAAAAGGCAGTCCTCAATCGAAGGATTTTTCTTTTTCAATCGACACTTTTTTTATATCGAGGAAAATAGAGTGTTTTTTTTCACCGAAATTTCGACCATCACTTTCGATCGGCGACCATTTTTTCAAAAATCATTATTTTATTGAATCCTTCGATTAAAGACTAGATAATACGGTACGAAAACTAAATTCGTTTGGTTTTTTTTATTTCAGACGATTTGTTCCCGAGCAGGGGTGGTCACCGCGAAGGACCTTTTTTGCACAGCGGTCTGTGCAATTTACTGTATCTCTGTCGCTTGTAAATATGTTCCAATTAAAAAATTGTCAAAGATACTTGTCAAAATTGTCAAAGAGCATTGTAAAGTACAAAATATACATCAAAAGCAAATGCGAAACCTGTTCTGTATTATAAACACAATCTTTTATGCCGGTGAGAGTAAATAAAAAATAAATTTAAACCATTATCTATAATGATAATGACGTGGTTGTGTATCGACATGTCGAATGCAAATGTATAGAGATACACAGTAAAATAGTTTTCAGTTTTTTGAATTTTCAATGTTTGGTAGTGACAAAACTTTTTTTTGTATATAATGAAGAAAAATATAAATATTAGAAATATAGAAAAACATTTATTTTTATACTTTTCAGTTTTTTTGTCAAGTCGGTTTCGGTTTTCGTAATTCCAGCAATAAGTAAATTTTGAGAAAGTTCCAGAGAATTTCCAAGATACCCTGACTTATCCTTGATTATTCCAGGAGGAAAGAAATTCCCCGAGTTTTCCCGGTTTCCCATACGCGTAACAACCCTCTTATTGTTCGCCGAGCTAGCCAATTGGTGAATTGTTTGCATTATAAGGTGAACTCGCAAGTTGCAAACAAGAATCAGTGGATCAGTTATAATAACAACGAATAATAAACCTTGCAATGCATAAGAACGGCATGTCTCTCTGCTGACTTTTGCTCAATCTCCGTATCGATCGTATAAATTTTCTTTCGCAAATCCTCTGTTTGTTTCGTCACACTCGCGACTTCGCGTCTCCACCTGCCGACTACTTCCTCCTTGCGACCGTGTTCCTCCATCTTGGCCGTCCTCGCAGACTCGAGTTGTTTAGCGTGATCCTCAACCTCGCGGATCTCCATTTTGAAATTGTCCTCCGCTTGCTTCGCTATTTCAAGGTTACCCTCGGCATCCAGCACTGCTCGATCCCATCGCGCAATGTTGCCTAATGGTTTGTCATACGAATCGTCAAATATATCTTTCGTCGTAGCATCATTTTTTAAAATAACTTTTCGCTTTCATCGTCGAAAACTGGGCATACTGTGTGTGTCTCGCTGTTTCTCAAATTCCAATTGAAGGCAAATACGATTGCACTGATTCTCGAACTCCATACGCCGCTTGGCCCGTTCTTGATGCGATCTGTCGAAAGTTGAGCGGTAACGCTCGATTTTATAATCACTTCCGGTATGCGCGGTAACGTGCAATTGCACTTTTCACACTCACTGCAACTCTCGTTCCTCGTATCGGCGAATGTTCGGGACACCGATTTGTTGACAAAAGTTGGTGAAAACCTCGTCCTCTACGGTGTCGACTTTCCCTTTTATATTCTCAATCTCGCGCTCTCTCTCCGCTATAGTTTTCTCGATCGCTGCGACACGAGGCTGAAGAAAAACTTCGAATCGGTTATCTTATTTCGAAACCGTTGCCACCGATAAGTCGAATGTTTGAATTTGTTACCGCAATCTTCTCAATTTCTTCGTACAGTTCGCCGATCTCGGCGTCGAGCTGGTCGATTTCCTTCCTCTGCAAGATACAAGCTAATGCGTTAACTTTTTCCGACCATCGTCCATTGACGATCGTAAAGACAAACATTTGGAATTGATACTTGCAGTTTCTATGGAATCGCTTTTGTTGTACCTCAATCGAGTTTCAAGACCGCGAATCTGCGACTGGACGGAATTCAATTCCGATTCTTTGCGAGATCTGGTGAGCACTTCTCTCAGTTCCTTGGTCGTTTGTTCCTAAAATTGAGAACGACGTTCAGCAACGACGCCTCAAAAAATCCACACCACGAATAATGAGCGCTGTCACGTGCTTGCGAATTGTTTCGTCACTGACCTTTTGGGACTTGAGCTGAGCCATTTGTTTGTCATCCCAGCGCTTCGCTCTCCTGGCCAGGTCCAAACTTCCGCCGGAAATGAGGCCAGCCTTCTGGTAGCAAGTTCCGTCCAACGCGATACACTGTAACGAAAATTCAAATAACGCGTGAGCCTTTGGCGAATTGAAAGAAGTTCCCGCATTTGCACTTGTACGAAGAAACCATTGCAGCCGTTGAGTTTGCGTTGGTGAACAAGACGAGTATTACGTTAATCGGTAGACTATTCAATTTGTTTTTACGTACATCGTAACGCTTTTGCTTGTGCATGTCGTAAGCAACTCTGCACGCATCCTCGGAGCTTTCGCAAACGAGTACGTTTCTAGTTGCGAATAAAATAGCCCGATCGATCTCTTTGGGCCGAAAGTTGAGAACGTCGTACAGCAATTTAACGTTCGTGGCTTCTTTGATATCACGCAAACGTTCCTTGAGGGGCCTCAGTTGAATGTAATCGAGTGGCAGAAAAGTCTCAGGTTCGAGGTACTGTTCTTTCAAGTATTGGATACATCGATTGGCGGTTTCGACAGTGTCGACGACTATAGCTTCCATGTATATGCCGAGAATTTTCGTCACCGCGACGTTGTAACGCTTGTGGATCGGTTCGCACATGTTGTACATCCGGTCGTACTGCAAGCCGATTCAAATCATCGATTAATCTCGCTCCACTGCAATTTCTTTCAAAGCGAAATCTTTTTTTATCTGCCGTAACAAGCTTACCACCCCGGGATAGAGCTGTTTGAAATGTTCCACAATTTCGGTCTTCCTCTGTGTTCTTGCCAACTCGTGCTTGTCGACAGTGGCATCGCCCAATTGATCGGTTATCCTCTCGAGGTCCCGTTGCAAATCTTGGATTTTCTCTTTGGATGTACCGAGTACGTCCTGCAGTTCGTCGCGTACTTTTACCTGATTCGCCAGCGAGTCCTCCATCGTCGTTATGTACTCCGCCAAATTGTCTATACGTTTTGTGGTGGCATCCCTCATGTGACGTTTCTGCTTCAGTTTGTCCTCAAGCTCGGTTTTTTTCCTGACCTCGTTCTCGAGCCTATCCTGATCCGATTTTACTCGGCGATTTGCGGAATCGAGAAGTTGAACGTACGCGGCGGACTGCTTACTCGCCTCTTCTCTCAACCGGTTGTACTCGCGGATCTGAAAAAGATGTCACGAGGCACGAGCGAGATTGCGTTAAGCTAATTATATCAGGTCGAAGATGGCTGCAGTGAAGGAGAGCAAGTATTGTAAAATAAAAACGAAAATTTGCCTGTTCTTCTTCCAGATTGACATTGGAAATCTGACTTTGTGATTCACTGGCAACGCTCGCCTCGTAAGCAGCTTTCGCCCTCTCAATTTTAGCCAATTCTTCCTGAAGCTCGGTGATATCTCTCTGGTGTTCATCTTCGGCGATGCGAGCTCGACTCAACGACTTTGCGGCAACCTCGAGCTTCTTCTGCACATGCGCGATGCCTGCCTTTGCCTTTATAATCGTTGGCTTTTTCTTCGTTACCGCCATCTCCGCCTTCCTCATATCTTGCTCCAACTTTGCTAATTCGCGTGCAAGTTTTCCAGATTCCTTTCTTTTGTCTCCGAGCGTTTCCTCGGCGCTCTCTTTCTTCGCCTTGGCCTTCTCGAGCTCTTGTTCATTGACCGTTCGCTCGTATGCGAGTTTCTCGAGCGCTTTCTCATTGTGATACAAGCGAAACAACTGAAGCTCGATAAGTTTCTCCGCCTGATGTAAAAAAATCAATATTTTCCACAATTATCTCGCCGTCGCCTTCGACGAAGCGTAGACAACGATAAAAGATTTTTCTTTCGTACACATTTTTCTTTCATACGCTGATACTTCTCGGCGTCCTTCATCTCGACCGTCGCTTCCTTTCTCTCCGCGGCCATCCCTTTTTTCTTCTGATAGGAGCGCTGGATCTCTTCCTCGACTTGTAGCATTTCGGCTCTCAGTCTGAGAATTGTGAATTAAATATATTGAAGCATCGGTCCTATGATATTCGAGATTCGTCCGGTAGTCGTATTCAATCGGACCTGTCGTAATCAGCCTTCCATGCGCTGGATCCGCTGATTTCTTCAAAGAGCGACGTTAAATCTTGCGCTTTTTTGGTCGCTATGGATTCTACGTCCCCTTGGAAGACGAGAAAATTATTGGCTTTTACGTTGATTCCGATACCCTGGAGATCCGCGGCGTACGTCGGACTCGTGACCAGCTTGAGAAACGATTTTATACTTGTTTAGTCATCAAAATGCTTCGGTATTACAAAACTATCGTTGGAAGATCAGAATAACGCGGTAGCTTCTCACATCACCGTTTATGCGGTACTCCGATGACGAACCTTCCACAGTGCGCATAAAACTCTTCTCGGTCCCATCCGTCAGCTCGAATACAGCTTTTACATATGAACTGAAACACAAATTCAAAACAATTCACAAACCACATTGATATTATGGCAATATACAAGAGTACTTATATCAGTGCTATGAAATCTCCCCTAATCCATCGTGATTCACAATATAGTTTTGACCATTCACAATGCAGAGCGTTCTGTCCGCTGAAGAAAGTTCAGTAGACGGACTTAACCATTTTTAATGCCACTTATTGTCGCTATGGGGATAAAACATCGATAACATCACGATATTCTAATTTATTACTAGTGTGTGATTGTAACTCGAGCGATTCATACATTTTTCAATCTGCATTCACTTAAGATGGGAGATGTAATTCGAGGCAAAGATGGCAAAAAATTGAAATTGTCAAACATCTATCCTAAATGTGAAGTTAAATCAGTTCTAAGTGGCAATGTCGGTAGGACGAGCCGCGAATTTCCAGTTATGAGTGCTTTCATGCCGTGATTGTGTCACCTGCATTTATTACTTTTTATTTGGCTTCGTGTAGGCGCCATAAGGGCACCAATCATCCTTGAGCATGACTGTATTATCTAACTGTGGGAGAGCCAAACACGAAAATGAAACAGATTTCAGTACATAAGAATCAATTACACTATAAGTACATAGATGATTGTGAAATTTCCAAAAAAGTATTTTTCCTACATAAATTGACAGTAAGAAAAATCTAAAACATGCTACACTATTTTTTCATTAGATCTTTCCCATCATATCTGAACATAAAACATCGTCCTATAAGAATAAAAGCAATACTGCAAATTTAAATGTTAGTTCATCAACAGGTTACCGGATTGATCTCAAATTTTGCGCACAGGTTTGAAACTAAGCATGTAATGCATCCAATGCTAAGGGGTTAGGCTACTCTGAAAATAAAGAACTCATTCTTTGTGCAAGGCAACTCAAATTGAAGAGGGTGGTCTAACATATCGTGCAGGAATCACACATTGGAGGCAAACTTATCGTTACCCTGGAACTGCTAGTAAAACTTTGAACGTATTTTACCCGAAACTGTTTTTCAAAACTGTGCACACGTTTTCTCGGCGTCTAAAAAATGGATTACCTTGAAATTTGGTACAATTATTCAGTGTAATAGTAGTTTAGTCTTGAACAACCTTTTTTTATTTTAACCTTTTTTAATTTTATTAATATTTTAACCTTTAAATAATGAAGCCACTTTACTTTAAAAAATCGAAAAAAAGATTAAAACTTTTTTTCGATGATTGCAACACCATAACAAAAAAAAGTCTTAGCCAATATTATCGATTTTAAGTACTAAAATCGTGTTGTTTTTCAGATCAACCAGGTACCCTAAATCGAGTACATTGTTCACAGATCCTTCACAAGATTATTTATACCTTCTTTGTTATTTTTTTATGAAATTGAGCACACAACTTTGTTAATGTGTATGCAAATGAATGTCCAAACGATGTTTCACTCGTCTTAGGCAATCCTTTCAAATTAATTTCTCGAAATAACCTTGATTTTTGGATTGTCACAGTAGCCTAATCCCTTAGTCGCCATAGTAGCATTTTTCTAAGATCCGACATCATTGACGCTTCAACATATTTGCTGCTAATAGCTGCAACCGCATTGCACGACTACTATAATCGAATAATAATTATGAGAAAAAAGGATGCCGAACCTGCAGGCAACAGGCATTTGTATCGAGGAGCCATGGATCAGTTCGCTCAAACGTTTGACGCGCAGGCTGCCGCTTCTTTCTCCCAGGACGAAGCTTATGGCGTCCATGAAATTAGACTTGCCTGAAAATTTCCAAATCTCTGTTAAAATAATTCTGCATCGAAAAACGCAACTCGTTAAATCCACCACATTTCGCAGTGTAAAATAAAAAGATAGCACAAAGAAACACGTGTATGCAACAAACCCGATCCATTCGGCCCGATAACAGCCGTGAACGACTTGAGAGGACCGATAACGAGTTTACCGCCATAAGTCTTGAAATTTTCAAGTTCGATGAGTTTTAAAAACGCCGGCATGATAAATCTCTTATCTCGGAACAAACCACCGAAAATTGAAGAGACTCAGTTGCCGGACCGACGCGAGAAGTGATGGCTAGTCGTGACGAAAAAAAAAAAACAAATTGCAACGCCGACCGAACGTATTCCCCGAACGCGCCGTCAAAACGTTTCTAAGTTGTTTTCTTGCGACCTCTGTGTTCTTTGTGCCCGTGTTTGTACATCCGTCGCTCCACTATGGTATATTGTTCCTTCGCTAGGTTGTTATGTAATTGCGTAATAGCATATAAAATTAGATCATGAATTTCGCAATTATCGATTTTCACGCGCAAAAGGTTGCTTCGTTTATTTTTCAACAGAGTTCTTCGAAGCCTCGCACTTGCGAGAAAAGTACGGTATTTCCCCGAAACATTTCGACCGCGTGTCGCATCGACCAATGCAAAAGCGAGAAAAACAGCGATTACCATCTCGAAGCTCCGATTGGTTAACACGGGCCAATGCCTGTAGCATATATAGGTATATGCATCCTGTTGTCGAAACGTTCAAATGCGTTCGTTTGAGGGCATTCGGGAGCGGGAATCGACGAGCACTGGTCATTTGCAAACATATTCGCTGCTTCACATCGATCAAATCCTTGTATACGTTTTAAGACCGCTACAAACCAGCACGTGCGATGGTGATTCTCGTGCAGTTGGAATTAGAGAATTTCAAGACTTTCGTGGGAAAGCACGTGGTGAAGATACTGGAGAAATTCATCGTCGTAACGGGGCCAAATGGAGCTGGTGACGCCGATCTTTTCTTCTCCCCTTTTTACACATTTCCAAGATCGTTATTCCATCCACATCGTGTATCCAACATTTTGGCCGAGCACAAGCGTTACTCGATGATTATCGTTTCAGGAAAGTCGAACATCATGGATGCGGTCGCTTTCGCCATGGGTGCCAAATCCAACTGCTTGCGAGTATCCAAAATGGAAGAACTTGTGCATACATCCGCTCCGAGGCCCCAAGGGTAAAAAACCAAAGTGTTCATCGTTGTCTTTGCGGTTTGCACATGAAACTCCGATCGCGACGCGTTTTCAATCCCTTTCAGTATGTTCGTCCGAGTCATTCTGCGGATGGACGACGGAAGTGAACACAGTTTCAAGCGTTCCGTCTTAGGATGCAATTGCCGATGCTACGTTAACGACAATGTAAGAGTCGCTGAGATTTTCCGGATGCTTATGTATCGTCGAATCGGAGTACACCCGTGGAAATTCCCTTTAGGAGATAACGTTGCGTGACTACGAGGATGCACTTAGAAAGTTGAACATCAACAGCAGAGCGAACAACTTTTTGGTGTTCCAAGATTCCGTAGAAACAATTATCTTGAAAAGGCCTAACGAGAGGACCAAAGTTTTCGAGGAGATGAGCGGCTCGGGAGCATTCAAACCCGAATACGACCGGTGACATATTACTCTATTTATTTGTCGCCCAAATAGAGACGAAGTATTATTATTTTTTATTTCTTCCCGAGGAAGACGCACAACATGTAAAGTAAAATATGAAAAAATTATTACAGACGTTTAACGGGATGGACAGTCGTAAAACGTTACGGACGAATACTAGATAAAAGCTACATTTAAGGGGTTAGGCTCCTCCGATGACTCAGAAAACTAGGTTATTAGAGAGAAAGAAAAAATTTGAAAGCATAAGTAGAACGGTTGAAAAATCGTTTCGACATTCATTTGCATTCACATCAACAAAGTTGTGTACCAAATTTCATAAAAACGTATTGATAAATAAAGAAGTTATAAACAGCCTCGTGATGAAGTCTCGAAAGTACGTCATACGTACTTGATTTTGGCCAGCCAGTTAATCCGAAGAAGACAGAACACGTTTTTTCTTAAAATACATAATATTGCCTAAGACTTGACCGAGTCTTTTTTATTGTCGTGTTACAATCATCAGAAAACAAAAGAATTTGAAATTTCTCCCTCGATTTTTCGGGGAAAAATGACGTAATTATTGTTAATAGCTGATAGGAAGAAAAAAAAACGTTAAGAACCAAAACGTCGGTCGAAACTAAACGACTATTACATTGAATAAGTCTACCGAAATTCATGTCAATCCGTTTTTTCGATGTTGAGAAATCGTGTGAAAAGTTTTACTGGCAGTTCTATCGTAATCATGAGTTTATAATCTGCGATTCTTATACGATACGTTGGAACTTTCTCTCCAATTTGCGTTGCCTCGAGCGACGAGTGTTCGTAATTTGCACAGTAGCCTAACCCCTCAAGATGTTGCTGGAAGGTGAAGAAAATATTCTAGACTAGGTCACTGTGTTTCTTTCATATTTCAGGTTGAAGGAAGAGCTGCTGCAATACGAGAGAGAGCACCAAGCTTTGTCCAGTGCCAAGAGCTCTCTCTCGAAAGACATTAAGAATATGCAGGCTTATCAACTGCAAGCCAGGAAATACATTCAATTGTCTGAGGAAAACGTGCGTACATCATGGAAGAAACTCATTGCAAATCGAGACAAACCGTCTACGATTGCTTGACGAGAAAATCCTCATCGGTGATGGTATTTTTTGTCATAAACAGGAAGCTATGACGCTGCAGCTCTTGCTGTTCAATCTGTACCACATTAGACGAGCGACGGAGAGCTGGTCCGTGGACGAGCACAAGTTGAAGAAAACGATCAACGTGGTGGCAGAGAAGAAATACGGCATGGAAAAGGAATTGGGACGAATACTCGAGGATTGCGAAACTCTGGCGCGCGAATGCGCGGAGAGGGAAGAAACTTGCAAACCCATAGAACTCGAGGTGAAGAAACTGGCGGATAAACTCGTGAAGGTTAGAGCGACGAAAGAGCATCTCGAGAAACAAGCCGGCACGTGCAAGCAGTCGTACGAAACAGCGATAAAAGCAGACGAGGCTCGGCGATCGGCCATACGCGATCTGGAAAACGCACTGGACGTGGCGCGACGCGAGAACGATAAATATTTCAATAGATATTCCAAGACATTGGGAAAAGACGTACACCTTTCTGAATCTCAGGTATTTCTTTTCTTATTAAGGGGTTAAGATACTGTGGCGACTCGAAAGTCAGCGTTATTTTACCGTTCGACGGTACACTGGTTCGTTTTGACCCCATTTTCTTCTTCGTACAGGTACAGCGCATGCCCCACGCTCAACAAATGTTTGGGCACTTTATTTTTGTTTTTATGAAAAAGACATTTTGGGCCATAAAATAAGCATCATTGGCTACAGAAAAATTGCATATTTAACGAAATACAACGATTTTTAAAACGTCTGGCATCCGATCGACCCCAGTCAGAAGTTCGTGGCGGAAGTTTGCAATCGAAGAGTTGGAAAAAACATTTTGAAGAAATTATCGTGATTGAAAAATCGTTCGGCCATTTATCTGTATCTACATTGAAAACATTGTGTACCAAATTATGTTAAAAAAGTTAGACCTTCCTCTTCAATATGAGTTGCCTCAATCGCCGAACGATTTTTTGAAATTTTTACAGTAGCCTACCCCCTCACCGTATTCTCGTTTCACCGTAGAGTCAATAAATTTTCCCCATGAGACATGAGGAAATGTAGGGACAGTTGGACGTTGGTCGTCAAACTTCTGAGTCTACTCTGATGGCTGATACGTATGACAGAATCGTCTATGCGGACGCACTCGTATACTATCAATTATTCTCACGCGTGACGATCTTACAACTGTACGCGTCTTAGTTTGCATAATTAATCCTTTTCGAGATTGTATTTCGGAAACAAAAGGTCCATAAGTTTGTTTTTTTGTACCTCGTCTGGATATTGGTCCTCTGCTGTCTGGTATTTTTTCAATGAAATCATATCGACGCGTTTACGCGTGATGTTAAAGAACGGTGCTAACGTCAGGATTTGATGCAGTTGCTATAGGCGATACGAAGGAATACGAATATGAATTATCTGATATGATTTAATTGATAATGAATTGATAATGAATTATCTGATATGAATTAATTGATATGAATTATCTCGAGTTGGAAAGGGCACGGTGAAATTTCGCAAACCGTCGTTACAGTCTTTCTCATCCACTTTTTCCTATCTCTTTAGATCAACGAGTACACGAGACTGAAGGTTTCGGTGTGCGCCGCATGCGCCACTAACAATCGTCGACTCTTGGTCCTCGATCGTGAATACAAAATCCTCAAGGACGTCTACGAATACGAGCGTAGCAAACTGAACGAGGCGTCGGACGCGGTTGATCGCAAACGCATCCTCAGGGATGCCGTTAAGGCGCGTATCGAAAAACTGGAACACGCCGTGACAAAGACACAAGCCGATCTGGACACGAAACGCGTATCCTACGAACGATTGTTGGCGTCGTTCGAATATTCAAAATGCGAGGAAGAAAATTTGACACGAGAAATCAATAGGATCAACGAAGAGCTCAGCGGTTTCGAAATCGACGACTCGAACTCGACGAGAAATAAAGAGACTGTTCGAAAACTCGCGAATCAGTTCCCCGGCGTAGTAAGTGTCACGTTATTTAACACACGATGTTAAAAAACTGCACAAGATGATGCACGAACACGTCAGACGGTTGCTATAAGTGAGGGTACATTGTGCCACCAATTCGATATTCCAAGTTCACTAGAATTTGTGCTTTACAATTAATGCATATGTATTTAGGAGATTTTAACAATCTTCTTTTAATTCTTTATTTGAACCGCTCAGCCTCATTTTGCTCCTCGACTTAGGGGGCTAGGCTACTGTGATGGCCGAAAAATCAAGTTTTTATAAAATATCAATCTCGACGAAATAAGTACAAAGGTTAAAAACTCGTTAGGGCATTTATTCTTTGACTATTAGGGCTTTGATTGCATGTGGGGTCGATCTGACCCCGGACGTTTTTCAGATCGTTGTATTTCGGTACGTATGCATTTTTTTTTTGTTTTCTTTTTATCGAGGCATTTTTGTAGTCGATGATTCTTATTTTGTGGCCCAAAATGTCTTCTTTAAGAAACACAAAAATCAAGTGCCCCAACTTTCGTTCAAAGTGGGAGATGCGCTGAACAACACGTACTCACACGAAAAAAACAATTTATTTTTTCAAAATATAAAAAAAAACGTCCTTCGAGGCTTTTGAAGAGAAAGGTTTGTATATACGAAAAAAGCAAAATACAAAACCTTCAAAAAAATAACCCTAAACCCAAAAAAAAAAAATACAGTACCCAAAATTTTGGGTACAAAAATACAAAAAAACTTTCCAAAAAGTATATTTATTCGGAGGTTTGAATTTGAGCATTTTCGGAATAGTGAACAATGGAAAAAATCGACCCCTTCGACGGATTAATTGTTGAAAACGTATATTTTTCGCATTTCTTTTACTTCAATGTCTTATTATAATTCACATTTACCGCAATCGATGCGGAAGTACATTCGGTGCTCGTTGCACATAGCCCTCCTGCGTAACGGACACTTGCTTTTAGCCATTAAGAAAATAAAATGCCATTAAGTCAAACGTCAGTCAAGACTAAAGACACTCAATAAGAGTACAAATTTTAAAGTCAATCCGTTCATTAGATGTCGAGAAATCGTCTACGCCGTTAAAAAGAAAAGATATTTGCGAGAAAAACGCGTTCAAAGTTTCACTAGCAGTTGCATCCTTGTAATCATAAGTTTCCGTTCAATCTGCGATCACTGCACCATACGTTGGACCTTCCTCTTTACTTTGAGTTGTCTCAGGCAACTCTCGATCTTTTTATATTTTCACAGTAGCCTAACCCCTTAAATATATATTCATACATATATATTACATCAGAAGATAAATTCTGTACAATGTCAAAATTTCCCTACGTATTTCTTCTTGTCTTCCATTCTCATGGACCGTATCGAAATTCCAGCATCAAAATTTGAATAATTGTTTTTTACTACATCTAAAATTGCTTTACGTCGTCGTTGTTTATGGTTACCACTATGTTGCATTGTTCTTGCCAGTATAAGCCGTTGGGCGAAGTGTGTTGGCCAATTCACAGTCGATACAACGTCGCCGTCACCAAAGTATTAGGCGTAAAGGCGGACTGGATAATCGTGGACTCGGTAAAAACCGCTAAACAATGTATCTTCTACCTCAAAGAGAACCAAATCGGCGTGTGCACCTTCTTACCGCTCGATGTACTGCAAGAAGTCAAATTGTCGGAGCATCTCCGGTAAGACACGTTCTTCTCTCTGTTCAGTCGCAATAAAACCAGGAGGATCACAGTCCGACGGATAATTCGGGTGGTTTTTTTTTATTCCATAGCGACATCAGACATCCCCCGAACGTCAAACTCGTCTACGATGTAATAGAATTCTCGGCTCCAGAATTTGCAAGAGCCGTTTTTCACGCCACTGGAAATACTCTCGTTTGCGAAACTCCGGGAGACGCATCCAAAGTCGCATACGAAATGTCGAAGCGACACAATGTGATACTACGATAGCTCTCGAACCGTACGCGAATCCTTGACGGAAATATAAAAATGTACTCGTTTGTTCGCAGTGTGTCTCTCTAGACGGATGTTATTATCAAAAATCGGGTTTAATATCCGGCGGCGGTCGCGATCTCGCTAAAAAAGCGAAAAGATGGGATCTGGCGAAGCGAGAATCGCTAAAGGAAGAAAAGGTAAAGTGGCGAGCTAAGGAAACAGATAGAATGCGACAATCATTGTTGTGGAATAATTATTTAAAAATGTTCAGTTATTCTACCGGAGTAACGCGGACTTATTTTTCAAACGACACTACAATTTGACTTGTCCCAATAGAAAAATCAGTCAGCAAAACTGAGAGAAATTTTGAAAATGGCTCCGAAACAATCCGATCTGTCTCTCCTGGCCACGACAATTAAGAGTATTGAATTTTACTCACAATTCTCGGTGAACGACCGAATCGAAGCTGTAAGTTGCTTTTATTAGACTAGAAATAATATTTCGTCTTTGACTAAGAACTTATTTTTTTTAATTAGAAATGAATATTTTAGTGACATTTGGTTATTAATATTCATTTGCTGTTTTAAAATAGTACAAGGAGCTTAGCACGGTTGAAAACGAATTAAAAACTCTCGAGGAAGGGAAAAAAATCATAGAGGTGAGTATTGAATGCAATAAAATCCTTCGCCGCTACGATATCGATTGACTGTGATGATCTGTTCCAATGCATTTTTCGTTCTCGAGATGTAATTCATCGCAATTCTGTTCAGAATCGCGTGGCCGAGGCGAAATCCAATATGGATGAAGCGTTCGATGCTATGCGTGAATTGAAATCAAACAACGACGCAAAAGAGGCAGAGATATTTGCGAAATTTTGTAGAAGCATAGGGGTCCGCAATATCCAGGAGTACGAGGATGGAAAAGAGTATGCACTTACACTTGTTAGAGAAGATTTGATTCAGGAGACCCAATTAAGGCCTTAGGCCACTCTAGAAGCCGAAAGAATATTTTTCTTTCGGAAAAACTACAAAATCAAAGTTTATTATGAGCCAATTAATTATAATGAGAAAGAATTATAATGAGCCAATTAATTTTCAGCCAAATAATTAATTATAATGAGCCAATTAATTTTTAGCCAAATAATTAATTATAATGAAAAAGAATTTTAATGAGCCAATTAATGTTTTTCGATTATATATAATAACTGCTATAGAAGTACGTAGGATTTTTCCGATATATTGATCTTTGGCCAAATGGCGCACTTCTTAAGTGGAAAGTGAAAAATTTGCCTAAAAAATCGTCGGATAATTGTTAATAACAAATGAACTATGCAATATAAAAAAAATCCTACGTACTTCCATAGACAATGTATTTTTCGAGATATATTCAACATTTCAAGTGAATCGGCTGAAAATTGTCTGAATTATGTTTCCGGCCAACGACAAACGGAGACGTCATCGCAAAAACGTTGCACAGCCGCCATTTTGAAAATTATCGCTTCAAAAATATTATTGTATACAGTCACTGATATGTATGATAAACGCCCTTCTTTGTCTCTCGATTTCAATCTCGATTTATTGTGTAGTTTTTCTGGAAAAAAATACCCAAAAAGCCTATTTTTTCGGCCTCTAAAGTGGCCTAAGGCTTTAAACACCATTTTTCGTAGTTTTCCTTCAGGTAAAATAAAACCAATCTCTTCCAATTTTAAGGAATGTTTGATAACTGCACACTGTGACATCACAAAATAATGTTTTCCAATTAAAATTCATCTTTCCATACGAAATCCACGTTGGTAGCGTCGCGTTGCTCGATTCAACTTTGTAACATTATTTTCTATCTGAATGTATAAACGGAAGAAAGCAGTGCAAATTTCGAGATATTTGCCCGATTTTGTAGAAAAAGTATGCGATTTCCACGAAAAAATCTCAACCCTTCTTCCCAAATCAAATCGTTGTAATTAAACTTAAAAAACAATAATATGGTTCACGTAGTAGGTGATATAATAATAATGATTTTTTTTAAATTTTCTTCTATGCTACGCAAGAATTACTCGAGAGTGTACACAATCGAAAAACTGCAAGAGCTAAAAACACGGCTCCGTTTTTCCATGTAAAAAGATATATTCAACGAAAAAGTTATTTTGCATTGTTGAAATATCCAGTTAGATGTCCCTCAACTTTTGAGATAATTGTTTCTTTTTCAGTAGAGAAAAAAAACTACAAAAAATAGTGCACTTTTCGGCCTCCCAAACCAGATTCCCCCCTTAAGATGTTCACGTTATTACGCATACACTCGAACGTGTCTATGCTCTATTAACGTCCATTCTGTTGAACTCGTAGGTCTTACGATAACAAAATAAACGAGTTTGAACAACATATCGATCGTATCACGGAACAGTTGTCGTACGAGTACAATCGTGACACCAAAAGTACGCACGTTTCTATAACATGAAGCTTATAAACATAGTCCTAAGTAAGAATTTCATGCATCGTCCTTTTGACCAAATGTTAATTTTGAGCAGCTAAAGTCGAGCGCTGGGAGAAAAATTTCAACAAGATTAAGTGCGCGCTGGGTTCGATTGTTGAACGAGAGAATGACCTGAATTCGTTGTTCGACGAAGCGACGAAGAATCTCGAAGCTATGCAGAACGAGTATGGAAATTCGTTGAATCTTCTCAAGGCCAAGGAGAAGCAAATTTTACAGCTTAGAGATGAGTTAGCGACGATAGCAAGGAAGCACAAATCGCTCACCAATACACGCAATCAAATTCAACTTAGTATGACTAAGAAGAAAGCAGATTTTCACGCCCTCCTAACGGACGCAAAGGTTTGTATTCTCCAATTATTTGCGAATATTTTCTTCTTGGACACTTTGTGTAAGAAAAATGTATATTCATGATATGGGAACGATAATTCGACCAAGTCGTTTTCTCCCATTAACAGAGAATCTTACTGCCAATTTCTCCCGCTGGAGGGAACATAGCATTGTATCGTAAACAGACCATGACGTTTAGTGTGATTCTCTTTGATTTTCCCGTGTTTCTGCGATTACTGTTGAACTTTCTTTACATAATCCGTTTGTCGTGAATAAATTGCGAAGAACGCATCAATGTTGTGCAACTGAATTCAGAAACAAAGGCGTTCATTTATTTCCTAAAAAACGAAAAACTTCGCACGCAATAGGAAATTGCTATACGTTGCAAGCACTTTACAGTTACAAAACATTCAAGGCTATGTCCTGATCATCTTAGAGCTGAAGACTATAGAAAAGAAGGATTTCTTACAGGCCAGTGTATAAACATAATATTTTTGACGCTCTTTACTTCTAAAAGTCTGTTGTAAAGCCGTTAATTATCATAACCTAAAAGTTTCTATTTGAAATATTTGCATTTTCTATCCTTCTGGTATTATTTTATTACATAATACTTATCTACCTCATTTTTATTCCTCACGGGTATGCGAAGAAATGTAGCAACTTTTATACCAATATCTATAATATAAACCTATCGAAAAATCCACGAAAATAGCCTTTTTTAGCGTCTAAAGTGAGAAGACCCCTTAAGAATAAATACGACGTTTATAATTGTAGGTGAGCGGTTTATCAATCGCGACGAAAGATCGACCCTCGACGATGTCGATCCTCTCGCCGAGTAGTGCCACTTCCGGCACCAACTCGCTGTCCGAAACATACGAGCTGGAAGCAAAGTTGCAAATAGATTTTACGAAGTTACCGGCAGAGTTGCGCGATTTGGAGGGCGCCGAGGTTGAGAAAGCGCGCGAGACGCTGGAAGAAATGATAACCGAACAGCGGAAGGAAATGGACGCCATAACGGATCCGAACATGCGAGCGTCGCAACATCTGCCGTTGCTCAAGGAGAAATTGACCGAGACGAATCGGAAGCTAGAAGCAAACCGAGAGATTATAAGAAACACGAGAGTCGCTTTCGACCGCGTGAAAGAAGAACGATCCAGCCAGTTCACTCGATTCTTCGATCACGTGTCGAAGCGCGTCGACGTTATCTACAAAGCAAGTTCCGACTTCGTACAATCGCGATCAGTACGCGGAAAATAAACGTTTCCGTATCTTCGTTACTGACTTTCTCTTCTATAGCAATTGACGGGAAATTCAGCAGCCCAAGCTTATCTCATGGCGGAAAATCCCGAGGAACCGTACCTGGCAGGGATTTTTTACGATTGCGTCGTGCCCGGAAAACGATACCAACCGCACGAAAATCTTTCAGGCGGCGAGAAGACGATGGCAGCTTTGCCCCTGTTATTTGCTATTCAAAGGTCTCTCGAAAAATTCATCCGAAACCAATTCATCCCATCGATTACAGTAAACTCACCCTAACTCAACGCTCTGTAGTAGGCCATTTTCCCTCAATGCTCTCTGGTGGTAACACAAGCGGAGAAGCGTTACCCCCACTTTCCTTTATTTATGGAAAGGCGCGAGAGGTGCAATCATAACCTCAATTTCAGGTTTAAATTTTCCACTTCGTAATTTCAAGTCATAAAGAACGCGAACCAAAAATTCACTCACAAACAATAATAAAGTATTCTCACCTGAAATAACCTAGTAAAAATGACGTGGCATTTTGAGCATTTATCCTAACCTAACTGTATCCCGCCACACTACGACGCTCAGTAGCTCGCGGTGGGGGGCGCTCTCTAGTACCACGGAAATTCAGTCCCGGGAGTGCTGAGTTAGGGAGAGTTCACTGTATCGTCTTTGACGTTTTTTTTCCCACAGTGTTGACGGCAAACAACCACCCTTCGCAATAGTCGACGAGATCGATGCTTCGCTCGACCACGGTAACGCGACCAAGGTCGCGAGATATATGAAGCGAAACACGGGAAATCAGACGATCGTTATATCTCATAAAAAAGAGTTCATTGGAACAGCGGATGCTATCATCGGTATTACGTCCACGGTGGGTGCGGTTACTTTAGCCTGCATGCATTCTTTTTATCATGCATCACAGATACCATGCAGACGATGAAATGAAAACGTCCTTGTCACTTTTCAGGGCTCCGGCTTGGCACTGGAGAGCCAAGTCTTCACTTTCCTTTTGCGTCCGTTTCCGGAACGAATAACACGATAAGAGGTAGCCGGGCGTAACGTTTTTTATTTTTCGTGCTTCGAGGGCGTGCATTAGCCGTTCTCAGATATTTCAGATGGCTACGGTCAAAGGCGTACAAACGAATCATTGAATACCGTTTATTTTCTTTATTGTACGCAGATTGTAAATAATCAAAACTAATTTTATTATCGAAGATGTATGTTATTGATATATTTATGTGCAAATCCGAAAAACCACTCGACAGTGCCCAAGAACAGATCGAATAAAAATTGGATGAAAGATAAGGGTTGTTCTCTGAAACCGGTGTCTAACTTGTATTTTTTTTCCACTTTAATACGTACGTATTCGCTTGTAGTATACTTCGAAGTAATACATTCGCAGGGAAAGCAACGCTGAGAAGAGAGAAAAAGTTTGATAAATCGTTCAAGCGTAAGGCTTGTAGACCAGTGATATCAGATAATGTTTTTTCTCAAAATCCCATTGAATTCATGTAATATTCTAACGAACGATATAGATGGCGGTCATGGCGGCGAGTAGTTCGCGTAGAGAGATGGCGCGAGAGCAGAGAGGGACGAGACACTACGACCAACGAGTATGTAATTTTCATTGTCCTTATTCATTCTTCGTAAGGAAATAAAAGGCATCATTACGAGGCATCAGGTGCGAGAGTTTGATTCTGTCGAAGTTAAATGCTACAATGTTCAATAAACCAAATAGTATATATATATATATACTATTTGGTTGATTGAATTATACTAATATATATGTATATATATATATATTTATTTATTTATTAGGGTGGACCAATTTTGAGCTCTACTCTTTTCCTTTTTCCCACCATCCAATTATTTTTGAAGCGAACAAAAATTGTGGAGTCGGCGAGCCGTCGGAAAATATTTGAAGGTCGCTCAAGCCTCAAAAATTAAAATTTTCATTAAAAAGTCGATTTTCTTCCGTCCACGTCTCACCCATGAATGTCACGCTTTATAATTTTTTAATTAACCTCGCCAAAGCTCTAGCCGGCCAATGAATATTTAGTGGTCGCTCACGGTTTTTGAAATACAGAATTTCCGCCAAAAAATAAATCTAGCATGCACTATAATTCCTTGTAGCATTAAAAACAAAATGAACAGCGAAGTGTTACATGTTCCGAATAATTTATTATAATCATTTGTAACAAACACCAATTAGACGCTATGTATTATGGCGTCGGTAGACACAGAGCATAGCTACGATTGGTCCGCAGTTTGACTAACGAGACCAACTGTGGGACGCAACCGTCGTTCGAATATTCGTACCATGCCGTAGACTATACTACGTAACAGAGAACGTGACAATAACGAATTCCACCTAAAGAGTACGCCGTTCCGGTACCGTACTAGTACGCCGTAGGTATTGGTACTATCGCAGTACGGCGTACCATACGCACGTACGTGGAGGGGTTGGTAGGGGTACGACGGACTTCATCCGAGCAGTACGTGGTTAAATGGAAAACGGTGTACACGATTTCTCGACATCCAATGGTAGGATCGACTTGAAATTTGATACACTTATTCAGTGTAATAGTACTTTAGTCTTGACCAACGTTTTTCGTCTAATTTTTTTTTTCTTTAGTTATCAACAATAATGTTATTTTTACGCGGAAAATCGAAATAATTCAATTTTTTGTTTTTGACGATTGGCACGTGATAAAAAATCTCGGTCAAGTCTTAGCCAATGATATGTTTTTAAAGAATTTTTTTTTCCAGATTAACCAGGTGGCCAAAATTAAGTACACCGTATAGTCCCTCACGGTCAAAGGTCTTTCCTGAGATTGTTGATAACTTCTTTAATCATTAATATTTCTTTATGAAATTCGGTACACAACTTTGTCAATGTACATACCAATTAAATGTCCAAACGATTTTTCAATCATCTTACTCATAGCATTGAAAAAACTATTTTTAAGAAACCTGGTTTTCGGGTCGTCACAGTAGCTAGCCTAACCCCTACATACAAATATTTTCGACCATTTTCTCATAAATGTGATTTCTCAATGTTTCAAAACAATTTCTATTGACTTCTCAAAAAAAATCGATAAAACAAAGCTTCGCAGGTACACGAGGAGCAAAAAAATGTAAAAACGAGACAAAAATAATAAAACAAAAAAATTGTAGAATAAGAATTCGATAAAACAAAGCTTCGAAAATCCATAAGTAGAAACGAAAAAAAAACACATTTGTAAAAAATTAGGAAATTAAAAAAAAATAAACATTTTCGATGAATCATTTTTGACTGTGTACCGTGGGAAAAAATTCTCATAGCAATGCGTGTTGTAATCATCGAGGTGGACATAACCAAACCTACGTTTCAAAAGTCACGTGGCATCGATCAGCTCCACGTGGCCCGCGCGCGATCGCGGCATATAATTCGCGGCAGGAGGGGGTGACGAGAAATAGACCAATGAGCGTGCCTCGGTGAGGAACGATCCGGATTTCTCCTCGAAACGAATGAAAAAAGAAGCAAGACACGAGCGCCATAGGTCTCGCGTACAACAATCGCCGCCGAGTGATTTGACTTTTCGTCGGTCACGATCCTTTCGCGCAATCTGTCCGATTATCGAGGCACCTTTCTGCCCCGATGTTTCGCTCAAAGCTCGAGCAACGCTGCGTGTCACATCGACGTTGCAGAAATAATAGCGTGCGAGAGCGCGGGTAAACGGGAAAAAAAAAATTCTTTCACACAAACGAAAGAGGGCTCGTGTTTAAAAATAGGTGGATAACCCATATCGAGCTGTGTGCGTTGGAGTGTGCTCTCGGTGTGTGCAGCCTCCGTCTCGGCGTTCAGCACCCGCACCCTCGTCGCCAACCTCGACAATTATCTCGCGCGGGTGCATAACAAAAGCCATTTTTTTTCTTCGTTTCGTCATAAACCTCGTGCGTGCGCGTATAGCGAATCAAAATATTGCCGACCGGGAAAAAAAAGTCGAAAATATGGCTTCGAGAGTGACTCTGGCACAGGCCTTAGGCACAGACGGTAGCGACTATAATCACAGACAAAAAATCGCGATGCAATATCAAATTAGGTGAGTAAAAAAAATTCCGTACAATTTCCGCAGGACGAAACGTCCTTTTTCATATTTTCACGCGTCATTGACCAGAGCTGTCGACGTGGGCGCCAAAGCGATGAATGAGTTTTTTTCTCTACTCAATATCTGCAATGTTTTTTTGGCAACGTTCCGTCCACTGTCTCGCACCCACGCTATTGCCACATTGTCGAATTCCACTGAACGCATCATTGTTTTCGTTCCGTGTGTCATAACGTCAACTTTCCCTAAATCGTCAATGCACCGGACGACGCGTGTTGAAAATGCCCGAATTTAGCGAATAGCGAAGTGATATCCCGTTATCCTGAAGCGTCGCCGAACATTGCGAAATTGATAGCGGAATATCGTGTGACTTTTTCAGCGCGATGAACAAGTCAAGACTGAACTGCTGTATATGCTTCCACTACTTCCTCTTCTTCGTCATGCTGGCAAAACTGTCCGCCGATATACTGGATCGACTGGATATATTTATCCTGGAGATCGAGGAACTGCAAATACCTCAGGTGAGGGAACAAATTTCTGCGATTGTCAATGTCCCAGTACGGGTTCCTCCGTAAACACGCACGCTTTCATTTTTCCGCAGCCGCTTTGGTGGGAATACATATGGTGCGCAAGCTTGCTGATGTCGTTTCTGGGCTTATCGGCTATCAAGAGAAACAAGATAAAAACCCTGCAAAGATACATGATCGGCATCGTGCTCCTGGGTTTCGGTCCGCTGCTGTACGCGACGATATATTACGCCGGCGACGTATGGACTTACCTGAGCGTCGGCAAAACGGACGACATTCACCTGTGGCAGGTGAGAACGCTACGCCAATTCCTTCGAGATTCTTCCGCACAACTTGGGAAATTACAGAGATAAAATTTTCGTCGTAGAATATGCCTTACGGTCTGCTGTGGTACAGCTTCATCCTCTTGGCTTTCCAAGTTCACATTTTCTCGCTGCTCTTCTCTTGGAGACTCCTCGTAGCCTGGAAAGCGCGAGGATCCAGAAAAATAGACTAACAACCGACGGAGAAACGTTATTCGCTCGCCAAGAGGGAACAAGGGACAGAAAAACTATCGGCGTGTTCGCTGCGATAGATAGAACGGAAGAATTGGAGGAACCAAGGATTATTTCCTTTGTGCCAACGACACGTACGCATATCCGTCGAGAGGGCCGAGATTTTATAACTGCGCGTTGAATCTCGGGCGTTCTTGAGCTCCCACGAACGCGACAATAATTCTTATTGTACGACCCTGGGGATTGGCAATTCATATTTTCGGTGATAAATAAAATGAACATTGTTGAAACTACTAGTTTTGCGTTAGACGGGAGATAAGGATGAAAGTGACGTTATCGATAGAAGGTAAAGTGGGGATCTTCAACAGCTGGTAATAAATTTTCGTACGGAGGTCATTGCGATTTGACATTTTTCTACGAGTATGGAAAATAACGTTCGTAGAAATGTTCACGTTCTGATTGTGGCGAGATAGCAGCTGTACCAGGTGACGTATGAGGGCGAGAGAGATATCTGGAAATTCGAACAGATATTTTTCAGAGCTGACGAATATTTAGAGCAAAAGAAAATCGTCGAGTTTTGCGTCAGTATATTCTACAGCGCTTGATGCGGTGATTTTTCTAAAAAAAATTGACCATCTATAAGAAAACTCATTCCGAAAATTTGTGAGGTTATGTTGAGCGTGTACATTCTCTTAAGGACCGGGGTCACGCGTCCAGTCGGTAAAAATACCACAGTGATGAAGTCTTTAAATAAAGCGGAAGGGTTTTTTCTCTCGAAATGCCAGTTAGAGCGAGTTGGTAAAATGTGTAAAACAACTTTTTGTCTCGCATTTTAGGCGAGTTGGTTAAACGATAAAAGAAGACAATCTGTGCAAATGAAACAAATATTCGGAAAAGTTAACGACCAGGATTTCGTCTTTATCGACCGAGCGATACAAGTGCAGAATAATTCTTAGATAGACAGATAGCGCTGTGGGCGACCGCGATGCTCTTTCCCACAAAATTCAAATCCATAATTATGAAATTTATGTATTTAAGCGCACTTCGTTATTGAAGTTGTTCATGGCGAGTCTTGCAATAAGATTTCTAAAAGTTTCCACACAAACACCGCCGGTGCAGTCCTTGCTCAAGCCTTCGTTCCACAAAACATCGAAACTATTGCCCGGAAATGTCACACCTACGTTTTCAAATATAGATCGCATTTCCTCGTATTCCCGAACCTAAGTGGAAAACGTTACGAGAGCTGATGATGACAATGTAAGATAATGAAAATGCTAGAAAAGCCTACAATTTTAAATTCAAGTTTAAGGCAATACTGATAGATCGTGTGAAGTTGATTCGACCGAGGAAAAGTACCTTGAAAAATTCGACATGGCTGAGACCAAGCTGAGTAAAAGTGTTCGGTGATACGAGCGCCATTACGGAAGTTTGATCGCCCAAATTTTCTCTATCCGATCTCGCAGCGCCATCTGGCACGACAACGTGAGGCACGTCTGTTCTTTCGCTTGGCACTCCAGCGGTGCGATTACTTACGGCTGTTAGCAGGAAACGTTCGCAAAGAAAAAAATTGTGCCATATTTCGGAATATTCTTTTTCAATACCTCTCGACGATCCACAAATTTTCGACATTTTTTCCGCGTAGTCGGTACAATAGGTATCGCAATCCGAAGCTGCAGTCTCCTTCAGAAGTTCGGCGACGCCCTCTACCGGATCATCCGCACATCTTCCTAACCTAGGATTCGCCAGGACTTTTTCACGATTTTTTCCTCTTCCCAAACGGGCTTGATTGCGGTTCGAGAAATCGGCAAGTTCTCGGCTCACGAGAGTCGCCGAATCGGCGTTGAACCACCTCATACAATCGGCGACTTTCTTGCCCGCGAAGTTGGCAGTTTTCTTTGCATCTCCGAACGATGAGTACTTGTTGAATGGTGGCACGTATCTGAGTTACAATGAAGATGAATTCGACGAGTGTGTGACTCCGCAAATCAATGTGTACCGCGATAGCGAAATAAGACTGCGAAAATGTCAAACGTCATGCGCTTCGTATTGAGGCTCATAAGACGTGGACTGGCACGTAGCTATTGCGGCCCGTGCATACAATTACGCAGTTGCCTTAGAAATACGAAACAAAGTTGCCCCTATCTAACAATTAGGGTCGTGAAGGAGTTTGACGGGAACATTCTTGACCTGTTACATACCCAGGTAGCATAGATGTCCAATTGACGCCGATGAGTTATCGTTTCAGGTTATCATTGAGACATTACCGTAACATAACTATTCAACATCTTTCAAACGACATCCCGTTTAATGTTCTGAAGTTATCTTTTTTATGACATTTCTTTTGGCGGTGATAATGGATGTCTTTAAGGTATCACAAGCTGCTATCCAATTGATGACTATTTCCAGAAATCAAGAAGTTATCTGTCTGCTGTTATCTATTGTAGCTAATTAAACGTTGTCCGAAGGATATCCTAAAGAATAATCACAGATGACTTTTTCCTATCTTTCGGTCATAGGAAATACGCTGTCTTTTTGACGTATTTTGAATTGGCAGGAAATGGCGAAAAGGCATCCAAACGTTGTCCGAAAGATGACACTTAACGGATGACTCTTATATTTTCACCGGCTCGCGTACTGGGGTATAGTGCAAAGTGTGAAAAAAAACGATAAAGTGTTTAAACAAATAGATGCGAGTATAAATGCGTGTAATATACTTTCATATTTGCCTCGGCGAGTAGATATATGTATATTTAATGTACGTTTCTTGTATTTTAAAAACGTACGTTTGGTTTTTAGGTTATATAGGGAATTATTTACATCGCAGGCACAGTTTTCTTCCAAGAGACGCGAAAATTTGTGTAAGCACACTATCGGTACGTATATATTAGACGTACAAAATAAATGTCTTATTGTTTCAATATTTTGTAATCATTCGCTGTAGATACTTCGTCACACGTTAAATAAAAGTCTATTAATAATATTTGTTCATTTTCCTTTTCAGATGTCGTACGAAGCACAAACAAAAGACAAATAATAAATGTATTGTTTAGTAATATTAAATTACATTTCATTTTCCATTAACCAGCTAACATTTAATTGCCGACCCTCTTTAAACCCGTCATAACACTATCGCATCTATCTCTTTATCAAAATCGACTTATTAACAGACTAGAATATTTAATATAGCCCAATATTACCTATTTTTGGCTATTACTGATGTGCACTATGTAATAATTAAAAATAGGTAATATTGGGCTATATTAGATATCCCAGACTATTAAGTTGATTTGGATGGCGATATATGTATATATATATATCGCCAATAAATAGATATCCATTCGATAAGACTTTTTGATACCGTTTGGATGTCGTTTTGTAAACTTTATGGATGCCTTTTGGACAACTTTCAGATGCCAGATAGATTCGGTAACGACAATGAAAAAGGAGGTCACTGAATGTTTGAAGAAAAGATCAATGATAAAACTTGGAAAAATGTGACTAGCAGAAGAATTTTCGTAACCCCGACTTTTCAGAGAAACTGTAAAAATGTCTAAAACTACCAAATTTGCGCGGCATTTTTATTCCTGCTTGTTATTGGGTATAATAATTGATTGTGATTTATTTTTATTGAGCGCGACTGTAATGTACCAATTATTCAAAAGAGCCCCCCTTATGCCCCCACAAAATACGGCCCTTCGCGAAAGGAATACCTTACACACTCAAGTTCTGCAAGTGCTATATCCCCATACTGTCAGCAAAAAAAAACAATTTATGAAGAAAGTTTTTCGATATGTCGACGAGCTATCAACAACGTGTAATCAGCAACGAAATATTTCAAGTGCTATTATTCAGCTCGATCTCCGTGTCCCTCAAGCCCCAGATTTGTTATTATTTCAAGTGAAAAAAAAATCCCTAGACCGTAGCGACGTAATTAGGTCGATCACTGCAATTAAACGAGCGGTGTAAGAAATCAATTGAGTTATTTCGTTTTGTCAAGCGTATATCATTTGTCTTCGTACTTTCTATCGATTTGCTCCGACGGATAATAATCGTTGTGGGTCTTTCGATACAGTTTATGAATGTCCGGATCGTCGATGGTAAAGCCCCTTGGATTAATTAGTTCCGGGACACCGTATTCTGCAACAGCAACCTCAAAATTATCACTCCGACCATCGCGCATAAAATAAATACGCATACATACATCACAGCATGTTTCTAAAATGAACATTGCAGATGTCTACAGTAAACAATACATATACCATGAACGATACAGATTGGACTACAGGAGCCCAAACTCCGTAGAGGAAGCAATAGAAAAAGCCGCCGCGCATGTGGAGACAGTTCAGGTACAAAATTTCACCACCAGCATCGCCCCGATAACAAGTGACCGACAAATATATAGTAGCAACAGTTCCACCTCAAACTGAAAGTGACCCTGACACACCTATCAGTCCTAAAAAAGTAAATATTGAAAAGTAATATGACTAATTTATGTAAAAAAATTATCCTGTAAATGTTTCCCGTAACATAATTAGTGTAATACCGAAAACAGGAACACGGAAATCGTAATTATTAGAACGGAGAAAAAACCAACACGCATGAACAATCAGCATTGTGATGGATACTCTTCGGATTGTAAATTATTTCGTATCATACATATGCCGATAATGAGAGACATTAAGAAAGTATTACCATTGTAAACGAAGTATACATGGTTCGGCGTATCGCTGAAACATATTAACTTTTAGTTTTTATACACTATACTTTATACTTATACTCATATACTTTATATTATACCCGTATTTACATTGCAAACTTTCGACTCCCATCGAAAGCCAATTACGGTTATTTTCCTATGAGAATAAAAAATCCACATATAATATCGAATGCCATCTATACCAGTGCCACTAGACTGGAACTAGATTTACTTTTTACAATTGTAGAGACGCTTTCACGTGCGCACCATGGAGTTTAGTATGGAGACTAGATACAGGACTCCTAACACGGCATTTCTACTATCCCCTAAAGTTGCGAATACTAAGGGTGGCACTGGAAGGTAATATGCGGTGTATATATATATCGTATGTGGTTGTAGTAGCAGTATTTTTTCCTTGTATACCATTTTAAGGGTGTTTACATTTACATTTCACAATTTCATCTTACAATATCTTTCTTCTGAACCATCTCTATTCTAAGAGCCTCTGCGTTGCACTCGTTTTATTCATGGCCAATACAGTAAATGCAATATTACGAATGGAATAGAGATATTTCGGCAGAGAGATATTGTGAGATGAAATTGTCGGAATCCAGATGTTTTGGATGTCACATGAGATTTTGAAGAATACAGATATTTAATAATAGAAAAGTTTCGGGTACGAAAGATTGTGGAATGGAGACATTTAATGCAGTAATATTTCAGAACTGAATTATCGTGGCATTGTGGTTTTTACGAATAGAGATGTTTCGGCAGAGAAATATTTTAGACACGAGATATTTTGGAATATTGATTATTCTGATTAAACCTGCTCCAGATTCGAGACCTTTAAGAAGAGAGATGTCTGAGAATAGAGAAATAAAGAATAGAGTTAATGCCCTGCCATTATCCTTGCTCATGTTTCTTTTATTTCTCCGCTGATCGCACCATCTCCCAATATCCTTTCATGTGCATTCCTGTTTTCCTATGCTTGTATGTGGCTTGCAGTATGTGGACAGGTTAATCTTGCTCCAATCGTTTTGAATTTCTTGTACAATGTTGATTTTTATGCCTGCTTATATTTTTTGGCCAGCTCTTTTTTTCATGGCGTCTTTTGTTTCGCTTCTTAATTTTAATGCATTGCTATTTGTGGTTGCTCGTACGCTTCCTCCACTAACTTTACAACAGACCAGTCATGAGAGTATACGACTTTGAACGACTGCATTATTTGTTTTCAAAATGTCCACATGAAAATTGTTAGAACTATTTCAAAAGCACAAAGTGAGCCTTTTTAGAAATCGAATTACGTCTGCAGACTCAAGTTTTGCAATGCCTATTCCTTTTCGTATTCCGATAAATTACGTACGAGAGCAAAAAAAAATCAATATAAGAAACTACGCATCTGCATGCAGTAACTGAAAAAATTATACTGCTTATCTGCAGCTTATCTGCTATACTGCGTATCACTTTATCCTAAATTTTATTATGCCATTGATACTTAATTGCGGTTAGATAGGTTAGTCATCTGGACTACAGTCGGACTCATATTTTACATACATACGCAATATATATATATATATATTACCTCCGAAAGACCGCAGCGCCAAGTCTCTAAGTACGGACTTTGGGGTCTTGTACTCTAACCTCCACAGAACCACCCACGAGAATGTGTATGTTCATAATTTGAATCAGTATTGCAATCTCTGAGAGCAGCATGAACATTTTTGCTATTTTATCTCGTCTCCCTTCTAAAACGCCTCGTTTACCGAGCATCATCGCTCGGTCTTCCAAGTACTACATATAGAAATACCATCGCGGGTCATAATTTTTCCAAAGGTCGTGGCGACTGGCTCGCAGCCAGCTGGCAGATGAGGAGGTAGATAAATCGTCCTGCCAATTTCCTTGTTCCAGTAGGAATTTCTAACAGTGTCCCTCAGATCATCGTGTACGAGAGATTGAAAAGTTGATGGCACTGGCGGTCGCAAGCAATCCTTGACCTTTGCGACAAAGTTTACATGAAATCGGGTCATCGATGTTTACAATACGAGAATAACGCCAATCTTACTCTGGTTGGCTCCGTTCTTTTTTCCTCACGCTTGCACGAAGGTTTTTTTGTCGCGGAAACGAAACTGTCATGTATACCGAGATGATTTTTCAGCGCGTCCACTTTGTCTTGGAGCTTGTATTCGGTGAGGCATTCTTTCATGAGTTCGCGGCTCTCAGGCTTGTTCCGAATATTTTCACGGCAGGCTTTCGTACAAAAATCCATGACGTTGTTGGTTGCTCGCGTAGGAGAGCGAAGATTTTTGGCAATCGTCAAACTGCATCAAAATGGCGACGAGCGAAGCTTCACTGTCACTATTTTTGCACGGCACCAGATGGCGCTAGGGATTTCGGTCGAACAGTTGAAATTCTTGTATCTCGAGAGCTTGGGGGGCGTCCATGAATTACGTAACGCAGAATTTTCCTATTTTTGACCCCCACCCCTCACGTAACAGAACCGTAACGCCTGGCCTGATCCCCCCCCTATTCCGTTACGTAACGGGTGCTTGGTCGTCAATTGCGCTTTTTTTTCAAAGAGATAACTCATTTTGAAAGAATCGGGTTTATAATCATTTTATGAAGTATATATTCATCTAGTTTTATATCAATTTGTATGAACTAAAGAAAAAAATTAACCCTGATTTGGCAACGAAATAAAATTCTCTTCATATTGTCCCATCGATATTTTATGAAAGGTGATCTGTAAATAAAAAGTCAAGAATTTATCGATATCTATACAAATGTAGCTATCGTTATGCGTAGCCGTTTTTTTATTTTCGTTTTTTTTACAAAATGCCGACAGTTTGGAATTTTTTTTCCCTATCTTCAAGGCCCTTTTTTGTACTCAAGCAATCTTTGAAAATAGTAATGATCTAAATTTAAAAAATGGGCTACGTACAATATTAGTCACTGCGATTACAAAAATGTTTTTAAAAAATTGAAAATCGGTTGATAAGTGTTTGAGTATTCACTGAGACAAGGTCGAAAAAGGTAGTTTCAAGAAAATCGCGATCAAAGTTTTCGTTCCGTTTTTCTTGATACAAAGTTACGTTTTTTTTCTAGAATATTAATACTTACATTAAAGTATGGAGTCGCGGGCGATATGACGGTTTTTCATCTTCATTATATTTCTCAAAATAAGAAGAGCTTGCACTTGATCTATTCTGAACGATGAATTTAAAATTTAAAAACTTGAACATGCAGAACTTTGCTATTTCTGACAGTTCTAAAATCTTGACGTAACGCAGACCTCTACCCCCCCCCCATGTGCGTAGACCGTAACGCCAGGCTGACCCCCCCCCCCCCCAATTGCGTTACGTAGTTTATGGACGCCCCTTTGATAAAAATTCGAGGATTGAGCATCTGTTCAGCGATTGGTGTTGATAAATACTAAGGGTTGTTTTTTAAATATATGGACGTCCGTCTAAAGTTCAACTACGAAGTTTTCACACAAGTTCTACCACATTTTTGTGAAAGACGGTATGGTCTAGAGACTATTTAGCACAGTTTATCATAAACAATGTTACATTCGGTTACTGGAAGTAGTGCAGTGATGAGAGCGGAGAAAAAGATTACGGGGATGGGATCGTAAAAGCTCGCGGGTACGTACGAAGGAATATTAGAAATAGATAGAAATATATATCGATGATGAAATTCCCAGGCAATTTACATATGTCCATTTTTTCAGATCGGTACGACCCCTTTATTTTAGATTCTTTTTTCTGTCTCAGCAAAACGGTGTAGTGAATCTTATGAAAAGTTTATCGGTGAAACGTTTGACCCTGCTTAACGGAGCTGAATGAGCTTAAGATTTCAAACGACGTCTTTAAATTGCGTAATTTTATCGCCTGTGGTCTTAACGTTAATTTGCATAAAGGTTTGCGCATAAATTCCGAAAATTCACCAAGGTATGGCGATTTTTGTGAACGTTCAGATCGACCACTGGGCTACGGCGAGCTTTATTCTTCCGCGCTTTATCTCGCAACTCTGTTTTATCGAATGGCTCAAGTCTTATGTGAACATCTATTTGTCCTTTACTTTAAATTCAAACAGCGCATAGTTTATGACATTTTCTATCGTATGACCGGATTATTTTTCGATATGTTTGTTCATTTGTTAATAACGAATGATCAATATTGTTTTTTTTTGGTTGGAAATCGATTTTTGTTCGAAGAGCTTACCCTTTTTGTAACATTCGAAATTCTCGAAAAGTATCCGGTTATACGGTTTCATTTTTATTTACACTAAAAGTACAATTTATCATTTTTAGTTTCAGGTCTCCTTAGTTGTCAAAACCACCTACACCGATTGGCCATGCAGCAAAGTCGCCACTTTATTGCAATAATAATAATTTCATTGTATATCAATATTTTTCAATGAAAACGGAACATAAACTTGGCAAGACTGTGTATTAATTATGTGTAAAATCCCGATATAGCAATCTCAATAGTCTAATCACAATAAAATATTGACAATCGACCTCTTTTTTGGCCCTCAAGCTTATGCAGAACCGCTAAAAAGGTACCCCAAATGACGAAGCCATGTTTTGCATCTTAGTATTTTCCCCAGTGCATTTTTCCCCCATTGCGAGCCCGAGCACATTGATAGAGCGAGGTACGAATGTTTGTCGCGAAATAATTGCGTTTCGGGCGCAGTATACGTCACACTAGCTACGATTAGGTGTAATGGAACACCGTTCTCAGTTTTGCAACGGGCAGTAGAAGAAATGAAATATCGCCCGAGAATCTCGAATCAAACTAAGATAGTAACAAATAATATATACGCGTGTGTGCGTAAGCATTAATGCGTAACGTTATATCTCCGTATCTTGGGGATATCGTATGAAGTTGTTTCGTAGGTAGGCAATCGCACTCTCTCTCTCTCTCTCTCTCTCTCTCTCTCTCTCTCTCTCTCTCTCTCTCTCTCTCTCTCTCTTTCTCTCTCTCCCCCTCCCCTTCTTTTTCATTCACTTTTCACTTCCAAAGTTTTCGGTATTTCGTTTACAAGAGTGCAACGATCTCGTAAAAAATTCCCTAAGATTTACCTAATGTACCCCGAGACGTTTAGCAGCGGCGTCAAAATTTTACGAACATACTTCAAATTATGCATAGAATTTTGGATTTTCGTTAAAAAAAAATAAAAAAGCTTCCCTCTAAGGGGAATTTTTTTTCATTTCCCCCAATTTCCGTTTTCTACGACCGCATTCTCGATTGGCAATTTTGGGAGCATTGGTGGAAGATTTGCGAGTGAAATCGAACTCGCACATATTTGATTTCTCCCTTTGCAGCATGCTCGGACTCCCGTAGTCCCTGTGTAGATTGTGTTCCTCGTCCCACACGTCCGCGTGGCTCTCGAGGCACACGGGGAGTGGAAAATATCAAATGTCACACGTAACGCCGATCGGAAATTAGTATAATCGCGAAGCGAGACTAGACACGCACTACCGTATAATATTATGTTCCCTGGCGTACAGAATCGATGATGAAATAATCTCGGCTCTCTTCATTATTATTCTTTTTCCTCGTCGAGGGAGCTTTGTCTTCGTGGACATTTTTGCTTCGAGACTTCAGCGTCAATGTTTTCGGACGGAAAAAATCTTATAAAAATGATACTGGGAAACATCGTCCGTGTGTGTGGGTGTAAGGTTTCGTTTTTTTTCAAGAAAAAACGTTGCAATTTTTTTGTATGCCTGTCTGAACCTTTATACATCGATAGTGTTTTGTAGGAAGTATGTCCTGTACGAGTTTGGTGAAAAACGAGGCTTTAGGTCAGTGTTTTTCAACGTATGAGTCGCGATCCCCAGAGGGTCACAAGGTCATGCTCGGGGGTCCCGGTCGCAAGCCAGGTAATAGTACAAAGCAAAGGTCAATAAAAAAACAACAATTTCAGTGAGAAGGCTGTGCCTGTTTATTTTTTGATAAGTTGTCGAATCGTGGTTTGATTTTTGAGACGCAAATAACCAAATCATGTTCCAATTGGAGCCTATTTGTCTTCTTAGTTTTTATGTTCACCAGTGAAAAGAACGTTATAGTCGAGCGAAAAAGAGGAAAACCCAGCACTGTTAGCGTAGAATTAGAATTTTTGACTGAAGGTAGATGGTTGCATACTCAAAGTAACCCCAATGAAATTTTGTCTCCCAACTCGCAACCCTAAGGAATAGGGGTTGAAGACTTAAAAATCGCCGTATCTCGATAATCAATGGCCCGATCAAAAAATGTTTCAAACAAAAGTTGTTTGGAATAATAAAATACGTATAAAGTTAGCCGACATCCAATTCCGTATTTTTGAAAATAGCGGCTTAAAAACGCGAGAGCACTTACTGACCCAGAATTTTTAAATCGTTTTTGTGCCGCTATTTTCAAAGATAGGGAGTTGGACATAACACAATTTTATACGTATTTTATTATTCCAAACAACTTTTGTTTGAAACATTTTTTGATTGGGCCATTACCAGGTGTAGAAGTATGAAACCGGAATTTTTTGTAAAAGTTACACGTCTGTTGTTTTAAAATGATAAAAAACGAATGGAGACGGCTTTCTGCGTCACATTGAATTGATCCGCGAGTTCTTGTTGACTTTGAGTATCATCTTCATTCAGTAAGGCTTGTAATTCGTTGTCTGCGAATTTTTTCGGTGGTTTTCCACGCTCTTCGTTTCTCACGTCAAAATCACCACTATTGAATTTTTTGAACCACTCGAAACACTGTGTTTTACCAAGAGCATGTTGACCGTAAGGTTCGACAAACATTCGATGCGATTCTGCAGGAGTTTTCTCCAAATGATAACAGAAAACCGCTGCTGTCCGCAAATCGTAGTTCGTAGGCAGAAAACTCGACATGTTTAAGGTTATAGAAAAATAGACCGGTGTAGGGAACTTGGGTTCTTGCGTGTTGAAAATCTTCGTCAGCTGTTAGAGGGATATGATGGCGCTGCAGAAGCGGTCTGACGGTCCGTAAACTGATGACTAGCACCATCTATAGGGATATTCAGGTTTCATACTTCTTCACCTGGTAATTATCGAGATAGGGCGATTTTTAAGTTTTCAACCCCTTATCCTTAGGGTTGGAGCGAGTGGAGGGACAAAATTTCATTGGGGTTACTTTCGGTATGCAACCTTCTAGCTTCAGTCGAAAATTCTAATTCTACGCTAAAAGTGCTGGGTTTTAGTCTCTTTTACTGGACTATTAGTTCACATAGGTAGGAAGTAGCGAATGGCACTAATCATTTTAAAACTTCCGTTGCCAGCTCTGGGGGGAAGGGGTTTGCCAGCATTTTTTACTTTTAAAGGGGTCGCGTATTCAAGAAGGTTGAAAAAAATTGCTTTAGGTTTTAGGGTAGTTTTAATTTTTGGAAAATTGTTTTCCGCACCGTAACGTTCAGAATTTTTCAAGTATTGGGTTAAACTTTTCTGGGCATATAGGGTATTGGGAAAAGCAATTTCGAGTTGAATTTATTGTTAGTGGAAATCGGCGGAAGCATTTAGATTTTCAAGGAATTTAAGTTTTCAGAAAAGTGAATTCCGGAATACGTTGTTATGCAGCAATAGTGTATACAGGGTATATTCGTGTTGAATTTTGCGAAAATTAGGGAAGCATTTCAGATTTTAAGGGGTCTGCATAAGCTTGAAATTTTCAATATGGTTTTTTTTACATAGTTTTATAGCCTAAGGGTCTTAATTTCAATTTGCAACAAAAGTTTCGTGAAAATTGAACAAATTAATTGAATTCCGACGATTTTTGTGAAGATCGGGGGCTCCGCTACGGCGAATGGCCCCGGTGCGACCGACTCTTTTCTCTTTTGCGTTTTTCTCGAAAGTATGCTTATCGTTAGTGAAACGGCGCAACTTGTGCTTCAAAATCTATTCATCCGATTCACTTGCAATTCGAAAGGAGCATAGTTTATAAAAATTTCAATCCTATGCCTGGATTATTTTAGCATATGTTAATGGTTATTTTCCATTTGTTAATAACAAACTGATTCTAGTTAAAATGAAATGAAAGAATTTTTTAAAATGTATGTGTGTAACGCAAACAAACTTTAAACGCGTTTTTCTCGAAACAACGTTTTTTGACGGCTTGTTGATAAAATCTTCGAAATTACTAAATCGATCCTCATGTAATTTTAACTACATATTCTTTACAACTATAGCTTTAGCCCATATTGAGGATTTTTAAAACATTTTGATATTTACTATTTTTTTTACCAAAAATGGTCAAAGAACACTTTGTTTTTGTTTTTTCGAAAAAAAGTTCGCCATTTTTATACTTTTGCGTGTATTAAGAATCGAATGCTATGCGCTATAACTATTAACATACTGAATCTCAAACCGCTTCTTTTTTTGTTCCGGATGATGCATCTCCGAGATTTCATCAACAGCGCAGACTTACAATTTTTTTTAGGACGTTCTTTCAACTACCATTTTCGTCTATAAATAGTGACTTGAATAAATAAAAATGTTTTTTTAAATGTATTTCGAGAGTGTATTTATAAAGTGTAACAACTTTTATATCGATATCTATAATATAAACCTATCAAAAAATACACAAACATAGCCATTTGCGTCCAAAATGAGAAGACCCCTTAAAGCGGGGCCCGTAAGAGTATATGGCAATTCGATCGCTCGAATGCTTGACATCGCGGTTGAATAAAAAAGAAAGGAGCGTAGAATTTGCATAAACGAGAATATCTCCGGTTGTGCTTCGCATCAATTTTTTTCTTCCTTTCTCGTTTGTCCCTGCAAATCTTTCAAGGGGACTTTCAATTTCGATCGAACGAATTTGTCAGATGGACGGAACGCGTATTATACAGAGTTGCTGTCCACTGCTGGTCGGAGGAGTTTCATTTGGAAATAAAAATATGAGTAGCCGAGACCAATTGATTGGAGATAGAATTAATTTCCGTAACAGATTCGAACGTGATTTCTGAATGTATCAACTATTTTTTTTCATTCGTTCCATTTTTCCCCCACCTAGTAAATATCGAACATTTTACTCTCGTTCTGAGTGAAGTTTCTGCAATAAGAACAGGACGTGGCGAAAAAGAAGAAGAAAAAATTGAAACCGAGAGGACCTCGATCTTCATGCCTCAACAACTCGGCCCAGTTTCGTTCCGGTGGATATTCCAACACCCAATAGTCGTATCCACGCAGAGATTATGCTAATTTTACGAATGAGAATTAATTCTCGTCCAGTGTAATATGCGATAGAAACGAAGGTCGAGCGCAAATGTGTGTATGAAACCATTCGAAAAAAAAACAATGAGATACCTTTCTTTCGCTTTCTTACCGTCCGCTCCTCTCTCTCTCTAACTCTAACTCTAACTCTAACTCTAACTCTAACTCTAACTCTAACTCTAACTCTAACTCTAACTCTAACTCTAACTCTAACTCTAACTCTAACTCTAACTCTAACTCTAACTCTAACTCTAACTCTAACTCTAACTCTAACTCTAACTCTAACTCTAACTCTAACTCTAACTCTAACTCTAACTCTAACTCTAACTCTAACTCTAACTCTAACTCTAACTCTAACTCTAACTCTAACTCTAACTCTAACTCTAACTCTAACTCTAACTCTAACTCTAACTCTAACTCTAACTCTAACTCTAACTCTAACTCTAACTCTAACTCTAACTCTAACTCTAACTCTAACTCTAACTCTAACTCTAACTCTAACTCTAACTCTAACTCTAACTCTAACTCTAACTCTAACTCTAACTCTAACTCTAACTCTAACTCTAACTCTAACTCTAACTCTAACTCTAACTCTAACTCTAACTCTAACTCTAACTCTAACTCTAACTCTAACTCTAACTCTAACTCTAACTCTAACTCTAACTCTAACTCTAACTCTAACTCTAACTCTAACTCTAACTCTAACTCTAACTCTAACTCTAACTCTAACTCTAACTCTAACTCTAACTCTAACTCTCTCTCTCTCTCTCTCTCTCTCTCTCTCTCTCTCTCTCTCTCTCTCTCTCTCTCTCTCTCTCTCTCTCTCTCTCTCTCTCTCTCTCTCTCCCCTCTCTCTCTCTCTCTCTCTCTCCCCTCTCTCTCTCTCTACCGATTTTTATTTATTTATCGGGCAAAAAGAGTACCTTTTCGTCGGGCAGTAAAAATGTTAACATCAACGTGTAAAAGGAATGATCTATATAATTGTTCCTTTCATATACATAAGATACGTTTTAGCACGTACACGAATTTTCTTGTTTGTGAAACGAAAATGCCACAAATGAAGAATCATCAGCCTCATCCCCATATCTCAGTTTCTTCCATCGTAAAGATCTAACTGAAATGTACGCCTCAAGGGGTAAGAGGTTCAGGAAGCTTCAAGAAATTTCAGGGAATTTCCACAACGTTTCCAGAAAATTCGGCAGCTTGACTTCAGGGCAATCTGGCAGATCGGGAAATGGGAATAGCGGATTTTCAATCGACGATAACTTATCATTCATTCAATTGGCCGATTTAGGGATATAAGTAGGATTAAACAAGGCCTTAAGTTAGATAATTAGAAATATCTCTAAATAGGATAATTATAAATATCCTTAAGGGGTTAGGCTGCTGTGAAAATTTCAAAACTCAGATTGAAGACGAAGGTGCAGAAATCTAAGATTGAAGATAAACTTATGATTACGACGATAGAACTGCTACTGAAATTTTAAACGCTTCTTTTCTGAAATTATGCTTTTCAAAACGGTGTAAACGGTTTCTCGACATCTAACGAACGGATTGACTTGAAATTTGGTACACTTATCCAGTGTAGTAGTAGTTTAGACTTGACCGACGTTTTTCTTCGCAACATTTTTTTTTCATTAGTTATTAGCAATAACGATGGTATTTTTCCTAAAAAAAATTTGTTTAACTAAAATTGTGTCTATAACGATCGAAACAAGATTACGAAAAAGGTCGGTCAGCCAAAGAAGCACATTTTCTCTATAAAAAAATATAATCTATACATTTTTTCATTCAAAATGTTAAGCACATAAATGAGCAATATTAAAACAATATTTTGAAAAATTTTCATCCAAACATTTGAGAAATTCAGCCGGGACCTGGTTTCCGGAGACCCCTAAAAAAGTGTCCTCGTGGTGGTGAGGATAACTTATGATAGCTTTATCTGAAATTGAAAACGCAATTTTGGTCTGTTAGTAGATAAGTATAGCTTGTCATTGAACAAAGCATTGAGAAAAATTAGAATTGAACTTTTGACAAAGTTGTATGCAAAATAGTCCAATTTTTGGGGCAATTTACACTACGTATAGCCTTGTAAAGTTAGTTGTAATTGAAAAAAAAACTACCGTTCAAACACTAGTCAATGCTATTTTGAAGAAATATGCCAAATTTCATTGAGATCGGTGCATTAGTTTTTGAAAAATCGCGGCCACCGACTTCAAAAATAGTGTTTTGAGAAAAATGCGATTAAAGTTTCCGCTCCCGGACGGTCTTTCCCAATAGGGGGAATTCCCAACGGCTATCTCTCCTACACTCTTACTTCTATTGACTTAAAACTTTGGGAGAATATTCTAGAAATATTGTACTATTAGATAATAAAATTAAAAAAAAGGATATTTTGACATTTATAAACCCACGTAACCCCTTAATCAGTATTAGCTATTTTAAGAAAACAAAGCTAGTCCTTTTTGATTCAGTTCAACCGGGTGGCCAAAATCAGGTACACCGTTGAGCCCGTCACGCTCAAAGGTCCTTCACTAGATTGTTTATAACTTCTTTGAATATTAATATTTTTTATGAAATTTCGTACAGAGCTTTGTTAATGTACATACAAAAAAATATCCAAACAATTTTTCAATCGCCTTATTTATGCCTTCAAAATGATTTGTATTAAATAAATCTCATTTTCGGGACGTCGCAGGAGCCTAAGCCCTTAAATAGGATAATTATATGATATTCATTTATTCACTGCAATAATTAAAATAGAAATAAATTCTATGACATAAATTTATATTGCATATATGTATCGTGTATGGACATATTCTTTTGTCTGCCACAGCAGTCGACGAGCGATCGTCTTCATAGCTTTAAGCCAAAAGAGTAAGCACTTAATAGCGTACAATGTGAAATAATGATATGTTAGGCTATAGATCACGATGCAGAAAGGCACTGTGAGTTATGCCCCGAGCGTTACAAATATTAGCCGCGTGCTGACTGCGTCACGTTGGGAGAAACTGTTGGATTCTCTCGTCGCGTTTCTCCATCTACACCTTTCGCGATTGCACTTAACATATTATATGCAGCATCATGGCTAATCGGATCTAGATAATGGTCTCGATAAGGCTAACGCGTGTATCCGTAAAAAGTATATATATGTGTATAAGTAAATATACTTTTGTACACAGAGACATGCCGCTTTTTGGAGCTACTTTATTTTTCAGGGACAATAGAGTGGCTGAGCACATGACCATTCAGAGCACATTATAAAGAGAGAGAGAGAGAGAGAGAGAGAGAGAGAGAGAGAGAGAGAGAGAGAGAGACCGACGATAAGGCGTAGCAAGGGGAGAGATCGCATAAAGAGATAGAAAGTAAGAAAACACTGTAAATGTTTTACAGTATGTATGCTCCTCAAGGCAGGCAAAAAGTGGGCTCGAGCACGAGGTCTTTGCTGTCGTTTTTGTCCGATAATCCGAGTAAGTAATAGCCCAGGCCACACCCTCGGATGTACGCGCTGTCCGACTTCCCTTGAATTATTTTCGCCTTATTCATTTCTCACCGCGCGGAGATGCGATTGAAAACGCTCGTAAATAAAACGCGATCGAGGTTTAAGGGGTCTACTTGGGGCCGCAAAAAAGGTCGATTTTCAATATTTTTTCCGATGGAAGAATCGCGACGAGGTCGAGATTTTACGCACAATTGATACAGGGTTGAGTCGTTTCTATCGGCAAATAATGATAAACAATGAAGTTATTGTTACCTAAGGGGTTAAGCTACTGTGAAAATGACAAACGCCCGTTCGCCGCTTGAGGCGACTCAAATTGAAAAGAAAGGTCCAACATTTGATGCAGGAGTCGCAGAGAAAGGTCCAACATTTGGTGCAGGAGTCGCAGATTGAAGTTAAACTTATGATCGCACCGATCGAACAGCTCGCAAAACTTCAAAGCGTCTTCTCACTTTAGACGCTAAAAAAAGGTTATTTTCATGATTTGTAAAAAATAGCTTTATATTATAGATATTGATATAAAAATGGTTACACTTTATAAATACACTTTCGAAATACATTTTCGAAAAATTTTAATTTATTTAATTCAGTATTTATAGACGAAAGTGATAGTTAAAAAAATGTCCTAAAAAAATCGTAGGTCTGCGCTGTTAGAAAAAAGTCGGAGATGGATCATCCGAAACAAAAAAAATCAAAGAGTTTTAGATTCGGTATGTTAATGGCTATAGCGCATATCATACGATTTCTGATACATTAAAAAATAACAAAATGGCGGATATTTTTCGAAAAAAAAAACAAAAAAAAACGTTTTTTTACACCGTTTTTGACCAAAAAAGATAGTGAATATCAAAATTTAAAAAGTCCTTGATATGTGCTATAGCTATAGTTGCAAAGAATATGTGGTGAAAATTTCTTACGGATCGGTTCAATAGTTTCGAAGATTTTACCAACAAGCCGTCGAAAAACGTTGTTTCGAGAAAAACGCGTTTAAAGTTTTGTCGTAAGGTAAAGGTAGGTATAGGTAGTAAAGTAAAGGTCACACGAAAATACAGCTAGACTCCTCCGATCTTCATAGAATTTTAGTATTATACTTTTGGATATGTATGCTTCCGAAAAATGTTATTTAAAAAAATCGATTTTTTGAAAATCATAAAGTGAGAAGAAGCCTTAAGGTATTCCTTTCGCGGAGGGTCGTATGTTGCGGGAAAGTAAAAAGGGCCCTTCTGAATCATTGGTGGATTGCAGTTAGGGTGATCTCAAAAGAAAATAAATAAATGGTATAATAAAACTCTCGGATGACCGGATATTTTGAACTTATTTTGAAAATTACGAAAACAGCAAGCTGTAGAAACAAACCCGAGTCAAAATATTCGACCCGCAAAATGAAGGCTTCCTTTCCCGAGCGAAAATCGGCGATAGCGGATTATCGGGGATCTAAAGGAGGGTACAGTGATTGGAAACACTATGCGTTAGGGCCTCCGTTGAACCTTCGGTATAGCAGAAAGTAGACTTTTTGACTCAAATGAGGTCAACGATGTCCACAACTCAACCTACGGAACCTTAGATGGGCCTACGTTGAACGCTCCCGCCGAACCTACTGGCTCCCCTTTCGACCCACTGTACACTACCAATATAAATCTTTATTTTTGCTTACAATGTACACTGTACGTCTACGTGTACTATATGCATAAAATATTTGATAAATCCAAAATAAAATGAATCTCTCAATTAAGAGTTTTACCACAACGATTTTTCATCGTAATTCGTCATTCCCTAGCCTATTGATATGATTTTTTTCGAAGAAAATATTTTACCTACCTATATGACATTCGAACCAAGTACCTTTCTATTCATAGCTACGCACGTTGCCCCTATGCTACCGAGTGCTTATAACATTTTAGTCGCAGATATGGGATAGGAGACCAAATAAATACCTATAATTGTTTGTTGTATCACGTGAACTATATCAATTAGTCAATATCATTGTGATAAATAGAGAGTTTTATCGGATAACATTCTATACATTTTTCAAACATAACCTATATATATGTATATAATTTCTCTCTCCACCCTTTCTACCCCCATGCCCCTTTGACATAAGTGTTGCAACAAAGACAGACCGTTAGTTGAATTAAGTAAATAAAATGGTTTGCTCTACGAAAATTGTATTTAATTTAAATTAAAAAAAATTACTAGATCCATTTAGTGAATTCAACTAAATTGTTTTTTGAACAGATCTAAGGAAATCACAAATGGATGGAAATCAAATGAAATATTCAACTATTAGACGTTATTAAATTTTGATTTGAATGAATCAATCATTTGAATATATTGAAATAAATAATCATAATAATGGAATGCAATAGGAAAAATTGAGTTCTACGAAGAACCTAGTTAAATAAAAGAAAATCAAATAGACGCGGTTAGTTAAAATAAATAGAGTTTTTCTGTCAGTGTAGGCGCACTGTAAACGCTCTGGACCCTCCATCTATAGATAGAGGCTCCAGGGGTTTATCTATGTCGTCCACAAACGTTAGGGTATTATTATTAATACGCTGACGTTTTATATACATATCAACATTATATCTTATTTAGATATACACTGCCAGCCAAAAGTTTTCGGACACTTCACATAATTGCAAAGCTGGTCAGCACTGGATAATTGCCAAATAATGTTAGAGTAATATACAATAAAGTATGAAATAAATAATTTAGTATTTTACGAAGATACTATAGAGCTCTTTGTAATTAATTATTCTAACATAATTTTGCAATTATCCAAAGTGATTGAAAGTTTTGCAATTATCTGAAGTGTCCGAAATTTTTTACCGGTAATGTACATTCGAATATATTAATGCAAACACATATTTCAAGTACAATATATGTATATATAATATTATATAATATAAACTGCCGCTCAAAAGTTTGGATACACCAGTCGATATTTCTTGCCGCACTAAAAGTTACATAACTACGTAAAAAAAAAAGATAACCAAATTTACCGAACGGCGCTTTGGAGGGAACAAAACCAGCTTTATTTTGCTTTTTTGAAATATTTTTTAATGCATTTTTTTCGACCCAGTACGCATTTTTGTACGTGACTGTTTTTCGGCTTTTTTTTCGACCATCGAAAATTGAGAATTGCGGGAAATTTTTTTGTCATGTATATCCATGATAAACTTGAACGAGGTAGCAGGAGCTCGATTTTCATTTTTTGAAAAGTTTCGTACAATTCTTTTTCGCAAAGGTATTTCATTTTTGGCTAAAAAAAAGTCATTCTGGCAAATTCAATGTAACTCAAGAACTATAGGGTTTAAGAGGAAATATCAAATATGTAAAAAAGCAGCGTAAGTTTATACTGGATAGCCTGGAACTTTTGAAGAATTTTCCGGTGAGATTTTTGTCTCACCGGAAAACTTGTGACGTCCATAAATTCGATGGAACTGGAGTAAGACTGCATATGCGAGCATTCTTCTATGAATCACCTATAAAATGATAATAAACCGATATTGAGAAAATTAGATTGTTTTCGCATATTAATACTACACTAATGATTTGATAAGGTAACGATGTATTTTTATTAATTGTGTAGTATTTATTCATCATCTGATAACGCATATTTACCTGTGCCATTCTTCGGGGAATCAGGGAAAACGTACCTTTTTCGTCATCGAACGGGTTATCGATCAGGCCACAATGGAATGATGATGGAGGAGATATGGAATTTGGGCCGCAAGCAGGTTAGGTAAGTTCAGATTCGTGATAAGCGACCTAAAAAATCCCGAGTACTAATTTTCATCGAGTAAAGTTTTTGTAAATCGAGTAATGTTTTTGCTTTTTGTCCGCCATATTGGCGCCGCCATTTGGAATTTCCAAATTTTGACTTCAAATTCGGATTCAGCGAGCCCAAAAACCTCCGAGTGAGGCTCCGATTTCAAATCAGAGCAAGTTAAATAGAGAAATAAAGGTCGACGCACTATTGTGCCAATGCCAACGAAGAGGTTAAGTTTGAAGAACGGTACATGCACAAATATGATGAAAGCTTCAAACTTACACTCAGCCTGCGATTCCAGGGCCATAGATCACATCAACTTCTTGGTCAAAGAGCTCATTAATAATAATGATAATAATAATAATAAATAAATAATATAATAATAATACAAATAATATAAAAGGTCGTGCGCGCCATGCAGGTCAGGTAGTTGGTTACGAAAGGTATTCGAAAGAAATTGCTACTTTCACAAAATGCAATAAAGAATTAATTTTTTCGGTCCACCCCACTAGACGACTGACTTAAGAGGAAAAGCTCGTTTTGTTGTTGTTTCGGAAAAGCCGGGTGGCCAAAATCATGTACACCGTTGACCTCACGTTCAAAGGTCCTTCAAAACTCCTTCAAAGATCCTTCGGATTCCTCTTTCAAACGCTCAAAGGTCCTTCAAATTCCTTCGCAACTTTTTTTTTTAATAACTGATTTTCGGGTCGTCACAGTAGCCCAACCCCTTAAAATTTGCTGCATCTCGATCGCGCTCTCCAAGCGTACTCCTTATAATTTCTATAACTTGGCTAATTTGATGAGTACCATTAAACCGTTTTCACAGACGTATTCAGAAAGGTCTGTAGAATAATGAAGTAATATTTAAAAAAAAAACGATTTTTTCAAAGTTCTAGACAACAATACGGCCTTGAAATACGGTGGAAAAACGAAACGATGTAGACTCTCGAGTATCAACGAATATGAGTCGGTAAGGCAAGTCCCTTATCCTATATTGTATTCTGATCTTCCACTAGGACGTCTGAAAACATTGATCCTCGGAGGCTTGTTTACTTTGCTTTTCTCAAAATATTCCAAGACGAAACAAAAAACATCGAGCCTCATCATGGTACCTTTCGTAACGTAAACGCGTGAAACCTGTCAGCCCACGCTGGCGCGCGAACGAAAAAAAAACCAGTAACCGAAAAATTCGTAAATTCATGAAATTTGCCAAGCACGTGTAGCACATTATCGAAAGCTATCGCTCGAAATCTCGAGTTGAGCCTTCCACGTAATCTAAATCGCGTAATACTCGTTCCGTTCTCGAGGAGACTGCAGAGGAAAAAACCGAGAAGAAATCAACGATTCGACGCACGTTTCTCGAGCCGTGATCGCGAAATCATTCGTTCCCGCGAGTGCAACTACGCGCTTTCGTGGCAATCTCTTTCGTGGATAGCGTATACGTATCGTAATGAGATATAGCTCGGGGAGCATCCGAGTGTTTACCTGTGTGATCCAGTTTAGAAAGGAACGAAGCAGCCGAAGAGCGCACGAAGTCCTCTACGGCTGTGCACGAAATTATGAGGAAAGAAGCTAACGTCCAAGTGCTGCCTCCCACCCTCCTACGGCGCCACTAGCGACTCTATACCAGACAGCGAGGACTCATCTCTCACTTTCGTCTTCGAAACGCGTACTATGCGCGCCTCTACTCGAGGTCGCTCGTACTCGTGTCCCCCCCCCCGCCGCCGCCGCTAGCCCTTTTATTTTTCATCTTCTTTTTCTTGCCCACGCTTCTCCCGCTGAACCAAATGACACTTTTACGATCAACACGCGATTGTGCAAGGATGCTGCGCCACGAACGAAATATCCAGGAAAAAAAGCGTGAATAAAAGAGGGCTACACACAATCAAGCAAACGTCCAATTGCACAAAATAGACAAATACCAACAACAACGACTATGGCGCTGGACCTGATGATCTGTCAAATAACGTTGACGAATATTCGGATGGACGGAGTCCTCGAGCGGGACGCCATTTTCGCGAGTCTCCGATGCTAACGCACTTGAGGGGTTAGGCTACAGTAACGGGTAAGTATAAAATCATTTTCGTATGAAAATGTGATACGAAAATTTTTCGTATGAAAAAGTGATTCACTCATAAAACTGATTACACATCTATTTTGTATGAATATCAAGCTCCCGAGTGAAAATGAATATTTTTCCCCCAAAAATGAACCCAAACAAACAAACCCAAACATATATAATTATATATTAATTAATCATATACAATTGTATACAAACATTGGCCCGATAGGATTTTATATATTTGTATATAAACGTATACAATTGTATGCACTAATATACAGTTATGTACGATAGTATATGAATATATATAAAATTTTATATACAACATACTTTATATATAATATAATAATATACAATTGTATATTATTATCATTTATAGAATTTTATATTTGTTATGCATAGATAAATCTGTATATAATATGGTAGATATTAAAATAACACGAACAAAATAATGAAAACTAGTTAGTGCATGTTTTTATTTAAAAAATTTCCAATGTACAATGTTTCATATATTTGACAAATATCTTAATCCAAATATCACTTTGTAAGTAGTATAATAATAATAACTACAAATAATATTTAAACTGTAATATTTAGACTTTTTCTTCAACATTATATATGAAGGTTTTTTTCATAAACTATATAAAAAAAAATAAAACATGTAAGTAGTTAACAATCTTGTGATTTACCTGCTTCCATACGCGAATAAAACTAATTATATATGAAGCGAATATATCTAATTATATATGAAGCCATATAAAGATATATACAATTATATGTATTTCAAAAGAAAATAAAAGTACTCATATACAGTCATATACAATTTGATATACCGCAAATAAAATTTTCACGTATATACATAATTATATACAACACTATATTAAATGATATATAACTGTATATGATATTATATCCAATTATATAAACTCCCTATAAAAATAGTATCTCCATATATCATTATAGAACTATGTATAATTTTATCAAATCAAATCAAATTTGATGGAAGTACATTTATATCGGATTATATATACGAATGTATAGAGTTATATACAAATATATATAAACCTATATATAAATATATATGATTGTATATAATTTTTATATAATTGTATCTAAGGATATACAATCATTTTTACTCGGGCTGTTAGAAAATATATATATTTTTTTTCGATATACAAAATGGCCGTCTACGAACATTTTCTTTTACCTTTTTTTACGCCGCGGCGTGGCTTTTAGCATCCACCATTTTTGACCTACAACAAAAACCTAAAATTCTCGTCAATCTCCATTAGAATACCTAGAGAAGCACGTACGAAATTAAAAAAAAATTGTTTTATTCAAAGGTTGTAGGTATTTGAACTTAAGAAATAAATTTTCAGTGAAGAATTTCGTATAAAACTGCTCATAAAATGAAAAGTTTTCGATTAATCAGAAATTCCGTACGTCCTTCCCTGCGAAATGCAATTAGGAACATAACTTTTAAATTCGAAGTAAATCGAGTGAAAATTGTTGTAGTTATTTGTCACGCCAATTGGAAAAAAGATAACAAAAGAAAATATTAGTAGTCGGCCATTTTGTACAGCGAAAAAAAAAAAGTTTATAACAGCTTGATATTCATACTGAATAGATGTGTAATTAATTTTATGAGTGAATCACTTTTTCATACGAAAAAAATTGTTAAATTCGCACATGATTTTATACCCGTTACTGTGGCCTAACCTCTTAACCCTTCGCGGTCACGCGTTCTGGCCATAACATGCTGACCACAGGGGGTCGCAATGACCCCAGCCATGTTTCAAACGATAGCCGCGTTGGCCGCATTGTTCCGAATGACTCATAAAAATTCCGGATATTAGTTTCAACATTCTAGAATGTGGCGCTCTCGGCATTATATTTTAACAGAGTTTTAAAATGGCGGAAAAAATGAGCAAGTGATCAATGTGTAAAAAAGCTCCCTTTTACTAAAACAAATCATAGCTCTTACAATTTTCAATTGTTTTTCATAAAATTGTAGAGTTATTCTTGAGATGTGATAGCTTAAGGTAAAAAATAGCTCCACGTCCGAGCTTAGTTTGCACCAGCCCCCTGATACTGGTGGATAAATGCCATTCGCAAAATGTCCTTGCCGCACTGTTGGCGCTAGTAGTCGTGTGACAGGCATTCATATATATGTATGTTGCACCGGTGTTACGAATATTTTACACGAATCAAAGTCTATTATAGACAACTTTATGAAAACCATTATTCGCGTGTATTAGATTAGAGTCATAATCGAATTATTCAGCTTAACATTATCATCTTAGAATATTTAACGAAAGTATCGAATTGTTCAGCTGATCGGAGTATTTAGAGCCGAAAGGTATCATATAACAGTCAACGCTAGTTAGTGGCGATTTCAAGAACTAAAAAGCCGGGACAAAACAAGTTTTTGTTCATCGTATAGGTATAATCGGCCAGTGTCAGGGGGCTGGTCTATACTTACAAAAGGGTACACCAAAGCACCGTTAGAAGGCGGGTCAGTCGCCTTGTTTGTGGCGGCTGGTCCGCCCATGGAGACTAGATACCAGGAGACCAAACGCCCGTGCAAAGCCACTGAAAAAAGCGTCCCCAAAAATGGCTCCAACATAGATGGCGCTGGGGTGCTGCGGACGCTATATATATTGGTCGACGAGGTGAAAGTGATCGGATGAGACTAACCTTACGACAGACCGAGCGTGACAGCAAACGTCAAAATTTCGGGTGATCACGGCTCGGTAATTTCCCCATGTCCATTTGAAGAAAAACATTTTTGAAAGCGAGAAAAGGTAAGTCTTTTGTTTAAGTATAATAAATATTCCGACTGAAAACTTTGTCGCCCGTACAGTAATTTATTCAATAATTGATGACAAAATAAATTTCCTTGTTCACTGATAGTACGAATAGAAATTAGTATTTTTTTCATGATAATTGTTACGAATATTATACCATATTTGATAATTGAAAAATATTTTTAGTTTTTCATTCTTGTAATTCAATTTCAGTGTGTGCAATATGGTGAAAGTGTGCACTGTACTTTGGTCGTACATACTCGTTTTGTACTCTGAAAAATTACACAAGAATTAAAAACTAAAGTGTTTGATATTAAAAACTATGCTTTATCTACTGTATGCGTATTGATCAAATACCGTATCACTTTGTCTTAAATTTTATTACTTTGACACTTAAAGATGAATGAAGGTTAGGTACATCAGCTGTGAACCGTCTTCATCGGACCCATGTTTTGCGGAGCACCCCAGCGCCGTCTATCTCAGATACCGTTTAGGGGACGAGTTGAAAGGCCGAGTGTGGCCTCCTGTATCTAGTCTCCATGGGTCCGCCACTCACGAGCTCGACCGATACATCGCGTGTGAGTCATGCGACACCAGCGCCTAAGCTACGGGCGAGAAAACAAACATTAGTGCCTCGCACGTTAAACGAGGTTTCCCCTCGTGTGTAAAAATATATGTTCTAGGCTACGCGCCATAGCCGTAGCACGTTCTTCTCGGGCTTCTTCGTCGCGTGTATTAATAAAGTTGTTAACTAAAAGACCGGAATTAAATATTCATCAGCACCGTTTCCCACGCATCTTCTGCCTTCTTCTTGGTGGCCTCAGTCCCCATATGGTCGCGAACAACTTATAAACGTAATTTCGGCTTGAACTTGAGCTTGGAGTCATTGTGACCCCGGGTGACCGCGGAGGGTTAACGGTCGAGTTAAACGCACCCCCAGGGTGGGTCAAAAAACTGCATTTTCCAAAAATATTTTTATTCGATAGTATCACTTCTAGCCATATTCTTTGAATATATCTTCATCCACTTTATCTTCATTTTTCAATGGTTACGTAAAAATAACGATTTTATTCATAGATTTTGTGTTCTCGAAATTTATTCGTCGCCTCGTTGTTAAAAAAATGATTTATAAATTCGACGATCGTCGACGAACTCGTATTTATTGATAACTTGAATAACCCGTTTGGTTTTTAGATTTCGGATGGATCGTTTAAGCTGGACCGCCAGCAGCCATGTTTAAATTGTTTTTCTTTATATTTTTGTAATCTTCATAAAAAGCTCTCAATATATGTGTTAGAAAAAATGCGTTTCTTTTTCAACAACCGTTTCCTAGAAGAAAAAAAAATCGGAATTGGGCCATTTTTTTCGGGTCTATGGGTAGATGTAGCTCTTTGAAATGGAGTTGAATATCCTGTCTAGTTAAATAAGCCACCTGTATCGGCACATGTTTTCAGAAGTTCTCCCGTGCCCTCGAGCCAATGCCATACAGTAGTGCATTGGGAAAGAGCGCCTGTGGGCAATATTGTGCGGGAGCCTCTCAGGAGTTGGAAACGCGCAGTGACAGGGTATACGGAAGCAACACGATAGATGAAATAACAATAATGATAAACATGATAATATAGATAATAGTGATGATACAGATCTTGATAATAATCGTAGTAGTAGTGAGAAACATGGCAATAATTATAGTAGATAGGAATAGTATTAAGGGGTTAGGCACCTAAAATTGCATACATTAAATTATTTCCCATTTCTGGTGTTATGTGGTGAAAAAAAATCCAAAAATTGGTGACTGCGACGATCTGGAGATCTGCAATGCCAGCACCATATGTTGAACGTTTCTCTTCAATTTGAGTTGCCTCAAGCGTCTATCGACTTTTTGACATGTTCACTGTAACCTAGCCCCTTAATAGTGATAGTAATATGATTAGTCAATCACTAATAATAACTAATTAATTACTAATTCACTCTCTGCAGTTACTCATCAATTATTGATAATTACGAATTAATTACTAATAATAATAAATCGCAAATGAGGACCCATTTTCCGAGGCTGGTGGAGACAAACGTAAACGTCGCGACTTCGAACTTAGATCTCGCGTGTGTTCGTGAAGTACGGTGATTTCGCGAAGCAATGCATTTTTCTAGTCGATTGCAATTAAGTACTCTCTCCGCGTGACGTTTGTAACGCGACATGTTCATACGAACAATAAAACAAAGGAAAACGAGAGAATGAAAATTTTCCTCCCGGTATAGGTCCGAGGACCGTCGGTAAAAAATAAAGGAAGCCGAATCATTTTTTCCCGTGCCTCTTGACCCCTCTATGCTAGGGTTTAACATCCAGTTATATATATATATATAATATATTTATATTGGTTCGTTCCAGCCGTACAGGGTTTTTTCCCTTTTTACGAGCCCCAATTCGCCTCAACTTCGTTCTTACCTACCATTCCACATATACCCACCGCCTTCCCCATTCCACAACTCGCCCCTTACCTCATGCCCCCCCCCCCTCACCTTACGGCCGCAGCCGACTTCCCCCTCTGTATCATATTCACCATGACATACCTGTCATGGGTATAGGGAAACTGCGGAAAACCTATACCGATACAGCCAGTCACAAGTTCGCTTCCCAGTCACGGAACTAGTCGTCTTTCGCCGAAAAATGTCGAATAAAAACATTTCACGACGAAAGTACGTGACTGGGATTCGAACCCGCGACCTCCCGGTCCGCTGGCCAGCACGCTAACCACTAGACCAGCGCACCGGTTTTTCCAGTTATCTATATATAAAACTGAGTTTTACAGCGCTGTATTTACGACGGATAGATTACTTTTAACGGTTAGAATTACGGATGTTGTCGAGCTCTTCACGACTTCGTCGTTGGTGCGTTGTTGTTAAGATGGCGAACATTTACGACGAGCTCAACGTCCGACCTTCTTGCGTCAGGACAACAACACATGTACAATGAGCTCAAAGCGAACGACAGAGAGAAAGAGAGATCGAGAGATCACACTTTTGTAAGATTTCGAAACATTCGATAGTTTTACATGGCAATAAATAGCAAAAAACATTCGTTTATTCAAATTTCATTTTCTTTCAATGTTCCCGAATGAAAATTTAGATGCAAAATACAAATCATACGTAATTTGCAATTTTCCGCATTTAGTTTTCAATTATGCCCAATTGATAGACTTCAATTTCCCCCAATTATTCATTCATCGTTTTTTGTTATTGTTTTCTTTTCAAAAGGATTAATAAAAATATTTATGTGGAAAAGAATTCTGCGATGAAGTTGTTCGTATGTTTGGGAAGGTGCTATTATTTTTACGGTAGATTCCTACCCACGGTCTTACACATAGTACTGAGCTTCTGCACGTTAGCTAGCGACTAGCTTACCCTAGCGACTAGCTTCGCTAGCTACCTAACGATAACGAAAATGGTCGTTAGAGAATTACAAAATCTCGCTACAGGTCTGGAAACGAAGCCAGATTTTATTGATTCAACGAGGCACCGTGACAAGCATTTTTTTTCTTTTCGCTTGCTGCCACGTGCGTCACTTCTGTCGAAGGATGTAACCCACTCACGGTCTTCTACTCTCCCGCGTAGAAATTTCTTAGGGTTAGCCTGACCAAGGATCAGGCCCCGATCGGGGTGTGATACGGGTAACACCTATTACGGACATCCTGATCCGGCCCCGATCGGGCCGGAAGTATCTAGGCCCTAAAACAGGCTGTACTAAAATGGCCCTACTAAAACCGTCCCTGATAAGATCCTACTAAGGCTTTCCCCGATAGGGCCCTACCAAGGCTTGCCCTGATAGGCCCTACTAGGGCTTTCCATGATAAGGCCTTACTAAGGCTTTCCCTAATGAGGCCCTACTAAGGCTTCCCCTGATAAGGCCCTATGCAGGCTTTCTCAGGTAAGGCTCTACTAGGTTTTCCCTGATAAGGCCATAAACAGGCTTGCCCTATAACTGCCTCAGCAGTCGATGCTCATAACGTTTTATTTTGACGTGGAAACTTCGATTCGACAGCATCGCGCTTTGTTTTTCAGTTTCGATGTATTTCTGATTTATATTAAAAAACGGTGTTATAGACTCTCACGACAAAAAACTTTATGCAACACGGATGCTTTTTGAAGATTTCGGCAGCTCCGTAAATGTGAGAGCGTTGATCAGAATAAAGATGAGTCATCGTCGTCGTGGAAACAAGGTATGTATAACCTATAACCAAGTTTATAGGTGTTCAACATATGTTATTCTTACGCAAATGCTAAATGTGCAGATATATTTATTATTATATATATACTTTATTTAATTAAATAAAAAGATCGGGTACGGATAAATCATATGCATAACGCTTGATAAAGGCCTCAACTGTATGTATATAAGAATCATCAATAGTACGATGTTTATTTTATAGGAGCTGTTATCACAAAATTCTCGAACGCGGAGAACGCGGCTCCGATCCGTTCAAAAGTCTCTGAGCAAGCGGTTGGGAAGATGATCAACAATGCCAAGGACTGAGAGGGCAACCGCACGATGAGGAATAAAAATACGACATAAGTGATAACTATATTAGTCGACTGAAAGTGACTACACAGTATTAAAAATTTTATTTCATTTTTCATTTTTCAATTAAATTTTTTTGTAACTGGTTTTAATAAAAAAAACATGTTCAAAATATTTACTATAGGATTTAAAATTGATCCGTATGTGCTCTGACCGAGCCAGGGAGATAATAGCCTAATCAGGCAATATTATAAACGCCTGGTTAGGCAACCCGATTAGGGCCTGATCGGGAAACCCGATAGGGACCTCATCAGGCAACCTGGTCAGGCCCATATGTGACACAACGTTACATTTCCTAGGAGGGCCCTTTCAGGCTGCCTCATTTATATCGTGGTCGTTTCCCGGCCTGTATGCAAGCCGTGCTCCGAACTACCGAGCTTGCAGACAAAGCAGTTGGCAAATTCGGTTAATACGGACTGAAAGCGAACCGGGGACTTCGAAATATCAGCCTAGACCTCGATCGACTGCGCTGCAGGTGGCGCATATATATGTGTATACAAGTGCAAAATGAAAATTAGTTTTAACGAT